>JACEEZ010008722.1:326317-533817 GCA_016584305.1 Chionoecetes opilio
TAAGGAAATAAAGAGGCCAGGTGCTTAATGATTCGGGGGAGGGGATTATTCAGCTGGGCGGCTTGGAATCTCGTTAGAGAGTTTAGGAGGCCAGGCGGTTCCGAGTGAAGGGATTAGCCAGCTGGGCTCTGACCTGACGCTCTTGTTGGGAGGATTTAGGAGGACAGGCCCTAGGAAGGGATAAAAGAAGGAACAATCGGGAGGACAGGGTCTGGTGTGGAGGTAGTGGGCGCTGTGTAGGAGGTGCCCGGGAAGGCTCTCTGTGCAACAGATAGCCGAGGTAAGGTTCTTCCTGTGTTTACATTGTGGTAGGACTTCGGCCTGTAATTGTGTTTGTTCTTGTGTATTAAGCTAAGCAGAGTGTATATCTTGTGGGTACGTGGAGGTGCTCTGAGGGATGCTGGAAGTCTCTTAAAACTAGTGTCGTCTGAGATAAGGACGCGTGGGTAGAGCACTGTGGAGCTTATAACTTGTGTGGAGGAAAGGCCTGTTTTCCCAGTGTATGAAAATAGATGTGTTAAATGTCTTGTCCAATAGTATCTACAGTTTAAACTAAATAATAAAATAGAGATAAGTTAGATAGCGTTTCAATCCTCTTATTGCGTATATTCATAGTGGAACATATTAGTGAATCAGAGTGTGTTGCGAGCACTGCAGGTGTTGCAGCTGGCGACCTTAAGGAACTAAGACTCAGGTCCACGTAATAAGAGAGGGTTACTGTTGTGTACTTGGCTTAGCGTGTTGGCTGTCCGTCAGGGCCGTGACATGTAAATTGGCGACCTTGCCAGGATCCTTCTGATTATCAGGTTTGGTATTGCAAGGCAGGTTAGTAAAGTGCAAGATGCATCTAATGAATGATGAGGATGTGCAGGTGTTCCTGCAGGCAAAGCCTACGCGTGAACAAGTGTGTTCACTTGATCTACACGAACTGAGACTGGTGGCACGAGCTCTAGGAATGGAGGCAGATATGGAACACGAAAGCAGTGCTAGTGGAGGCTGTAAATAATGTGGTGTGCGCGGGCGTGCGGCAGGGTGAGGAGGAAGAGTGTGATGCAGGGGAGGAGACTAGACGAGAGGTGGCGGCTCTAAGGCGTCCATCTACTCCCTCGAGTGATGCCCAGATTCAGTTAGAAATAGCTAGACTTAGGGCCCGTGAAGCTGAGGCGAGATCACGTGAGGCCGACGCGAGGGTAGAAGAATTGAGGTTAAAACATTCTCTGGGAGTGCTGCCCTTACATAGTGGTAGGAACTCTAATGAAGGGGATGCAAACAATGGCTTTGATGTAGCGAGGAATATGAGGGCAGTGCCTGTGTTCAATGAGGATGATGTAGACACTTATTTCAGGATGTTTGAAAGAGTAGCAGAAAGTTTAAGTTGGCCTGAAAGGAACTGGGCGGTGCTGGTGCAAAGTGCACTGAAGGGTAAGGCTCAGAGGGTATATGCATCCATGACCAAGGAGCAGGCTAGCAATTATGACCAATTAAAGGAAGGCATTCTTTGGGCGAGGCAGAGCCCGTGAGACAATCAGGATATCGCGTCAACCCGCACAAAGCAAAGATCATTCAGGAGGAGATAGATTACATGCTCCATCATGACTTGATTGAACCAGCATGCAGTCCTTGGAGCTCGCCAGTAACACTAGTGCCGAAGTCAGACGGATCCTATAGCCTGTGTGTCGACTACAGGCGAGTTAACGAGCTGACTAAAAAAGACGCATATCCTTTGCCTCGTGTTGATGAGTGTATTGATCAGGTAGGCAGTGGTAAGTATGTCACTAAATTAGACCTAATGAAAGGATACTGGCAGATAGAATTGACCCCCAGGGCGCAAGAGATGACATGTTTCACAACACTAGGGAGGACCTACAGGAGTAAGGTAATGGCGTATGGTCTTTCAAATAGTTCCGCTACGTTTCAAAGGATGATGAATCAGGTATTGGAAGGAGTAGAAGGTTGTGTAGTATACATTGATGATGTGGTGATCTTCAGTAATACCTGGGAAGGACATGTGAGTAGATTACAAGCATGTCTGGCACGCTTGGCTGATGCTAATCTGGTTGTAAACTTGAAGAAATTTGATTTTGTGAAGGCCCAGGTTCTCTACCTGGGATACCTGGTAGGGCAGGGAGAGGTAAGGCCACCCCAGGCCAGAGTACAGGCAATCATGGATATGCCACAGCCTCTGTGTAAGCGTGATATCAGGAGATTTTTGGGTGTGGTAGGTTATTACCGCAGATTTGTGCCAAACTTTGCCACGGTGATGACACCCCTTACAGACTTGCTAAAGGGGCGGGGAAAATTTTGGTGGACGGAACAGTGTGACGAGGCCTTCGTGCAATTGAAAGGTATTTTGTGTTGTGAGCCAGTGTTATCGGCCCCAGACTTTGAGCATCCTTTTAAGCTTGCCTGCGATGCAAGTGATGCAGGGATAGGAGGAGTGTTGTTGCAGGACAGTGTAAACTCAGTGGAGCATCCTGTAGCATATCATAGTAAGAAATTGAATTCTGGTCAAAGAAATTATGCAACCATTGAAAAAGAATTGCTGGCACTTGTATCTACCATTCAGCACTTTGAAGTGTACTTGGATCCCCACCCAGGGCCCATTATAGTATATACTGATCATAGGCCATTAAAATATTTGTGTAAGTTTAAGAACAGTAATCAAAGGTTAATGAGATGGAGTTTGTATTTGCAGAAATTTAGCTTAGAAATACAGCATGTTAAAGGTAAGGATAATGTAATTCCTGATTGTTTATCTAGGTTATAGGAATTTTCCCCAAGAAAAATTATTATGGGGAGGGGAGATGTGACGTCTGTAGGACTTGAGAGGAAAATAAAGAGGCCAGGTGCTTAATGATTCGGGGGAGGGGATTATTCAGCTGGGCGGCTTGGAATCTCGTTAGAGAGTTTAGGAGGCCAGGCGGTTCCGAGTGAAGGGATTAGCCAGCTGGGCTCTGACCTGACGCTCTTGTTGGGAGGATTTAGGAGGACAGGCCCTAGGAAGGGATAAAAGAAGGAACAATCGGGAGGACAGGGTCTGGTGTGGAGGTAGTGGGCGCTGTGTAGGAGGTGCCCGGGAAGGCTCTCTGTGCAACAGATAGCCGAGGTAAGGTTCTTCCTGTGTTTACATTGTGGTAGGACTTCGGCCTGTAATTGTGTTTGTTCTTGTGTATTAAGCTAAGCAGAGTGTATATCTTGTGGGTACGTGGAGGTGCTCTGAGGGATGTGGAAGTCTCTTAAAACTAGTGTCGTCTGAGATAAGGACGCGTGGGTAGAGCACTGTGGAGCTTATAACTTGTGTGGAGGAAAGGCCTGTTTTCCCAGTGTATGAAAATAGATGTGTTAAATGTCTTGTCCAATAGTATCTACAGTTTAAACTAAATAATAAAATAGAGATAAGTTAGATAGCGTTTCAATCCTCTTATCGCGTATATTCATAGTGGAACATATTAGTGAATCAGAGTGTGTTGCGAGCACTGCAGGTGTTGCAGCTGGCGACCTTAAGGAACTAAGACTCAGGTCCACGTAATAAGAGAGGGTTACTGTTGTGTACTTGGCTTAGCGTGTTGGCTGTCCGTCAGGGCCGTGACAATAATATATATATATATATATATATATATATATATATATATATATATATATATATATATATATATATATATATATATATATAATATATATATATATATATATATATATATATATATATATATATATATATATATATATATATATATATATATATATATATATATATATATATATATATATATATATATATAATCATATATATATATATAATATATATATATATATATATACTATATATATATATATATATACAATATATATATATATAAATAATATATATATAGCATATTAATAAATAGATTATAAATGCGTAAAGCGAAAATAAATAAAATAAAAAACGCAGGACTAATGCGGACAGCGTGACGATTACTGGATTCGTCAGGCGGCCAGACGATTACTGGATTCTTCAAGCGCTCAGACGAGTACTGGATTCGTCAAGCAACCACACGATTACTCAAGGACAGCGCACCGCGCGGGACTCGGCGAGCAGGACGATTACTGGATTCGTCAGGCGGCCAGACGAGTACTGGATTCGTCAAGCGGCCAGACGATTACTGGGACTCGTGAGGCGGCCAGACGAATCTCATGGGATAAGATTACAACTTCTCGTACATTGTTGACCACTATTATTATTTTCCCCTTTGGCCAGTGCGACTAGTATATATAATCAGTATTATCAGTATTAGTATCAGTATTATAAGGTCACAATAAGGTAACTAATCATATTTCGAAGAAACCTAGAGACTTGTGGAAGCATCAAAATATTGCCTACGGTCGCCAGCCAGAAGGAATCATCTGTTTAGTTTACATCTATTACTTTCTCAATTTGGCTCATTTCAAAGTCATTTGTGTCTTTGCCAAGTGTTTTATGAAGATAATGTTCAAAGTAAGTGATCTTTACGCAGCATATTGATTATAACATACATTCATTCTCCTGAGTAATCGTCTAGCGCGGGACTCGAGTACCAGGCTTGGTACTCGAGTACCGCTAGCCCTGGCGGATCCGTGGTAATCGAGTATAGTAATCGAATCTCGCCCAGCCCTAATGGGGAGTTTTCTAATAAGCTCACGCTCAAGCCTGTCTCTCAGGCTGTCACATCCTCTGCTCTGTGAGGCTGAATGATCTATCATTTACCGTAAATTATCTGTACTTCTTTGGGACATATCAGAATTACCCTTCAATACAACAACTGAAACAGTTCTTAATAAAAAATGTAGTTTATCATTTTATTTGTCTGCACTTGATGAAAATATTGGCAAAACAATTGAATACTTGAAAACTCAATCTTTAAAAATCGTCTTTTCATAAAAAAACACAAGTTCAAGCAGAATGAGGCTTCAGGAAATATCTACTTGTATGTAAGCATTCACTGAGTACCTATTTTGGGTGTATATGTCTCTCTTACGACGAACATTTAACCAAGAAGTAATTTAAGTGCTTGGCACCTCAACGAACAGTCCTCTATCGAAGACAATACATGGTCTTGTTTACTACTTCCCTCGCCGCGAACTCTAAGCCCCTCCACCTCAATCTTTCCCTCTGAATCAATCAATCAACCCTTCCCTCTGAATACCCTATGTCCTCTGGTTTATCCTATTGTAACGAAGGAGGGTGGGGGCAACCCATCCCTCTCAAACTTCGTCACACTAACGGCTTGGGGCTATGGAGGAGACGGAAAGGACTGCAAGGAGACATTTACTGTTGTGCACGGCTTTATTACCCCAACTACTACTACCCACAGTACATAGTGACTGCACGTCTGTCACGTAACTACACGCGCCACTCCGATCCGCCCCAACACAACACAAATCACAGTCAAAGCACGAAATAAGGAGACGAAAGTCTTCTTTATGTGGGAAACGGTATGTGGGAGCGGATGCCACGAATATTCCAGTAGAGGATAGAGAGTGTGATGAGATAAGCGGGTGATGATAGTTAGGATGACATGTAGCCTGTGGTATTGAGAAGTTAGGAGTATCAGTGATATGAGCTGTGAGGTAAGGAGCGGGGGCGCTGAGCTGAGTTCCTACCCGTGTGGTGTCTACAGGAAAGTGGATGATAACAGATCCTGCCGGCGGGATGGTTTCTGTGGAGATGCTGAACGCCACACTCTGTTTTGGTTAAATGTTCGTCGTAAGAGAGACATATACACCCAAAATAGGTACTCAGTGAATGCTTACTTACAAGTAGATATTTCCTGAAGCCTCATTCTGCTTGAACTTGTGTTTTTTTATGAAAAGACGATTTTTAATGATTGAGTTTTCAAGTATTCAATTGTTTTGCCAATATTTTCACCAAGTGCAGACAAATAAAATGATAAACTACATTTTTTATTAAGAACTGTTTCAGTTGTTGTATTGAAGGATACTTCTGATATGTCCCAAAGAAGTACAGAGAATTTACGGTAAATGATAGATCATTCAGCCTCACAGAGCAGAGGATGTGAGATGCGCGAGAGACATCTGGCGGTTTAGCTTCGAAAACTCCCCATTTCCTGACCCTCGCAAGGCGCATATGCATTAGCGCCGTGGGCAGCACATTTATCGGGCTGCTCGGGCAGCTTATTTCTCGCGACACCGCAAGTAACGCACTGACCAGCAGGAATGCATCGTGGTATTCTATCACCGTAACCTGACGTATAAGTAGAATGTGGCTTCTCAGCGGCGAAACTAACCAGCAGGTGATCATACGATTAAAGCGAGGCAAGGCCAAAATATCCTCCGCATCTTAACATCGACACAATAACATATATTTCGTCATACCTTTTGTGATATTGCAATAGCTGTGGGTCTAAAGAAGACCAATTCTTTGTTTTGTTGGTCATCCTCACTAACCAAGCGCTGATTCAAAGCAGTTTTCCTACGTATATCATGGCAAGGCCCGAGGCGTCATGTGCTGCCATGCCCTGTGACACTGTTTACTTACCACCAGGTACAAAGATCACATAGCCAAATATTTGCACATGTAACTATTTCATTTTTATACCCCAATAAGGTTCATACTTAATATTTGAAAAACCTTAAAAAAACTACCACAAGAGCACAATAATTATAGTCCCATATCATATCATATTATACCATTCAGTGATACGTCGTATAGGAAACCGTCAGAAAGTCGTATAATATATTTGCATTTCTGGGAAGCGAGAGTTACTCAAATGATTGTTACAAACGCTGGGCAATAAAGTCTTTATCTTTGCCTTGCTGTCATTCATTCTTCCTGCAGAAACAAGGGGGCGAAGGGAGGGAACTTGAGGGAGGCACGAGGAGATAGAATGGTGGAAGCAGGAGAGAGGGAAGGAAAGAAGAGCAAAGAGGAAAACAAGGAAGGAGACAACACTGGCGGGATGCACAGGAAGGAGAGAGAGGGAGGGAGGGGGCAGGGGGGTGTAAGCAGCAGGTGGTGGGCCAGGGGGGAGGGGGATATCTAAGGGGGATAGGGGGGGGGAGGGGTGACATCTCAGGGTGCCAGTGCCAAGGCCGCCCTGGCACTTGACTGCAACGTTTAAATACAGAGCGACTCGATTGCTCAGAGATAAAGATAACTCAGATGAAGATAAGTGACGAACGGTAATCACTACACACACACACACACACACACACACACACACACACACACACACACACACACACACACACACACACACACACACACACACACTCACACATACACTAATTTACATGAAGAAAGATAGGAAGCAAATAATAATCTTGATAAAGCCGAGAAGAAATATACGTATCTATATATATACCTATCCAGCGAGAATTAGCAAACGACAAAATGATCAAGGTTGCAATCTAAATTAACGAGCATATATTGACGTACAGCACTTGAAGCGACAAGAAAATATAATATAGGTGCTGTGAGTGACAATAAAAGGGATTCAAACCCTTAATAAATCTGAAAGCGGAAGTCTAATTATACACTGAACCACCAAAGCGTAGTGACGTACAGAGAGAGAGAGAGAGAGAGAGAGAGAGAGAGAGAGAGAGAGAGAGAGAGAGAGAGAGAGAGAGAGAGAGAGAGAGAGAGAGAGAGAGAGAGAGAGAGAGAGAGAGAGAGAGAGAGAGAGAGAGAGAGAGAGAGAGAGAGAGAGAGAGAGAGAGAGAGAGAGAGAGAGAGAGAGAGAGAGAGAGAGCAACATCAGCTGCTGCTCCAACACCAGCAACAACAACAACAACAACGACTACAGCAGGAGCAGTGGCGGGATGATCCCCGCTCCCAGCTTGACAGCCTGGGGCACCGGAGGAGAGTCGGTGCCCTCACAGTGTTGCACAAGGCCCAGGTGCAACACTCTTCCCACCTTGCAGGACTTCGGGTCCCGTGGAGGAGGTCAGAGCGCGCTACGAGGACGGTAGCGTCAGGTGATCTCCTCCTCGAGGCCCCGAGGACCCACACCGTGATGGGCCAGCGAGCCTTTACTTGGGCCACGGCGACACTGTGGAACACCTTCACGGTTGAGGTGGATGTCGTGGCCATGAACACCCAGCAGGTGAAGGTGGCGGCCCACAGATGGTGCCGCTTACATCCGCCTTAGTGCCCGCAAGACGTAACACAGTGTCGTGTCAATAGTGATACATAGTGACACACACACATGGTGACACACATTGACACAGTGTACGTGTAAATAGTGCGCCTGAAAAGTGCCTGTGACGGACAGTGACCCTCAGTCTGTAACATTATATATTTAGTTTATCCTATAAGGCATAGCTTTCAGATAGATGTCCCCGGGACAGGGGACATCTTTAGCTTCTGCCACCCATTGCCTTCAACAACCTCTTTGCTATTTGTAGCCCCCATGTATACCACCATGTCAGTTTTTTAAATAAAAAAAAAGAGAGAGAGAGAGAGAGAGAGAGAGAGAGAGAGAGAGAGAGAGAGAGAGAGAGAGAGAGAGAGAGAGAGAGAGAGAGAGAGAGAGAGAGAGAGAGAGAGAGAGAGAGAGAGAGAGAGAGAGAGAAAGAGAAAGAGAGAGAGAGAGAGAGAGAGAGAGAGAGAGAGAGAGAGAGAGAGAGAGAGAGAGAGAGAGAGAGAGAGAGAGAGAGAATCTGTAAAACAACAATATAATACTCCTACTTATGTCTTTTGTATATTTGGTTCCTCTACTTTTGTTCAATCTTTGCACGTGGATTGCAATGGTATGAGCCAAGCCTCTCTCTCTCTCTCTCTCTCTCTCTCTCTCTCTCTCTCTCTCCTCTCTCTCTCTCTTCCTCTCTCTCTCTTCTCTCTCTCTCTCTCTCTCTCTCTCTCTCTCTTTCATTTAGCCTCTGCATGTGTTCCTTTCCATTCATTATTATCTCTCTTTCCTTATCCTCCTCTTATCAAACAACATTAGATATTCTCCATTAGCATCTAAACAAATATTCCATCCTCCATCCCTTCTTTCTCTTCCATCAATCAACACTCACAGTCTCTTCCTCACACCCTTCCCTTCCCTTCCACCTTAACTCTTCCCTCACCTTCCCTCTACCCTTGCTATCCCTTCAGCCTTTATCTCCTCCTCCTCCTCCTCCTCCTCCTCCTCCTCTCCTCCTCCTCCTCCTCCTCCTCCTCCTCCTCCTCCTCCTCCTTCACCTCTCCTCCTCCTCCTCCTCCTCCTCCTAAAATAGTAAAACCACTTTCCATCTTATTTAATAAGTCTTTACTCACCGGAAATGTACCGTGCGAATGGAAACTAGCAAATGTCACACCCATATTTAAAAAAGGAAGCAAGTCGCAGCCCGGAAACTATCGCCCAATCAGTTTAACATCAGTTGCTGGAAAATTAATGGAATCCATCATAAGAGACAAAATCGTTAAGTTCTTAGAAGAAAATGACATAATCAAAGACTCGCAGCATGGATTCAGAAATAAACGCTCATGCCTCTCAAACTTACTTGATTTTTACAATAGTGTATTCAAAATGTACGACAACACGAGGGCAGTAGACGTAGTTTACCTCGATTTTCAAAAAGCGTTCGACAAAGTTCCTCATAAGCGTCTCATTAGCAAAGTAAAAGCTCATGGTATAACAGGCCATCTTTCAAATTGGATAGAAAACTGGCTGTCAAATCGTAAACAAAGGGTGGTAATAAATGGAAATTCTTCTGACTGGACCAGTGTAAATAGTGGTGTTCCTCAAGGATCATTTCTCGGACCTATCCTGTTCTTAATATACATAAATGACATTGACGAGGGAATCACATGCAGGATATCGAAATTTGCTGATGACACGAAAATCACAAACATAGCCTCTACAGAATCTCAGCGCCAACTCATACAAAACGACTTAAACACGCTAACAGAATGGTCAAAAACATGGCAAATGAATTTCAACCTTGACAAATGCCATGTACTACATATCGGTAATAACAACCCTCATAAAAGTTACGTGATGAACGATTTCCAACTAACAAGTGTTGATAAAGAAAAAGATTTAGGCGTTATAATCTCGAAAGATCTCAAACCGAATAACCAAATTATAGAGGTAGTAAAAACTGCAAATAAATTGGTTGGCTTTATTGGACGAACTTTCAGTTTCAAATCTGAAAAAGTTATACTCACTCTTTTTAACTCGCTTATTCGCCCCCATCTAGAATACTGTGTGCAGTTCTGGTCACCTTATTATAAAAAGGACATAGATAAACTAGAAAAAATACAGCGCAGAGTAACCAAAATGATACCTAGATTGCGAAATAAATCGTACGAAAATCGGCTCAAAGAACTTAACTTATTCCCACTAACAAAACGAAGGATAAGAGGTGACCTCATCGAAGTATTTAAAATCTTCAACGGATTTACGAACGTAGTCCCAGAAAATCTTTTCACGCTAGACCGGTCAAGCTCAACTAGAAACAACGGATTTAAAATAAGCAGGAAACGGTTTGTAACGAACGAAGCAAAGTACTTCTTCACAAACCGTGTTGTAAACGTATGGAATGGGCTGCCGTCAGGCGTAGTAAACTCAAATACAATAGAATCATTTAAAAATCGCCTCGATAAATATTTCATATCAAATCCCCGTTGTCACTGTTTATCTCGGAATAATAAATTTATCTCGCGGGCCTCTGAAACTTACTCTCATTGCGTAAAATGATTGCGAGTCGCGTCTACACAACCCCTCCCACACGTCTCAGACATCCCCGAGTAAACGGTCACTACTACAACTTTTGACCTGTGACGGCTGTGGTTCTGTGGTAAGGGCTGTGGTAAGGGCCCTGTCAGTTAGTGACCACCATCGGGATTTATATACCAGGGGTCACTGCTGCAGGGGGCATTGAAGTGCACGGCGTCCTACTTGGAAAGTGCACTACCGCAGTGGATTGAAACGGAGCTGGGGCCTGATTGACTGCTGCCTCCCAAGAAAGCGCCAGGCAAGGCTGCCGCACCACCCCTGAACTTCCACACTGAGCCTACACCAACACTACATTAGACCTCATAACACACACAGATAGCCCCGAGTTAACGGTTACCACTACTACTCTCGACCTGTGACGGGCTGTGGTTCAGTTAGGGTCCTGACAGTTAGTGACCACCATCGGGATTTAAGGTACCAGGGGTCACTGCTGCAGGAGGCATTGAAGTGTACGGCGTCCTACATGGAAAGTACACAATCCGCAGTGGATTGAACGGAGCTGGGGCCTGATTGACTGCTGCCTCCCAAGAAAGCGCCAGGCAAGGCTGCCGCACCACCCCTTGAACCTCCACACTGTGTTCACACCATTACAAAACACACATAACATGACCTATCTATCAAGCACTAAACCTACCCCCACAAACTAGTAGTAGTTAGCCATAGATTACAGCTTTCAACTTTCCTCACAAATTCCATGCAGTTTTTCTATATTGCATGGTATCACTTCTTTTCCGGCCAGCTTCGGCTGGAGGGATGGGTGGGTGAGGAGGAGCCTTCTACTTCCTATCCTTTCTCTCTTATTATCTAGTTAGTGTAGTATAGTTAAAGCAAACAGTCTTGTAAGGACCTATCGGTCTGTTGCTGTTTGTGTTTCCTTTGTATTCCTTTGTATTCCTCCTCCTTTACCTCTCCTCCTCCTCCTCCTCCTTCACCTCTCCTCCTCCTCCTCCTCCTCCTCCTCCTCCTTTACCTCTCCTCCTCCTCCTCCTCCTCCTCTCTTGCCTTCACTTCCAAGAAAACGCTGCAAAAACAGTCTCTTCTCAAGGTTAAATATATGTGTCCATTAATTTCTACTTCATTTATCGAATTTATGTTATATCTAATTCTATTTTTCTTTCATTTCATCTATCAATTAAGCAAAAAAGACGTAAGTTTGAATAAAAATGCCACATTATGGAAATCTATGTCACTCCTGTATAATGGTAAACATAATAAATGGTAATGGTAAAAATAATAAAATGATGATATAAAATGATGCCAAACATTCATTTTCAAGGCTTTACAAAGTTATTTTTTCCTTTTATTTACGTACTATTCTAATCAGTGCTGACACGGCTGACGTCAGAGGCACCACGCTGACTGCTTGCTGACGTGAACAAGGGTGGGGTTTTCAGGAGAGAGAGAGAGAGAGAGAGAGAGAGAGAGAGAGAGAGAGAGAGAGAGAGAGAGAGAGAGATAATAATAGACTTAAGATTAACTGCATGGATGAGTCGCGCCCACATCAACTTCCTGCCTCGAATGACTGACAAAATGAGATAAAGCTGTCTTACTATACTCTCTCTCTCTCTCTCTCTCTGTATGTCAGTGTGTAGTACATTCCACTAGCACATGTAAAAATAGCACACACACACACACACACACACACACACACACACACACACACACACACACACACTCACACACACGCACACACACAGACAGACAGGTGAACCTGGACGGCAGGTAGGCGCTTTAAAATAAAAAACCCTCATTCAGGTGTCTGGCAAGCGTCAAGGTGTGAGAGAAATACACTTGTTTGCATCATACCCACCCTCCCCCTTCTCCTTCCCTTCCTCTCCCTTCCCTTCACTCACAACCACCCCTTCTCCTTCCCTTCCCTTCCCTTCCTCTCCTTTCCCTTCACTCACCGTTTCTCTATATTTATCGCAATCTACTTCAGTTTCACACATATATGCTCGCTTCCTCTCCCCTCTTCCTCCTCCTCCTCCTCCTCCTCCTCCTCTTCCTCCTCCTCCTCCTCCTCCTCCTCTTCCTCCTCCTCCTCTTCCTCCTCCTCCTCTTCCTCATCCTCCTCTTCCTCCCATCTTATATTTCTACCTCATTTTCGCATCATTTATATTTCCTTATCGCTTCCCCTTCATCTCTTCCTTATCTCATTTTATTAAGTTGTGTGTGTGTATGTGTGTGTGTGTATGGGGGTGTGTGTGTGTGTGGGTTTTGTATGTGTGTGTGTGTGTGAGAGGAGAGGGAGAGGGAGAGAGAGAGGAGAAAAGAGAGAGAGAAGAGAGAGAGAGAGAGGGGAGAGAGAGAGAGAGAGAGAGAGAGAAAAAAAAGGGAGAGAGAGAGAGAGAGAGAGAAAAAAGGGGGAAAAAGAGAGAGAGAGAGAGGAGAGAGAGAGAGAGAGAGAGAGAGAGAGAGAGGAGAGAGAGAGAGAGGAGGAGAGAGAGAGAGAGAGGGGAGAGGAAGGAGAGAGGAGAAAAGAGAGAGAGAGTATATTTACCTGTGAAATCTTACACCAACATCTACAGAGGCGTCTGTCTAGTCTGTCGCCTCATAAACTCAGGTGAGAAGAGGTCGTAATAAGACTTGAGCAGGTAAGGGGACCAGCTGGCTCTCTCTCTCTTTTTTTTTCTCTCTCTCTCTCTCTCTTCCTTGTTTTTATTTTATTCTCTGGAAAGCTTGGTAAATATTTTCTCTCACTACATTTCCTATTTTTCTTCTATTATTTGTCTTTCAATTAAAGGTCATTGTAATGGCTAGACATTTTATATGCATTCAGTCCCCATATTTGCGCTTGGCGCCAGGCTGTTGTCCCCGCTGGCGGATGCCAGTTAATGTTTTTCTGGTGGCGGGAAAGGATTCCAGTCCCGTGGAGGGGTTTTTAGGGGTCATAGTTGCCTCCCCACGAGTAGCAGGGTGCGCTAGCAGAGACACCCGAAGTAAATTGCATGTGGTTGCTGATAGGGAATTCAGCATGCATAATAAGAAAAAGGGTATAGAAAATATGTTTAAGATGAGCCGAAGTGGCAACGCGCCACCAGCCGCCATCTTGGAGGAGGCAGGGCGACCTAGGTCGGGCCCACTTTGTTACAGGTCACGGCCACGACTACACCTCCCCAGCCGAGGACGTCTTCTGGACCTCTCGCCACCTCCTTCCAGTTCCTCGCTTGTCTGGAGCTTGTCCTTGCTGTCGTACGCAGAGGGCGAGGAGAAGGAGGGTTTGGTTGGGGCAGACGTGAGTTGGGAAGAGGAGTGCGTGGAGACTGGTGACCACGTGTATACACCGCGACGAGGACAAGGGCAACAGGTCCTCGGTAAAAAAGCGGTGAGATAATCCATAACCCCTTATATCTATTCCCCAGCCAGATACCAACAGTGGGTTATCGTAGGCGTATGTAGGGAAGATATTTAGGGCGTGATTGAGGTGTGATCTTTGTGTTGTGGTGGTGTTTTGTTTGTTATGTGTAGATCTTGTAATAACTAGATAAGGTGTTTACCAAGTGGTTTATTGTTACCCTGTATTTATCCCTGGACTGATAGCTTCATAGTGAGTCAAACAAAACCCGAAGGTGTTTTAAATTTATAGGGGTTTAAGTGAAGTTTAAGTACTTAAAACCCCCAGTAAAAATCAAAACCTTTACAGTCATTATCTTCTACATTTTTTCTTCTGGTTCTCTCCTTTCTTCCCCAATTACCAAAGGGCTTTCTTTTTACCCTTCACTCTTTGGTCTCCATTACCCTCTCCCCCTTCTTCATAAAGAGAGAGAGGGGAAGAGAGATATCATTGGGGCAAAACGCCGGGGGGGCGCGTCGCCTCGCCCACCCTACGACGCCACTCCCGGGGGTCACCACGCGCGAGGTTTTCCCCTGCAGCTCCTTTCCATACCAAACAGCTCTCGACAAGAAACATCAACTTGCCCCCGCCACGAGCCTTGTGGGGGCCCCATTGCCTTTCCTCCCGCCGGATTGTCTCTTACAGATACAACCGATGGGAAGGATCGTTTCAGGGTAGCGTGCCCCATGCCCATATAGCCGAAGTTGGCGCTGACGGACTATGCAGGTAAAAGGCCTCGATTCAGTCTCACAGTGCAAACGCTGATTTGAACACGTAATCATCCCAGTGATACCCCATGATTCGAAGACACTTATTACCAAAAGGGATTGATTCGTCTCTTTTAAGTCACTATTTAGGTCCATGTCTCACAACCATAGAGTAAGACAGGGATCACAAGCGACTTGAAGATCCGGATCTTTGCCTTCTGCACAGTACCGACAACGCCAAATACTCCCGCTGAGGGGAGTCCATAACACCGTGGGCTATGCCAATCCGCCGTAAGACTTCTTGACGTGACCCGCCGTCATTATGGACTGCGCTACCAAGTTTATTAAACTTTTCCAAGATCTCGATGTCCTCGGGCCACACGCATGAACAGACTGTACTGCTTCATCTATAGTAAGTCTCCAAAAACCTGGACCTTGGTCTTGAGCCAGGAGACCTCAGTCCCAAAGGCTTTGCCTCCTCGTGCAGCGCCTCGAGAGCCATCACCAGGACCTCCAGCGACTCAGCAAAGGGTTACTGCATCATCGGCAAAAAACAAGATCAGTGATCTTGGTGTTGCCGAGGTGCTCCACAAACACTTTGATCTACAACCTTGGCCCAAAACCAGTCCATACAAACGTTGAAAGTGATGGGCAGGACGCACCCTTGCCTCACTCCTTTATTCACAGGAAGAAGCTGGATACACCTGCCCCACACTTCACAGCACTCTCATCCAAGAATAAAAAGACCAGTTAGCAAAAACCTNGACCCCGCCATCTTGGGGAGGCAGGGCGCCTAGGTCGGGCCCACTTTGGTACAGGTCACGGCCACGACTACACCTCCCCAGCCGAGGACGTCTTCTGGACCTCTCGCCACCTCCTTCCAGTTCTCGCTTGTCTGGAGCCTTGTCCTTGCTGTCGTACGCAGAGGCGAGGAGAAGGAGGGTTTGGTTGGGCAGACGTGAGTTGGGAAGAGGAGTGCGTGGAGACTGGTGACCACGTGTATACACCGCGACGAGGACAGGCACACAGGTTCCTCGGTAAAAGCGTGAGATAATCCTAACCCCTTATATCTTATTCCCCAGCCAGATACCAGACAGTAGGTTATCGTAGGCGTATGTAGGGAAGATATTTAGGGCGTGATTGAGTGGAATGAATCTTGTGTTGGGTGGTTGCTATTTTTGTTATGTGTAGATCTTGTAAATAACTAGATAAGGTGTTTACCAGTGTTTATTGTTTACCCTGTATGTAGTCCTGGACTGATAGCTTCATAGTGAGTCAAACAAAGAACCCGAAGGTGATTTAATTATTGAGAGGTAAGTGAAGTTTAAGTACTTAAAACCCCCAGTAAAAATCTAAACCTTTACAGTCATTATCTTCTACATTTTTTCTTCTGGTTCTCTCCTTTCTTCCCCAATTACCAAATGCTTTCTTTTTACCCTTCACTCTTTGGTCTCCATTACCCTCTCCCCCTTCTTCATAAAGAGAGAGAGAGAGAGAGATATCATTGGGGGCATACGCCGGGGGGGCGCGTCGCCTCGCCCACCCTACGACGCCACTCCCGGGGGTCACCACGCGCGAGTTCCCATGCAGGCTCCTTTCCCATACCAAGCAGCTCTCGACAAGAAACATCAACTTGCCCCAGCCACGAGCCTTGTGGGCGCCCCATTGGCCTCCTCCACGCCGGATTGTCTCTTACAGATACAACCCGATGGGAAGGATCGGTTTCAGGGTAGCGTGCCACATGCCCATATAGCCGAAGTTGGCGCTGACGGACTATGCAGGTAAAAGGCCTCGATTCAGTCTCACAGTGCAATCGCTGATTTGACACGTAATCATCCCAGTGATACCCCATGATTCTACGAAGACACTTATTACCAAAGGCATTGATTCGTCTCTTCAAGTCACTATTTAGTGTCCATGTCTCACAACCATAGAGTAAGACAGGGATCACAAGCGACTTGAAGATCCGGATCTTTGTCCTTCTGCACAGGTACCGACACCGCCAAATACTCCCGCTGAGCGAGTCCTAACACCGTGGCTATGCCAATCCGCCTAAGACTTCTTGACGTACCCGCGTCATTATGGGGCTGCGCTACCAAGGTATGTAAAACTTTCCAAGATCTCGATGTCCTCGCCACACGCATGAACAGATTGTTACTGCTTCATCATAGTAAGTCTCCAAACACCTGGACCTTGGTTCTTGAGCCAGGAGACCTCAGTCCCAAAGGCTTTGCCTCCTCGTGCAGCGCCTCGAGAGCCTCACCAGGACCTCCAGCGACTCAGCAAAGATTACTGCATCATCGGCAAAAACAAGATCAGTGATCTTGGTGTTGCCGACGGATGCTCCACAATCACTTTGATCTACAACCTTGGCCAATACCCAGTCCATACAAGCGTTGAAAAGTGATGGGCAAGGACGCACCCTTGCCTCACTCCTGTATTCACGGAAGAAGCTGGATACACCTGTCCCCACACTTCACAGCACTCTCAGTCCAAGAATACAGACCAGTTAGCAAACCAATAGTCCTTGCAGGAATCCCTCGAAGTCGCAGAAGATCCCAAGTGACTCACGTGCACTGAGTTAAACGCCTTCTTGAGATCAACATAGGCTGCAAGTATCCCCTGTCGAAACTCACGTCGGCGTTACACCAGGACACGAATCGCTAGGATACGGTCCGTTGTTGACTTACCAGGCTTTAACCCAGACTGCTGAGGTCTCTGATGCTTCACCAGATGAGTGCGATCCGGTCCGAATAGATGGGTCAGCACCTTGCCTGGTACGCTGGGCATTGTAATCCGCGGTAATTGTTGCAGTCCTGACGGTCCCCCTTTCCTTTCAGATAGGGACGACCAGCCCCCTTTTCCATTCAGGAGGATGTACCTGATTGCACACGGTCAGTCATGACAGCATGCACCCGCAGATCATGGGCCTCACCCCAGCTTTGAGGAGCTCCGCACCTGATATTACAACACCAGCTGCCTTTCCACCCCTCAACTTTGCTACAGCCCTCTCTGACCTTCGTCACGAGAGGGTGCGGTTTCGTCAATGGGAGGATCGGCATCCACTGCCTGTAACCAGTGGTGTGAAGCTGCTCAGTTGGAGAGAGAGAGAATACAACACACATTCCTCCCTCTCCCGTCCCTCCCACATTTTGGCAGGCCTGTCTTCTCTTCTTCATCCTCCTTCTCCTCCTCCTCCTCTTCTTAGCCTCTAACCGTAAGAAAAAAAGGACTAATATACTTCTAAGAGATAGGTATTACTACTAATGTCTTATGTCTGGGGGGGGTGGGGGAGAGAAGAGAGATAGAGAGAGAGAGACTTACCTATGCACAATACATATATAAGAAAGGAATACAGCAAATATTAAAAATACTTTCCTCCATTCCTCTACCCATTCCTTCCTCCACCATCCCTCTTATCTCCTCTCCTCCTCTCCTCCTCTCCCCTCCTCTCCTCCCTCCTCGCAGCCTTGCCCTACACTCGTGCCAAGAAAGCCCACATCTCTCTCGGGAGTCCGATTTATAGACCCAACGCTGCTTATTATGAAACTGTGGGAAGCGACCTAGTTTACCACACTCCGTTTTCTTTCCCCTCTCGCGTCCCCTCTCTCTTTACGCAGACTTGAAGGGGAATGAATTGGCAGATGTATTATTATCATTTTTCTTTCTTCCTTGTGAATGTAGGACTATATTACCTGATGCAATTAGAGAGAACTGCAACTCCGAAAATGCCAGTGGTCGCTTGGTAGTTTTTCTCACAATTTGGTGAAAAGTTGGTCAACTTTAAAGAAAAAATATGGGCTTATTCCCACTGTACTTAAAACCACTAGTATAATATTAATACGATTTTCTTTCTATATGTATATTGTATAGAAGCTTGATCTGTAAAACATTGTATATAACCAACTACACCAGTAGGTTTATAGTTGAGGAGGCGAGTTAAATGCTACTCTATGATAGTATATAGTCAATAACTAATGTTTAGCGTTATCTATACCGTAGGCAGTCCATATTTTCCTGTTTATTATTGTGTTTCAATCAGATAGAAAGCCTAGAAGTGCAATGAGTCGACGCGTGAAGTGGCAATGTTTTGATTCAATCTCCCCGCAACACATCTCCCCGCCCCCATCCTCCCAAGGCCGTCTCAATCTATAAATGCTGCGGCCTGAGATTGATGACGTCACGGACGGCGTCTGTACGAGGCCACCGAGATGACAAGTTTACACTACCTAATTATATGTTTTATCAGTATAAAGATATATTGTTATCTTCGGAAATGTTTGTTCTATAATATTATCAAATAACAAACCCCGTAAAACACTTAAAGAAATGCCATTATGAGACTCAGAAATATGCATGACTTAAACTCTTCGCATTTAAATATTTTTCCTCGAAAACTATTTTACATGGAGAATATCAATGAAGCGGAATTTAATTCGCTTTCCATTGCTATATTTTGTTTTTCTGATAAATGAATTAGCAGCATGCATAAATTATCGTAACTAATACATAACATCATGAATCGGGTATTTCGTACTCTAATTTGATCAGTATAGAAAGATATATTGTTATCTTCGAAATGTTGTTGCTATTAATATTATCAAATAAAAAACCGTAAAACAGACTAAAGAAAGGCCATTATGGCAAAAAACCCCCCCCCTTCACAAGAAATATGTATGACCTTTAACTCTTCGCCTTTAATATTTTGTGCTCAAAAACATTTTACATTGGAGATATCAATAGAAAGCGGAATTTAATTCCTTTCCTTGCTATATTTCGTTTTTTGATTGAATGAATTCGAAACATACATAAATTAGCGTTCACTAACAAAAAAGGTCAGAGAAATCCGGGTAATTTTTTCCCGTTTGATGATGTTATTTTATTTAGTTTAACGCTATGTATGTCTGGTTCTAATTCATTTATCAAAACAAATAGAACCAATGGGAAAGCTAAATTAAATTCCGCTTCTATTGTATTCACAATGTGTAAAATGTTTGCGAGTAAAATATTAATGGCGAAGAGTTTAAGTTCATGCATATTTCTTGAGAGTCTCATAATGCATTTCTTTATTGTGGTTTACGTTTTTTATTTGGATAATATTTATAGAACCCACCATTTCCAAAGATAACAGTAGATCTTATACCGCCCTACATCCTCACATGCTGAAAGCTCGGCTCCTACTGCTCGCGAGCAGACTCGTCCTCGTGACGTCACGTCCATCCCGCGCTCCCAGATCAGGCTTTTACATAGAGAAGGCTTGCCACTCCCCGCCGCGGCACATTCCCCTCCACAATTATAACCTACATGTCGCAGCAACAAGCCGATTTCGGCATTCTTTATTCTTCGTTTTTCCAAGGCATTGCTTATTGTATTTTGACAAGCGTTTGCCAGACGCAGCAGTATCTGTCCTTAGAAAACATGTGAACATCGCCCAAATTTTACATCCACAATATACATTAAAAATCTATTAAGTTTTCTACTCGAGGCGAGTAATTTGCATTAAATTCTATTATAAGAACGTTCCATCGATGCATGTCATACCATATAATTATGAACACAGAAGAACTATAATTTTTTGGTTATGCAGATGCGTGCATCAATTTTATCGCGAAATTAATTTTATGAAAAATATTAGTCGCGGAGCCAAAACACAGTAGACCAACCTTTGAGTTAAAACTGCCAGCGACCACTGGCATTTCTCGAGTTGCAGTTCTCTCTAATTGATAGGATATATTAGGATAGGATATTGATAGGATAGGATAATTGAGACATACGAAGTCATCATGAAATTTGAAAACACGTGATTTGAGAGGATGATTACGGAAATTGAGGGGAGATTGTGTGTGTGGGGGGGGCTGAAGAGGAGGAGTAGTAGTAGTAGTAGTAGTAGTATAGTAGTAGTAGAGTAGTAGTAGTAGTAGTAGTAGTAGTAGTAGAGTAGTAGTAGTAGTAGCAGTATAGTAGTAGTAGTAGTAGTAGTAATAGTAGTAGTAAAGGTAGTAGTAGTAGTAGTCACCTGCACACACCTGTCGGGGCTCTGCCAGGTGGACGACGCCAACATCACAGCCACACCAACAATAAATGGTGCGACAACTATACCACCACTACATACTACTGTTATGCATTACCACCACCACCACCACCACCACCACCACTACTACTACTACTACTACTACTACTATTAATACTACTATTAATACTACTACTACTCTTTGTACCGCTCGTCTCCTACCCTATGTATTTTTTTACATAAAATTTATTCTAATGACATAGAAGAAGAGGAGGAAGGAGGAAGAGGAAGAGAAGGGAGTGAAGGGTTAGGTCATGGTCGGATATACCCCTTCCTTAACACCCCCATACACCCCTACCTTCTGTCATGACCGTGTGTGTGTGTGTGTGTGTGTGTTAAGAGTAGCTTGGTAAGAGGATACTTTCCCATCTCTTCCCTACTTCCCTCAAAACTCATGATTATTTTTTCCCAGTTCTCTCTTCGTTTCCCTCGCCTCATTCCTCTTATACTCAGCACTGCACTACTATACAAAAGGGAAAAGGAGGAGGAAACATAGAAGACTGGGGGGGGGGGGGGGGGGGGGCACTCAGTAGAGCGCATACCTCCGCCCGAATATTTCATCAATTATATATAAATATATATATATATATTATATATATAATAAAATAATATTTTTATATATATAATATAATATATATAAAATATATATATATCACTCAGTATATGAAACGCATACCTCCGGCCGAATATTTCATCAATTGGTTGCCATGGCAACATTTGTCAATAGATTTCATTTCCAAATTAAATCAGTTTTTTCCTTATACCAAATAGAAATTGGTATACCGAGTTTGGTCCAAATCTTTTACGTAACTTTTCGGAAATCCTGTACACTCACAAACAGACAGACAGATCGGGGTGAAAACATAACCCCTCCAACTTCGTTGGCGGAGGTAAAGAGGAGGAGGAGGAGGAGAAAAGAAGGGTAAAATAGGTAGATGTTGAGCAGGACGAGGAAAGGAAGAAGAGGAGAAGGAGGAAAACGTAGAAGAAGAGGAGGAGGAGGAGGAAGAGCTCATGATGCAGGCAGGCAGGTTGGCTGGCTGTCTGCCCAAGAGTTATATCCGCTGCCTCAGATCCACCAGGTAGACACACACACACACACACACACACACACCAGAGGTGGGCGAGAGCGATACTTAGTGCGATACTGCGATACTGCGATACCATCGCACCGCAAAAATAGTATCGCAGTATCGCATAAGAATTCAAAGTAGCGGAGTATAAGTATCGCAACTCAAGTATCGCTTAAATTTCCCGCGATACTTTAAAAGACGACCTTTATATTTTAAATAAAATTTGTCAGTTAAGAATTTAAAAATATCACAATGTTTAATGTGCCTAATGTAGTTTAAGTAAAATAGATTTTTTTTTGGCTAATACAGTGTTTTCTTAGGTAGCAAAGTATCGCAAAGCTAAATTTTTGGTATCGCAGTATCGCTGCGATACTATCGCTTTAAGAAAAAAGTAGCGGTAGCGGAGTATCGCAGTATCGCGTATCGTTTTAAGAAAATCCTAAAAAGTAGCGGAGTATCGCGTATCGAACTAGCGGGAAAAAAGTATTGCAGTATCGTTATCGCACTACCAAAAAAAAGTATAGCGCCCACCTCTGACACACACACACACACACACACACACACAGATAACAGTGGTACGATAGGGAGGGACAGGTGTGTTTTGGGTGTGCATTTACATATTTTTTTCCTCTTCGTTTTTCTTTTTATGTGTGCGTTCTGTTCGTTCAAATTTTTTTTCATCATCACTATCATCATAAAATCGTCGTCGTTTAAATAAGAAACAAAAGAAATACATTATGAATTTCCCGTAAAACAGTATGAAACGGGAATTGAGATCAAAATAGCTGTCTTATCATCTTCACGAGTCACCACCAAGGATAGTATATAGTACTATCCTTGGTCACCACCGTCATCATCATCATCATCACCACCACCACCACCGCCATCACCACTACCACCATCACCACTACCACCATCACCACCACCATCACCATCACCACCACCACCACCACCACCACCACCACCATCACCATCACCATCACCACCACCACCACCACCACCACCACCACACCATCACCATCACCATCACCACCACCATCACCACCACCACCACCACCACCACCACCACCAACACCACCATCACCATCACCCTCACCATCATCACCACCACCTTCTCCATCATCACATTACTCCATCGCATATGTTGATTTCACACATTTCTCCCAAGCTCAAGTTACGTCTGAAATAATGCAAGTCTAAAACGGTTCATTACTAAACAAAACACGTAGATTCCCTTCACTTGAATATAACGAGAGAGAGAGAGAGAGAGAGAGAGAGAGAGAGAGAGAGAGAGAGAGAGAGAGAGAGAGAGAGAGAGAGAGAGAGAGAGAGAGAGAGAGATAAACATCTTTCAACATAATATTAAGCTATTTATACTATCCAAAACATTGTAAACTTAGATCTCCTCAACGCATCCCCCCTCCCTCATCACCACCGCCACCACTGCTCTCCTTGGCACTCACACTGACACCGGAATGGTTGGCAGTAGTAGTGGTGGTGTGGTGTTGGTGTTGACGCATAGATACACGATAACACGTCGCCCGTAGTCATGTCTGAGATACTTGAGAATGTATCATATTGCCTTTCTATTCTCCTTTCAAAATCGCTCTAGTTAAGTTGCATTCCATTGGTTTTACGATCGGGAGGGAGTGACAGTGTTGCCATCACAAGCACGTTACTATCTAGTCTTAGTTTTTGGGTATGATTCGAAGATAAGGTGGGCAAGTAATACACAGCCTATACACGATCCATTCCCTAATCCTGTGTTAGTAACTGTGGTAATCCTGACAATATAGCTATACTGACAGCCTTTCAGGACAGAGGGCGAATAACTATACTTCATAACGTCCTCACTAAACAAGGAGAGGGAGGAATCTAATGAGGCTTCGAGCATTGCAGTGAATCCTGAATAAAGGCTGCCTCGTTTATTTTTTGTGTGCTATCTTTTTAACGTGTATGTGAGAGGGTAGTTTTTTTTTATCTCTAACAAGGTAGACAGTGAATCACCAATGGACAATCAGGAAACAGGGAGAGTCGTTGCCTAGTGCGAGGCGTTGCTTCCCCCCTCAGCTGCACGCATCGACACAACGAGAAACAATCGTTAAAACCCACGACCACCCCATAACTCACGCCTGAATGAGCAGGGCGCACTTGTGATGGCGGTGCAGGTGTATCGCGAGCTTTGACGCGCCGCGCCGCACCTGTACGTTCCTCCCTCTCATCGCCCGGGTGATCCTCGCTGAGAGGGAATGCCCTTCTCTCTTGTGAGCATGAGCTGCCTCGCGCCGCAAATGTCAGGGAGGCTGTGAACTAAAAGGTTCCATGCCCTTCGTTCCAGGACCAACTGTGTTCCTGCGTCATCCTTCCCGCCTGCACACAGTTACTCTTCACATGGTTGTTCGCTTATTGTCCGTTGGAATACTGTCATGACCTGTAAGGATAAGTCTGATATAATGATCTCGTGAATATTTCCTGCTTAGTAACCGCTGGTAGAACACAGTGTTACTTGATGCGCTGGCACAGCCTGTGACACCTGTGTTTCCCGCTGGCAGGCCACAGTAACCCTGCAGTGCCGCGGCGACGGACGGCCATGCGAAGATCGGGCGTGGTGTTCCTGCTGGTGTGGATTACTGGCTTGGTCGTCTTAATGATTGTAACAAACAAGATCCACGACCACCGCCTTCTATTCCGCCAGGTGGACGACGACGAGGACGACGAGTACGACTATGACGACGAGGACGACTATGACGACGAGGACGGCTATGACGACGAGGACGCCGAGGACAACGATAACAGGTTTAATGACGACACAGACAATGACGATGATGAAATTGACGATGAAGATGAAAATAATAACAATACAACAATGAGGATTGAAGCAACGGTGACGGTAAACAAGACGACTAGGAAGTGAGAGGTAGGAACTGTGTGTGTGTGTGTGTGTGTGTGTGTGTGTGTGTGTGTGTGCTTCTTCAAACAAACAAAACTGGAGCAGGGAGGTATTAGCAGGTAGAGAGATGTGCAAAACAGGAACAGGAAGTTAATCTCTCTCTCTCTCTCTCTCTCTCTCTCTCTCTCTCTCTCTGAATAAACTTTCCATTCAATTATACTCTAAAGGAAAAATCTACGCACAAGATAAACCTTCACCTCATTCTTCCCTCTAGCCTTCATTCCCTCCTTCTCTCCACCCATCCCAACCCTCATTCCCTCGTTATAAAAGAAAATGTATTAACACCCTTCCCCTTTCCTCCCTCATTTTAATTAGTACTTTTCCCCTCCCCCTCTTCCCATCACTCCCTCCTCTATATCCCTGTATCACCAACTGTATTCTCTATAGTATAACCATGAACTCCCTTCGTCGCTTTCCCTTCCACACATAAAGAGTTTGCATGGCTTTTTTTTCTCCCACAGCAAGCCTCATTCTAGGACGCCGATGAGGGTCTTTCCCATGCACCTCTACCGCTGGCGTCGACGATTTGCAGCGAGGCGATTTACTACCACGAAAATGAGGAGAGGAGAGGAGAGGACCTACGATACGATACTAAGCGGTAGAGGTCACAAGAAGAAGAAGGCCATACCCATCACTGCTCGACCACTACCTGACGCACAAGATATCAAAAGTCCTACATAAGTCTAAAAATCAGGCTTCATAAATCCCTCGGGCAACAAAACCACATCATATTGACTACAAATAACCTTTTTTTTTTCACTTGCCTCCTGTTTTGTAAGAAATATAGCTATGTTTGTACACATAAACATACGCGCGAAATCAGAAGCTATGTATGACTCACTGCCTCGATGTTTTTTTCCTTTGGTTGAATTTCCTGGTTGATAAGAGTGTGGATGACAACACAGGTATGTCCTTGTTATGTACTTGTATCACACGCCCCATGGCTGGTGACATATGTGAAGTGATGAACTCAGGAGGCAGGAGAGGCGGGAAGGGAAGGGAAGGGGGAGGGGAGAAGAATGAGAGAGCAAGGCGGGAAGGGAGGAAGGGGAGGGGAGAATAATGAGAGAGCAAGGCGGGAAGGAAGGGAAGGGGAGGGGAGAAGAATGAGAGAGCAAGGCGGAAGGGAAGGGAAAGGGGGGGCGAGAATAAGAGAGAGCAAGGGGGGAAGGAAGGGAAGGGGGAGAGGATAAGATGAGGAGGCAAGGCGGGAAGGGAGGGAAGGAAGGGAGGGGAGAATAATGAGAGAGCCAAGGCGGGAAGGAAGGGAAGGGAAGGGGAGGGGAGAAGAATGAAGAGCAAGGCGGGAAGGGAAGGGGGAGGGGAGAAGATGAGAGAGCAAGGCGGGAAGGGGGAGGGGAAGAATGAGAGAGCAAGGCGGAAGGGAAGGGAAGGGGGAGGGGAGAAGAATGAGAGAGCAAGGCGGGAAGGGAAGGGAAGGGGGAGAGGATAAGAATGAGAGAGCAAGGCGGGAAGGGAAGGGGGAGGGGAGAAGAATGAGAGAGCAAGGCGGGAAGGGAAGGGAAGGGAAGGGGGAGGGGAGAAGAATGAGAGAGCAAGGCGGGAAGGGAAGGGAAGGGGGAGGGGAGAAGAATGAGAGAGCAAGGCGGGAAGGGAAGGGAAGGGAGAGGATAAGAATGAGAGAGCAAGGCGGGAAGGGAAGGAAGGAAGGGGGAGGGAGAATAGAGAGAGCAAGGCGGGAAGGGAAGGGAAGGGAAGGGGGAGGGGAGAAGAATGAGAGAGCAAGGCGGGAAGGGAAGGGAAGGGGAGGGAGAATTGAGAGAGCAAGAATGGAGAGGAAGGGGGAGGGGAGATAATGAGAGGGCAAGGGGGAGGAGGGAGGGGGAGAGGATGAAGAATGAGAGCAAGGCGGGAAGGGAAGGGGGAGGGGAATACATGGAGAGCAAGGCGGGAAGGAAGGGGAGGGAGAAGAATGAGAGAGCAGCGGAAGGGAAGGGAAGGGGGAGGGGAGAAGAATGAGAGAGCAAGGCGGGAAGGGAAGGGAAGGGGGAGGGGAGAAGAATGAGAGAGCAAGGCGGGAAGGGAAGGGAAGCTGCGTACATCAATCCACCACGTTTGCCGTGATATAAATAACACCAATAGCATGATAATTGAATTGGTTAAATAATAATATATATAGTTAATAATTCATAAAGTAAACATTTAGGATTCACTTTGCGATAACATGAATAGAAGCCTTTCCGGTAAGCGTGTGTGTTTCCTTCCTGCCTGCCTGTCTATCGTCCCATCCTCATTGATTGTTTCTGTTCTCTTTCTTACTCCCTACTACCCTCACGCCTCATCTGTTATACCTTATTTCCCGTCATCCTATCTCACTTTCTTCCTCCTTACCTCCTCTGCCTAACTCCATCCTTTAGTGCTAAGCCCACTTTCTTCCCTTTAAATGATTGTCTTCTCGTCTTCCCTTATCCGCATCTCACTCCCTCCGCATGTGTGGTCCGAGCTCACCGTCGCCCTGCCGCTGCGTCCCACCAAGAATGTCAAGCAAAGAAAAGTTAATTGGAAGAATCGAAAGAAAATAAAGATGAAGTAGGAATGAGCAAAGACATTTCTGTCACGTTACTCCAAGTAACTGTTCAGCCTCACCAACTATATTTATATCACTAAAAGGTTATTTAAGGCGCGCTTCCCCCGACAGTGTGTCAACGAGCGGAAAATATGCCTTGAACGTCACCCCCCCCACCAGGGACTCCCGACCAGCTGTGTGGGGCATTGGATCCACTGAGACCCCCACCCCACCCCTACACACACACACACACACACACACCCGGCGATGAGCCTCGTAGATTACCTTTGCCGAGAAAGTCCTGGTCGTCGCCATGGTCCTCCAGCTCGGAGCCGGACGTGGCGCTGTAATAGACGGAGCCAGTGAGAGAGGCGCCCTCGTCCGCCGAGTAGTAGATGGAGCCCGTGACGGAGGTGTGGTCGGAGGCGTAGTCAAGTGATGGCCGCTTGGCCTCGGAGATCGCGCAGCCTTCTTCCCTCGAAAGGAGTCCGTGGGCGGGCAGGGGGAACTTACGTTTCTCCCCTCGAACAGACTCATCCTCAGGCGGGTAGTGTAGTGCAGAGGTGAGCGAGTCACGGGTTATGAGGGTGCGCTCCGCCGCGGGGGCTGGATCCGCAAAGAGCCCTCGATCGCCTGAGGTGTCTCGGCCAGTTAATGGAGTTCTTTCTGATACAGGGGCATGGTCTCTCACAGTGGCACGGTCCCTGGAGAGGGCATGGTCTCTCACAGTGGAACGTTCCCTGGAGAGGGCACGATCCTTCAAGGGGACGCGATCCGTCAGAAGGGGTTGATCTGTCGGGGAGGCGCGATCTGCTGGAAGAGACCGGTCACCTACAGGTCCTCGCTGGGTCAAGATCCTTTCACTGAGAGCGACGCGTTCGGCCGATGTTCTCTCCAGGTGATCCCGCGAGGTGCGTATTGTTTCTTCATATCGACAGGCAATGACAGAAGTCTCCTCATTGGATCCCGCGCGCTTTGCTAGGTCTTTCTTTATATTTGCGGAGGCTGAAGGGAAGTCTAATGATCCTGCCTTTTGTAGGGGTTCTATGGGCTCGCCCTTGGGAACGCCTAAAGGATAGCGCTCCAATGACCCGGCTCGCAGGCTAAGTGTGTCCTTCAGGCTCGAGGCTCGGGATGACGACTTTGACTTTTCCGAGCTGCTGTCCTCATAGCCTTGATACCAACATTCGTGCTGGTAGTAGCCAGCACCTGCCGACGCTGGGAGGTAGATAGATGATCGTTTGGACGAAGGTTCCGAGGCTGAGTGATACCATGACCCTGGAGCTGACCCTACACTCTTTTCAGACCAGGCGGAGCTGTCGATGCTTTCCTCGTCATCACCTCGTTCAGAGAAAGTACTACCTCCATGGTATTCCTTCCTTTTCTTTTTCTTTTTACGCTGTTTTTCTTCCTTCTTTTCGAGCTTTTTACGTTCTTTTTCCTCCTTCAGTAACCTTTTCTCTCGTTCCTTCTCGTCCTTTAATTTCTGTTTCTCCTCGGGCGAAAGTTCTTGGCCCTGTTTGTTGCCCATGACTGGCGACGGGACTCACTGCACCATCACACGGCCACAGCGGCGCCGCTACACCCACCAAGTCCCTCACAGCTTCTCCTTGCGTTACGCTCACTGGGGGAACCAGACTGAGCCAGGACTAAAGTGCCAGCTCAGGTGGTAGCGCCGGCCCGCTCACCTGGGGCAGGGGGTGCGGTGGGGCGGGCCAGGGAGGGGCACGGAACGTCAACCATTTGGGCCAACACTCGTGCCAAGTCGAACATAAGCGGTGGTTGGCCAGTACCTACATGCCTGCTTCTGCTGTGGTCAGGTCGGATGCTCCCTTTGGTGCCGTCAATCACGAGGGCAATCATAAGGCCTCCGCTTGTTCACCGCCGCGAGGTGGTATTGAAAAATCACTAGACCAACATCAGTCTTAATTTAAGCCGGTTCTTTTATTATCTGACCTCATGCATGTCTCCCTCAGCCCTAGAACACCCTTATCTTTCCTAGAGTGTTTCATGCCCTCCTTTCCTTCCTCTTCCCCATCATTCTTTCCACCACACGTGTCCCCACCCTCGTTCCTTATCCGACACATATAAAGTATACATTAAACCTGCCCATTACCCACATTACTTACGTGTGTGATAAGGTACGAGGTACGTGTACGTGTGTGTGTGTGTGTGTGTGTGTGTGTGACACGTACTTATAAGAGTTAACACATTGTATGTATGGGTAAAAAGACATGTATTATTCATCAATGTATGCGTGTTTCCAGAGCCTAAATGACTCGAGAGGCATAGAGTAAGAGGGGATCTGATAGAAGTTTTTAAGTGGTTAAAGAGATACAATAAAGGATATGTAGGAAACGTTCTTACGGCTAGTAATCAGGGTAGAACAAGAAGTAACGGATTCAAACTGGAAAAACGTAGATTAAAAAAAGAAATAGCCCTAGGGAGAAACTGGTTCACAAAAACGTAGGGTGCATGGTAAATGATTGGAATGGAATCAGTCGTCAGGTGGGAGTACGGAGTCAATAGGGAGTTTTAAAAGGAGGCTAGACAATTTCATGAATGAGGATGAAAGGTGGATGTAGGTAGTGTTAGGTAACAGGAACTACCTCGTGTAGGTCTCACGGCCTCTTGTAGCTTTCTTATTTTCTTATGTTCTTACCACCTCACCCACCCTCCTCACCCTTGTCGCGCACGCTACCGTAGATAACAGTAAAGTCGCCACCTGCAATCATGTCGCCAGGCGCCATATATTACGAATTATAGCATTACTACTGATTTTTATGTGCCACTGAAGATGATACACAGTAGTTTATATCATGATTGTATAATCTACTCTGTTTCAGCATTGTTTTATGCTTTGTATCTGCGAGTATATACGGTTTCAAATTTCACTACTCGTTTTTTTTTCGGGCGACGACGGCTGCGGGAGGACACTCAGTAAATAAACACTAGATGGCGACTTTTTTGTTGGTAGCCACTTTGTAGATATTTTTGTCATTTGTTCATTTATAGCCATACTATGACACAGATGAAGACACAAAATGACACAGACTCTCCAGATAGCCCCTTCAAACTGTCCTGAAATCATGGATGTAGAAATGTAAGTATTAACGCCACCACGTCTGTAAATAGAAAAAAAAGTTGTCCTGGCGATTTTACTGTTATCTACGGTAGTTGATTCATGCCTCGATGCTTACATACTTAAGATAATGATGCTCAACTTTCTTATGTTCTCTCTATGCCGGTGTAATGAAGCGTACATTTAACAACAAAATATTGTGTGGTGCCTCTTGCCTGCTCAAAATAATCCGACACTAAATAATAAATTATCACTGTGGATTAGATGAGATTCGTCCAATGCTCGAAACCCGGTTGATGCTGAGCGAGTATACACAAAGTTGTTTGGCAAAGGCACAGTTACACACTTCATCTCAATAGTAACCAGCTGCATGTACTCACCTATTCCTTCCCTGACGCGGACGGGGGTGTGCAGCAGCAGCTCGGGTCCCAGCCCCGCCTCGTTCTCGGCGTACACACGAAACACGTACACTTGGTCCGTCTCGAGGCTCGCCACCACGCAGCTCGTCTGATCAGCGTCCACGAATTCGACGTTTCTGTTGGTGGGAAGGAGGAACGTGGGCCAGGCTTGGACAACATTCAACTATTGTCATGTTGTACACCATGCAGGAGACAGTCACTGAGACAATAAATGAAATGTACTATGTCGTATGTCATAATCCCCATGTGTATTATGATTACTACGTAGTACCCCCAGGCTGTCACTTCTCCCTCACTCGCTAGCTATAAAATGCCAAAAAAATTTGAGTGGCAAAATATGTTGAGTGCCAAAAAATGTTGAGTGCCAAACAATTTTGAGTGCCAAAATGTTTTGAGTGTCAAATATTTTTGAGTGCCAAACATTTTTGAGTGCCAATTTTTTTTGCCTGCCATTTTTTTTTGGATGGAAGAGTGCCCAAAAAAATTGTGTCAAAAAATGTTGCGAGCCCAAATTTTTTGAGTACCCAAATTTTTCGAGTGCCAAAATATTTTGGGTCCCAAATTTTTTGAGTGCCATAAATGTGTGCCAAAAATTTGAGTGCCAAACAAATTTGAGTACCAAAAGTTTTTTGTGCCAATTTTTTTTGAGTGCCAAACATTTTGAGTGCCACAAAAATGGAGTGCCAACATTTTTTAAGTGCCAAACATGTTTGAGTGCCAAAAAATTTAAGTGCCAATTTTGTTTTGTGTACTAGAAGTTTTTAAATGCCAAACCATTTTGAGTGCCAAAAAAATTTAAGTGCCAAACATTTTGAGTACCAAAAACTTTTGAGTGCCTAAAAATGTTGAGTGCCAAAAATGTAAATTTTGTTTTCTTTTGTATAACTACAGTATGTGTACTAACATACACGGAATAGCTATGCGTTACTTCATTCTGTGTTGCTTTATCTATGTAGTATGCAGTGTAAAAATATTTAAAAGAATGGTATATCTTTTCATAAATATTTTTTCCCTCACTTCCCTTTGCTGGCAGCACTGGTAGCTGGTAAAGATAAGAAAAAGTTTGCAGGAAGAAATATGTTACTTTTATGGGGGTTTTCATAATACACCTTTTCACTCTCAAATTAGAACAACAGAACTTCAAAATAAAACAAATGAATTTCAAAATATAATAGATGAATTTTTTCTTTTAATTTGAAATCCAATTATTATAATTTGAAGTTGTTATTTTAATTTAAACTTCAGTTGTTTTAATATAAACTTCAGTTGTTTTAATTTAAACTTGTTGTTTTAATTTAAACTTCAGTTGTTTTTATTTGAACTTCAGTTGTTTTAATTTGAGATTCACATGTTTTAATTTGAAGTTCAGTTGTTTTAAATTGAGAGTGAAAAGGTATATAGTCTACTAGCCGCAAAGCCGCCCTCCGGCCGGACTTTTTGGCTAGCTCCTGCGGAGGGCTATTGGTGGGCCTTCGGCCCACCAAACACAGACTCTCCAGATAGCCCCTTCTAGCTTTCCTGAAATCATGGATGTAGAAATGTATGTATTAACGCCAACCCATTCACATCACCCCCAACCCATTCACTCACCCATTACCCATCACCCCCCACCCATTACACTGGGGAACAATTTGAAGAAAAAAAAATTGTTGAGTTAGATTTTTGAGCTTATTTAGACTAAAATTGGCATGCTGATTCCAAATCTGTAGTCAGTTTTTTTTCTAGCACGTCAAGTTTTTTCTCCACAGCTTACCCTCCAGATAAGCAAAATTCCACTTGTGAGCTGTAGTAAAACTTGCCAGCTGATTACGATTTGACTCATCGAGAGCTATGTGGCAACTTGTTTGTGCAGTTACAATTGAGACAGTGCGGTGAGAGGTGTGTGCAGCTCCCAATAGGTCAGTACTATCAATATCTGCAAACAGAAAGCTAGGATAGTAGGAATTAGGAGGATTTGTTATAGCTTTTCTCTTAACCTTGTAACAACATACCATTGTAATTTCTATTTCGTTTTATGCTGTTTTTTTTTGTTTTCAAAGCTTGTAACTATTCCAGCTTAGTGTTTTATTTACATAGGTATATATTTCTTTTGTTTCAGATCATGTCTGCTCCTGCTACGTCTCGTCGTAAATGCCTAAACAACCCTGACTCCTTCTGCTATATATGTGGTAGTTTCACCATTCCAAGTCAGAGGGCAAGCATCAGCGTATTTGTCAAACAAGCATATTTCGCATATTTTAAAGTGAAACTCGGTGATCAAGACAAGCTATGGGCCCCTCACAAAGTGTGCAAGCAGTGTGTCGAGAGTTTACGGATGTGGACCAAAGGAACACGTGAAAAGTTGGCATTTGGTATCCCCATGGTTTGGCGAGAGCAAAAAGATCATTCCACAGACTGTTACTTTTGTTTAGTGAAAACATCAGGATTTAACAAGAAAAATAAAAGTAAAATAGAATATCCTAATCTACCGTCAGCTATAAGACCAATGTCTCATTCAGCTGAAATTCCAGTGCCAGTTTTCGAACAACTACCTCCTCTAGAAGATCTGAGTGATGTTGAAGAACGCAGTGACAGCAATGATGCAGATTTTGACATTCACGAGGATTCAGTTCGTAGGGGATCAGTATTCAGATCAGCACGAGTTGAATGATTTAGCACGTGATTTGGGCCTATCCAAAAAAGCTTCAGAAATACTAGCATCAAGACTGAACGAGAAAAACATACTTGAACAAGGAGTGAAGGTATCATACTTTCGAAACAGAGAAAGTACATTTCTGCAGTACTTTCGAAGTGCCAGCGGTTTTGTGTTTTGCCATAACATTCCTGGTTTACTGAAGGAATTAGGGCTTTCAATCTACAATCCAAATGAATGGCGATTGTTTATTGATAGCTCAAAGCGGAGCTTGAAGTGTGTCCTTCTACACAATGGCAATTTGTTTGGCGCAGTCCCTATTGGGCATTCGGTCTGTCTTCGTGAAGAATATGGAGATGTAAAGAGAGTCATTGAGTTATTGCAATATGACAAACACAATTGGATCATCTGTGTTGACCTTAAAATGGTGTCCTTCCTTCTTGGTCAACAACGTGGATACACAAAGTATCCCTGCTTTCTCTGTATGTGGGATAGTAGAGCTCGAGAGAAGCATTGGGTTCAGACGAATTGGCCTCCGAAATCTGATCTTAAACCTGGAGATCCTAACATTGTACATGAGCCACTTGTTGACAGGAAGAAAATAATATTCCCACCTCTGCACATAAAACTAGGTCTCATGAAACAATTTGTAAAAGCATTGTCAACTGATGGCGACTGTTTGAAGTACATCATCTTGGCATTTCCTGGACTGTCAATTGAAAAAATCAAGGCCGGTGTGTTTGATGGTCCACAAATTCGACAGCTCATCAAAGATGAACATTTCAACGGTACTATGTCAGACCTTGAAAAGAATGCTTGGCTATCATTCAAAGACGTCGTCAAGAACTTTCTTGGAAATACACGTGCAAGTAATTACACAGAAATTGTTCAGAAACTATTGGAGAGCTACAAAGCGCTTGGTTGCAACATGAGTATTAAAGTACATTTTTTGCATAGCCATCTTGCCAACTTTCCGGAAAATCTTGGTGCTGCTAGCGACGAGCAAGGTGAACGATTTCACCAAGATTTGAAGGTTATGGAAGAACGTTACCAGGGTAGATGGGATGTGCATATGATGGCTGACTATTGTTGGAGCATCAAACGCGATAGTCCTCAAGTTGAACACTCCAGACAAAGCTACAAACGTAAATTTTTACCTTAACCTGCACACAATTATAGCCTTATCCTTTCTAAAAACATGATAATGTTAAATAAACATTCTATTCATGCCTATTTCTTTCATTTTTCATTGTATGTTAACATTTGCAACTTTTTATAAAATAAGCACTGTTACTGTTATGTACAGTATTTTTCATATTTTTTAAGAAAACGAAAATCCTACAGTTCAAAAACTTGACGTGATAGAGAAAAACTGAGATCAGTTTTGGATTCAGCACCCAAAAATTACTTAATAACAAGTGTCAGACCTAACTCAACAAAAATTTGTTCCCCAGTGTTATCCATCATCCCCCACCCATTCACTCACCCATTACTCATCACCACACACCCATTCACTCACCCATTACCCATCACCCCCACCTATTCCCTCACCCATCACCCCCCCCCCCATTCACTCACCCATCACCCCACACCCATTACCCATCACCCCACCCATTCACTCACCCATTACCCATCACCCTACATCAAGGTTTCCTCAATTCTCGCAACCCACTTTTTTTCAGTTCTCGCTAATAGGCTGCTAAAAAAAGAAAAAGAAAAAAGGGATTGGATCATCCTATAAGTGGACTTAAAACCTTCCCCTGGTCGACCCGGTTCCAAAAATGTGCCATATGAGGGGATTGCGCCACTGGGGGCGGCACCTATCACGGACACACAGACACACACACAAACAGACAGACTCACTTTCGCTTATATTATTATAGATTTTATATATTATGGGCAAAATGCAGTAAGGAAGCCACGCCCCCTGCCTCTCCTTCTATTCTACGGGGCAGCTGATTGGTGCATTCCTCGTATCATCACTACCAATCACAATATCTTCACTACTTAACAGCACGTGACCACTGGACAGAGCAATCTTCACTACAAAGGGTGACAGAATCAAAAATCCCTTTGTAGTGAAGATTGCTCTGTCCAGTGGTCACGCCGCTGTTAAGTAGTGAAGATATTGTGATTGGTAGTGATGATACGAGGAATGCACCAATCAGCTGCCCCGTAGAATAGAAGGGGAGGCAGGGGGCGTGGCTTCCTGACTACATTTTGACCATAATAAATAAAATATACTTTTTTATAGTTGTTACTATTTTCAGTGGTCTACACAATTAATGCCGCTCCCTTCAACAGGAGTGCCGCGACGCAATACACCCCTGAGGATCGTCCATCATCATCCCTCGTTCAAGGGCTTCGTGAGGAGCACTCGATGGAGGAGTGATAGGGCGCTGTAGTCATGTGATTGTCTTACTACAGTGCCTATTTCAGTTCATTCTATTTTGCAAACTATGGTCAATAAACATTATTTATATATTTACAAATCCAGGGCGCACAAATAGTGACTTGAAATGTCAACGTGCAAAACAATCGCATGCAGCTACTTGAGATTGGAACCGCTATTTATTTCATATTTATATATATATATATATATATATATATATAATAAATAAATGTCGGCGAAAAAGTCCTACAAATCATGCGAGAAGAGTAGGACCAGTAGGTTCTTATTTTCTCTTGCAACCTTCATTCATATACTTTTTATAGCGATTACACTTTCTGTTCCTCTCCTTTTAACCTCATGTTATAGTCTTTATTTAGTTCACAGACATATAAATGGTATTCAACAATTATGCAATGGGCAATGGCGGGACTGGGACAGGAGGAGACAGGGAGAACTTACTTGATGATGTCTGCCTGGTCGACCCTCCGCGCCTCGATGACATAGCCGGTGAGGATGTCGCCTCCACCCTCCTCCGGGGCGCCCCACGCGAGGCGGACGCTGGTGTTGGTGACGTGACTCACCCTGAGGGGACCCCGGGCCCGGCCAGGCTCCACCACCACACCTGTCGGGCACACTTGTCACTCTGCCACCTCGCTCACATGCCGCCACGCAACGGTGTCCAATACCCGTGAGGCTAGCGGTCGTTATGGATATTCTGTGACCTTTATAGTTTATGGTTCTTAATGTCTGATTTTTTTACCGTAGTGAAATAATCGATACTCACATGTCATCATTTATTTCTTTATTTACTTTATAGTCATTTCGTGTGCGTATACAGAATAAATTTTTCAGCAGAGTAAGCATTAGATAGTTGATCTCTTTTTTTTCATGTATGGGCAAACTTTCAGTCACGCAATAGTCCAGCGATATAGCTACGTATATGCTTTGTTATGTTGGTGTTAACGATGCTTCAACGAATTGTATATATTCTAATATTTGACAGTCAGTAAACAACCCATGGTAATTCTTACTTTTTTTCATCCTTCAGTGTAGCAAGAGCTCTATGTTCTTCCCTTCTATCAATCGTACTCATTTCACATTACAAAATATGCTTTATGGGTCTGGTGATGGTATGTTTACAATTATATAAGAACACAAGGAAGCTACAAGAGGCCGGTAGACCTACACGTGGTGGTTCTTGTAACACACATACCCTACATCCACCTTTCATGCCTATCAATATATTTGGTTAATCTTTTCAAGCTCCCTATCGTCTCTGTACTAACGACTTGATAACTGAGTCTATTCCAATAGACTCAGTCATACTACCAGTCATTTTGTAGACCAATTTCTTCCTATCTCTTATTTTTATTTATGTTTGTCAGGTTTGAATCCATAATTATCTATTGTTCTATCTTCTTCTTCTTCTTCTTCTATTGTTCTATCCTGATTAATAACCATAAGAATCTTTCCTACATCACCTTCAGCTAGTTAAATACTTTGATAAGATCGCCTCTTATGCCTCTCTAGTAAATGTAGATTTAAAAGCTTCAATCATCTCTCGTAGGTAAAGTTATGCATACCATATATCATTTCCGTCATCCTTCTCTGCACTGACTCTAGAAATCCTCTATCCATTCTATAGAACGGGGACCAAACCTACACTGCATAGTGTATAGGTGGATTCAGACCAAGGATAATGTATATAGCCTTGGGTCTGACGAGAGCCAAATAGAGCTATAGAATAAGCTCATCTATTCTATTTTCACCAATACCGGCAATGAATCATATTATCCTATTAGGTCTATTCCTAGCTTCAATTCATTGTTTTCGAGAACTGACTAGAACCGACATGTGACTGTTCCCCGCCAGTATTGTGCACCCACACCACATGATGCTGTGCTTATAGCTATAGTATGTATTTCATGTAGCTTTATGTGACATTAAGTGAAGTTTATGACTTCTTTCTTCTCTTTCTTCCCCTCCTCCTTACCATCATACTGTCCTCTGTCGCCAACACTAACCTTGATGCAACATGGGACCTGTGCAACATCATCTTAAGACTCTATAGCAACATATCAGCTATAGGTTTCAAGGGTGTATAAGTGCGTAGTAATATTTAAGGATGGGAAATTCATAGCTTTACGTCAAATATCCAAGTTGTTAAATTTCAAGGAAATTCAAACCTTTGCAATGGATGAATTTAAAGTCAGAATTACCTTGGATTGCGTGACTTGTAGGAGCTTACATCCGATATATGTGCATGAGGGATGCATCTATCAATCTTTATTTTATTTTCATGTTCTGAAATTAATCTATTTCAATTCTTCGAATCATTTCTGGCACATCCAATGCAGCAACAATATTTTTCATGTCCCAGCAATGTAACATATGAAAGACAAATAGACTACTGTAAATAGTTTTCTTCGTATTTCTACATCATTATTGTGTTTTCTGCCATCCAAACCATCATATATAATAATCAATATATATAAGTTTTCAAATGAGCTGAGCTGTCTGTCACATTTCTCGTCCAGTTGTCTTTGGGGGATGGGGTTACAGGGAATAAAAGTCAGACCCTAATTTAATCAGTTTATTCCCAATCTACACAACAAGCTTGATTATATCCATAGGACATCACCACAGTGCCACGTAGAGATGGTAAATTGATAAATTGCAGCAGCTTGTGGCTATCCTGTGGTGGTGTCCATTAGGCTATGATAATATGCTGGCCTGGTACAACAGACCGTAATGCCACTGTGATCGGACCAAAAGGATGGTATAATATTCAGCAGCAGCATGGTACCTGATCCACAGCAACCATTACGACCTGCCGACCTTGCCATAGATCTGGTTTCTGGTAATGAATAATGCAATACAAAACAATGAAATCAACAGTTGCTTTTGTGTGTAGGGCAGCTTAGGGAAATCTCATATCACAGTACATTCACATGACATCTAAGAGTCGTATAAGGTGTATAAGGTGTATAAGGTATGTATACATGTATGATAATAAACTACATGCTACTATTAGCCCACGTTCAGGTGGTACAAAAACTCTTGATTATATTCCATCCTGCATTGTGGGTGAGACAAGACGTCTAACAGGGCACATACACAATACACAAAATAGGGACTCCAACATCAAATGTCGTCTAGGGGTGCACAGCCATAAGGTTTTGGTCCACGAGTTGGAATTTTGGCTCATAAAGGCAGCAGGCATTATATGAACCATAGAAACTATCACAGCCAGGAACCTCCGAGTCTGGTGGTTTTGTGCACAGGTGAACGTCTCGGGATGGTGAAGACTAGATTAGCACCAGATTGAAGGATTCCTGCTGAAACCTCGGGACTCACTACCTTATGGTGGGCAGTTTCTCGTTAACATACTCCTGGCAGCCTGTATATGCACAGGTGCCTTAAGTAGAAATATCAAGTCAAGTGACTGAATTATCATACATTCATCGTTAAATAGTAAATACAACTTCGGTTTGGAAAAGAGGCATTCTCCATATCAGGAATGAGACTGTATGCAAATGCATGACCTGTCCTAACAAGAGATAACTCTCTTTTGTCGGTAGTATAGAGAAAGACAAATCCAAGTTAAATAAAAGAAAAACTTGAAACAGAAAAAGAAAATTCCTAATCTAAAAGACTCATACATAAATAGTAGAAAACTATGGGTGGCTAATCAAATTATTTTTCGCCATATTTGTTCATCCCACGATGCCAGACTTTGAAGAAGTATTCGTCCTTATTTAGAAGACGACCACGGGCATAAGAGTAGATGTCGGCACCCATGCCCGCCTCCCGCATCCAGGAGAGTGTCTCCGTCGTGGAGTAGGACAGGGAGGGAGCATTGTCATCCTCCGGCAGCTCCGTGAAGCCTGCACAAGCATCAAAGTGTTACAGGAGGAAGGAAGTTCCTCCACCACTCTTACCACCCCACCAACCTCTATCCAATAAGCTTTGTAGGAGCAATGTTGAAGCATAAAAACTTGATTCATTTGATGTGATAAATAAATATGCTTGCTATCCTTTGAAATACTATATGAATGAGAAAAATGTTTCCAAGTTTTTATTGTATATGACCTGAAATAGTTGTTCAAGTAATTGCAACATGCTTTCTGAGCCAAACATCAACACATTCCAACATGCAGTGGCATTCATGTAAGGTGGATGGGTCATCACTCTCATACACAGGATATGTTATAGAAGTGTATTGAGCAATGACAGAAATGGAAAAAATTGACAAAGAAGAAATGTAGGTATATAAAGTAGAGGCCACACATTCAGAGAAGCTGAAGAAGACAAGATGCTTGAAGGATTGAGAAAAACAATTTTCCTTATCGGTGTGACCCCACGAGTATAACACATTTCTTGTATGTCACAACTAGGCAAATACACACACACACACACACACACACACATTCCACCTATCACATAATTGGGTGATCATGAGTAGTAAGCAGTAACAGAAAACACCTGGGCAGGAAATGTGACAGCTCAGTTCATCGGTTAATACACCAGTTATTGTTAACCGTGGATGGATTAGGATTTGTTCAAACACAATGCACCAGAATGTGCTGGAATAAGCGGAGAGTGCAAGAGGATAAAAGGACAGCGGCATGGGTGGCAACAGTTTTATGGCAACCCCATGAATTACCAGAATTATATTAGCATTGGTTTCAATAATGACTTGTGGATCTTCATTAGTTAGATCAAAATTGAAGATCGAAGAAATGATCGTCATGAGTATCAGACATTAAGAAGGAATTCTGCAGCATTATTGTCCTGAAATAATAGCCATGCAATATACAGAAGCAAAGCATCAAATGCTGCAACCCTTATCAGAAAAGTATGTGGCAGGTAAATTAGGGCACAACAGGGTAGTAAAAAATATCTCCATTTGTATGGAAAGCTAAAAGAAATCACAAATGTAAGATAACTAAAAAGAAAGAAGAGGAAGAGAGTATGAATGTTACTTCAAATCTAACTTAAGAGAAACAAAAAATAAGTCCAAGGCTTCATTATCATCTTTGGTCCCTTCTCAAAGGCTCCTGCACGGGGAGGCCGCGGCAGAAATGACCATAGGATACCAAATCCATGCATGATTGTTGCTTTTTGTGCAATCTAAAAATTACTACTGAAAATATTAACACACGGACCAAGTGTGAAGAAACAAATTTTTTGGCATACAAAGAATTAAAGTTATTCTTTTTTACATGCATAAGGCCTTTTCCCAAGCGTGTGGGGCGGCACAAGGCCAGCAGCGTGTCCACAAAGGTGCACTGCCAAAATGCACACCCTAAGACATTCTAAATATATAAAATGATCCCAAGAATTTTTTTTTTTTTTACACAAAAACTAAATGAAATAGAACAATGATAAACACTGAATAATAATGATAATAAACAATAATACAAATGATAAGAAATAATAATAAAAAAATTGCATTAAAGGTAAAGAATACAAACTACAAAGTGGTGGAAGAGGAAGGATAAGCAGGGAGAGTGTGTGAAGTGAAGAACAGCAAAATGAGGGAAGCACACTTACCATCAGGACAAACAATCTTGACAGGCTCCTCTGTTTCCAGAGGGTCGCTGGCGCCCACTTCATTGCGGGCAAATACTCGTATGTGGTACTCGTGCTCCTCCTGAATAAACAAAGGCAACACCATACAAATGAAGAGCCGAGCTTACACTGAGGCTGAACTGTGATCAATTCCTCCTACTACATCAGCAAAAATGTAAGTCCTAGACTGTGACGAATCACACCTATTTCTGAGGATTAGTATAGGGCAAACAGATGGATAGTGTTTCTGTCACTCACAGCATATAAAGAGACACCAAGAGAGCTCCAATCACAACACTATTCATTATAACTGCCTACAACATCAGCAAGTGAATTTATATCCTTATTCTTACTTAATGATCACTGCATTTATTTCCTATTCACAATCTCAAAACTGTTATTCTATGAGCAAAACAGGTAATACAATTTTTTTTCTCTCTCTCTCATCCATGACTCACCTGCAGCTCCTTAATGTGCAATCTCGTAAAGTTGGCTCCAACTTGCCCAACTTCAATCCACATGGTTCTCTTGATGTCTCTGATGGCAATGATGTATCCAAGCAGCGGCGCTCCGCCATCACTCTCTGGGGCGCCCCATTCGATCATGAGGCTGGTGGGGCCGGTCGGACGTACCTCCAGAGGGGCAGTTGGGGGTGATGGAGGTGCTGTGGGGGTAATTAATAATGGGGGTGATGGAGGTGATGTGGGGATAATTAATAATGGAGGTGCTGTGAGGTTTCCCCAAAATTATCAGTCACTTTTCTACAGTATTCTCTCAAACTTACTGGCATGAGTCTTGAGCCGGACTTGCTCTGTCATGGCAGGCTCCAAGCTGCGGCCGACAGGGTTTTCGGAAAAGACCCTAAACTCATATTCAGACTTTGTCCTCAGGTTCTCCACACAGTAGAGGGTGACGGAGGCATCCACGGAGTCCACCTTCTCCCACCGCTTCTCGCTGGTCAGGCGGCGTTCAATCACATAGCCTGTCGGGCAACAAGGTCTCATTTTCCTTCTACTTTAATTCAATATCCTTTTGTACCTGATGGGTATTGCATGACAGTTTTTTTCAATTAATATTGTAAAATATACAATACTTTGTTTCTGAGAGCTGTTTTGGAACCATATGTTCACTTTGAACTTAAATAACAATACTGTACTCACAACTGGGCTTTCTTCTCTCTAACCTCATTGTGGCCGTTTTCCTCAGTGTCCTCCAATGTTTTAACACATAATAGGCTAATGGGTGCAAAAGTTATACTGCATGCAATTCATGTTACATATATCTGCAGAATGGCATGAAAACCTATGAAATCACTCATGTAACCTCTGACCGATGCCAAAAAATGAAGAAGGTCTTACCCATAAGGTCCGCACCGCCAGTGGAGGTAGGCGGCGCCCAGGCTAGCGTCACCGTTCTGGTGGTGACGTCTATGACCTGCAGGTTGTTGGGCTTGGAGGGTGGAGCTACAGGGGAAACAAGATCAAAGTGATGAAATAAGCAACACTCGGTCAACACCAATCTTCCTACTTCAAGAGAATAAATATTACGTTTTCTAAAGGTGACTTTGGAGCCATGATGGGCTGAATTGCAATGCCCTTCTTTGTTTTAGTAAACATATTAGAAAATAAAAATAAAATTGCATGAAGATATTATGCAAAACTAAAGCTATGTGAACATTTTTGTGAGTGGGTTTCAGTAAATGTAATATTGAAAAAAAACTCATATTCATTCTGTTTACATTTTCAAGAAAAAATAATTATTCATAGAAAATAAGTAAATAATTTTTAGGTGAGGTTAAACACCCTGCAATTTACTAGGCAAATACAGCAAATATGAAAAAATTGTCTCAAACAAAAACAAAAACACTCAAGCAAAAGCAGAAGAAGAAAATAATAAGATATGAAAACAACATTCACGGCCAGGTCATGCTTTGGGGTCACACCGGCATCAAAGGTCAATGCTCAATCACGGCTCCAAGATACGTACGATGTTTACGACAATTTTGATTTTCATGACTATAAAATCTCAAGTGAAGTTCTTATAATAAATTCTTGAGAAAAATGGAAACATTATATCCACAAGTACAAGAGGTATCCTGCCCCTATGGAGCCACCAGAGGAGGTGTGGTGTGCCCCAGGGGTGACCAGCCCCGTGGGTGTGCGTGGTGAGGGTGTCACAGGTTGTCTTGTCATTACTCAGCCTTTCAACATTCTGACAACTAAAACAGAGTGCATTTGAAATGTTAAAATGTCCGTTAACATCAAGTTGACGCGTATCCTAAAAAAGTCTTGAGTACGCTCATCACTGTCCAAATTCATCATCATTATTATTCATAAACTTCCATGTGGCTGCCTACCAGAGGAACTCTAGGATCTCAGGTGTTTGCATTGATGCAGTACATATAAGAGGCTCTTTATGGCTTAGGCATCAACTGTAATAATTCAGTGTGTCCTGCACTCTAATTTTCATATCTAATACATAATAAAAGAAAGGATCTTTATGACCTAAAGGTTTAGGTTAGCACTGGATGTATGGTGAAAATTTTGTAACACAAATCTGTCATTTCACAATTCAGTTTTGAAACATGTGGAACTGTTTCTACAGCAGACACACCACTGAACTTGTGACACAAATTAGATAAGTTTTGCCTCATATTTCATTCACTGCAAACAAAGTTGAGCTTTAGGAAAATTAATTTAAATACTTGGCTTCCTACATTTCTAGTGTTCATGACTTGTTTATGAACAAAATGCTTTGAGAAAGAAAAAGTCATCTGTTTAAACGTGTGAATGCAACATAAACCATGAATGAGCACTTTCATAAACACTTTCTGAATGAATCAAGAATGAGTCATGAATCAAGAGCAAATAAATGACAATGGCCTTCGCCTTCATGTGAGGGCAGTGTAATGTCTTGTCTTCAACAATGTAATGTATGTTAGCCTGAAGGTGCCTAGTCTAGTTTTATATTTGATGAACAATAATACTTTAATCAGTCATGTCTAGTGTTATTATGTTCATCAAAGAGTGATGCCAATGGGTATAAGAAAAACTGGGAGACGTAGGCCACTGAAGAGGGTTTGTGCCAGCTTCTTGGTGTATCACTGAATTCATAGAAAAGTTAATGACTCGCATTCAGGGTCTTTTGCTAACCACCATCAAGGGTGCAGCAAGAGCATAGAGTCATGGCAGTAACCCTATGGAGATCACGCCCTCATGCTTGCCTTAGGTCATGCGGCCTTTCTAGGGTGGTGGTGCTGCCACGGGTCTACTCAAATGTCTGGTGTGTGGTCATGACGTCAGGTATGTCTAGTGACGTGACGACTGTGTGGTGTAATGCCCCGCCCTGCCGACTGGCCTCCAATGTGATTGCTAAAGAAGTCAATTTAATATGGAATAGAGAGAAAAATTAATGATGGTTTATACAGATATCAACAGACAAATCTGAACAATGCTCATGGAGTGCAAGGAGGCCTCTGGTGTAGTGTATGTTGTATCGGCAGAGCGAATGCGTGTGTGTTCCTGCTAGCTCCACGTGGGCAGTACCCCAACCACGTGCTCTACTCACTGATCTTCTTGCCTGCTGTGATAGGCTCATCTGGCTGGAGGGGTGGACTCTGACCCACAGCATTGTAAGCATACACACGGAAGAGGTATGCAGTTCCCTTCTTGAGTCCGGTGACATCTATCTCGGTGGCCTGGGCTGCGGTCTCACCAACCTTAGTCCAAGCCTTTTTGGTTGTCTCCCTCTTTTCAACAGTGTAGTGAGTGACGGGTGAGCCGCCATCGTCGTCGGGTTCATCCCAGTGCAACAGCATGGAGGACTCCGTCACATCACTCACGTCGAACGGCCCGATGGGTGGACCGGGCTTGTCTGTGTTGATACACATTGTTTAGAGGATATTGTAACATAATACTAACATGTCATTTTGCATGTGCATGCTCTCTTTTTTCTTAAGTAAAATGGTGTGAAAAACTCTGTAATACAATTAAGTAAAAACTATCAAAGGATTCCTTACCAAATGGATTCTTAAGTAGAATGTCTTCAGATGCTTCCAAAGCATCAGACACGCCTATCGCATTGACGGCAAACACTCGGAAGAAGTATTCATGACCCTCAAGTAACTCCTGGACACTGTATGACAAGATATCAGGGGTGACTTCAGCCACCTTCTGCCATTGCTTCTTAGTCTTATCCTGCTTCTCAATAAAGTATGCAGTGATGTCCGCCCCTCCATCATTAGGAGACGGCTTCCAGGTGAGCTTGAGGGAGCAGGATGTGATGTCACTGGTCTCCAATGGGCCTTGAGGTGGAGCCGGGCGTTCTGAGGAGCGAGAAACACAGGTAATATTTCCCTTATCATTGCTTACTCTCATCCTCTTTACTTGAACAAAAGGACAAAAGTAACTCTAAAAGAGAAGGCTACAAATACAATTATAAGAAGAAAAACTACTCGTCTAAGGAATGCATTCAGTACATCACAGTCATATGCTTTGTTTAACATTATTGGACAAGTCTAACATTATTGAGTAGTTGTGTGGGTAAAATCTTTCATTTATATAAATTATGACTGAAAGGAATACAACAGATTCCTTGCATGAAATTATAACAAAATAATTTATGTTGAAAGGTAATAATTGAAACATTTGGTGAACTATGTAAATCATAAATCATGTAACAATAGACCCATAGAGAAACAATTGGATTTTTACATATGTACAGATCAAGATTAGCTATAATGCTGCCCTGACTCATAATGATTAGATTACACTTGAAGAGAGAGACATGGAAGATGTTAGGCCCCAAGATGATCACCTCAAAAATGCAAACCCAACTTTGTATCACAAGTTTTCTGTGGGCGAAAAATGTGACAAAGGTTTGTGTATTTTGCAGTTTGCTAAGCCTAGGTTAATGCAACACCATGAGTTGTCTATGTGCAAAAAAAAGTTTTTGATGTGATGAAAAAAGGACTACATCAATACATGATTGACCATATTACTAACCCAGCTGATTTAAACCATCTGCCATGACCCAGCATGAAGCAATGGTTTATGAATCCTGTATGCATTAGTTGCCACATACAAAACTGTATTTGAAAATGTCGTTAGCTTTATCATGACTTCCTTGTGTCAAATACTCATGTGATGAATACTTTGAGTTTTGATAAGAGTTGAAAGGGATGCAGATGATATTGATTCTTCAAAAAGTTATACAAAGGCGTTCATCACAAGGGTTATGCATGGCTTCAATGAGGGAAATATTAGAGTAGTTTACAGAGTACAAGTTTACAGATAATAAATAGTGTAAGTATCCAGCATAAGTACAGGTCATGGAATGAGTGTATGTCCTTGATACATGAAAGAACATGTTTTCATAAGCTGCAGAAGCATAACAGATTGGAAGTGTATTAAGAACTGCTCAATAAGTTCCCATCAACTGAAGCAATGAGTTAGTGCGTGTTCCATAGGACAGAACATTTTCAAAATAGAATAATGATGAAGCAGCAAATGGCAACATTCAGCAGTGTATTACCCCATGTGACTTCATCCTCACTGAGTTCAACCTGGGACTCCTGTTCTTCTTCTGTGTGTGGTGGTGGAGACAAGTGTATTAGGGAGTGGAGGGAGAGGGACGTGTCCACGGTGGAGCAAGTTACCACAAGACAGTGTGCATAACATACGTATACAACAAACTCCTAAACACTGATCTTGCTGATTATGTGATTATGAAACTGTTAGTTCTAGGGACAAACATTTCAGTCATTATGAAATTATTAGTCTGACAGTGTATGACAAATACTGATTAATACTCTTATTCAAATTGGCAATATGCAGTTTTTATTCAATCACCTTATTCTTCATTTTCATAGTTAATTAATTGACGTCTGGTTATTTTCCTTATTATTTAGTTTTGCTGACTCACAATCAGTCAAAATATGCAAGCACATGAGATCAAATATAGACATAGATATCAATGAGCAATCTAGTATGTGAGTGTATGAATGCAAAAGCTATATGGAGTACAGCTCTGCTTAGATATTAATTAGAATATCAGTCACATGTAAGGCAAGGAATATACATATAATCTTGTTTGGCACATTGATCCTAAGTCTGCGTAACTCACCTACAACTCTGAGGTTGAAGCTCAGCTGTGCCTTTCCTGCAGAGTTTTCAGCAATGACAGTGTACACAGCTGAGTCTTCAAGGGTCAGTTTATGAATGGCAATGTCTGTGGAGCCTTCCGTCACCTCGGTGCGGATGACAACGTGGCTCGTGGACTGAGAAGAGATAAAAATAGAGCATTAAGTGAGGCAATATACATGTTTATCACCATCAAAACTGTGATTCTCTGATAATATGAATACAAATACTGACTGACTGCCTAAATACTTTTAACATCATTTTGTCTGAAATATGTACAAATAAAATTATCCTGTCTGACACTGAAGTGCAAGTGATTGAGGGATGTTGTTGGTTGTACCTTTATAGTTATGTCGTTGCGGCTCCACTTGATGGTGGGCTGTGGGTGGCCAATCACCTGGATGGGGATGTGCCACTTCTCGTCCACACACAAACGCTGCACTTGATGCTTCTCGTCGTACTCAAACCTTGGAGCCTCTGCATGAAATCAAACACAATTAGCAAGGCCAAAAATTAGCAAAACGAAAATGACATCATATAAAAATTGAGCACAGAAACTACTGACCCTGAATAACAATGGTGGCCGAGCACTCCGCCATGCCCGCTTCATTACGAGCACGGCAGGTGTACATGCCGCCAGAGCTCTCATTGGTCTCCTTGATGGTGAAGGTTGCAGTGAAGTTCTCATAGAAGGTGATGCCAGTGAGAGGCTTGTCGTCCTTCAGCCACTCAATCTTAGGCAAGGGGTTGGCGGTGACCACGCAGCGCAGAACCACCTCTTGGTGCAGGCCTGTCACCACGGGCGTCAGCTTCTCCTTCACCACGGGAGGCTCCGCTTTTTTCGGTTCACAAACCTAAAGAAAATAAATTGACATCATGTGTGGATATTTACAAAGTTGTGGATGTCAATATCATTATACTCACTTATCATCCATGTGTTTGATTGGGGCACAACAATAGCCTCTCACAGCTCTTACCTTGACATATTTCGAGGCATCGGATGGCTCAGACGTGCCTATCTCATTGACAGCAGACACTCTGAAGCAGTATTCCTCCTCTCGGGTCAATTTGGTCACTGTAGTTGTCGTTTCGGTGATTTTCACTGTCTTGTTGAATACAACCCATGTGTGCTTCTTCTTGATCCTGCAATGCATAGAGCCTCAGTCACGGCTTCTTTTTTTCATCACCATCATCATAATTTTGAGTTGAATTCATGTTTAAAGGGTCAAAAGCCAACCTTAGTCAATTACCTACCTATCTCAGATGCCTATTCTGTTCCTATTAAACTACCCAAGGGGATGGCCGAGACAGACGAGTCTCCATTTCTTTCTATTCTTTTTTTTGCACAGCCTCCTTGCATGCATTAATCCTCTCACTCTTCTCTTGCCCCTTGTTCTCACACACTCTAACACTCTGTTCTGGCCTCCCATGCCACAAGGGGGCGTCCTCTAGTACTCACTGCATCTAGTACCATCTCCTCTTACTTCTCTCTATATGCAAGTACACACTACAAATTTCAACACATCATATGGATAAATCTAATTTTCCATTTTACAATAATACTGGTATAAGATTCCACTCATTAGATAGAATAAAGGAAGAGCATCTTGAGCACTTCTGGAAGCCTGTATATTGCAAATCCGTGTTCCTAGTTTAATACTCACTTGTATTCAATGATGTAGTTGATGATGATTCTGCCACCATCTTCCTTTGGCTCCGTCCAGTGCAGGGTGACACTGTCGTTGGTGATCTTCATGGGCTCGGGGGCACCAGGCTGAGACGGCTTGTCTGTGAAGGGTAACACCAAGTTATCGTGACATTTATGGATGCTAATAAGACATGAAGCATTGAGTGTTAGAAGGATGATACTAAATCACCACACACTGCACTGATACTCACAGCTGTGCAACATACATGAATACATGAACCATCATTAACCATTCCAGAGCTATTGTGTACGATCATTTATGATTTTATTATCATTTACAGGTTATTTAGACAAGTGAACAAACAATTGTAATTTTGGGAATTATCTGGCATGTAACTGGTTGCATCAGCCATTCAATCAATATTTCGTGAATAATTCTTTTAAATAATTTTCTTCCCGAGTCTTAATTTCCTACTGTGCATGAACTAATGATGATGATGATCATGATCATAATGACATCAATGATATGTGTTAAAATTGGCAGAAAATTGTACCTCTTACTGTGTTTAATCATCTTGTGAGGGATATGCTTTTGATGTAAAAAAAAAAAAATAAAAATAAAAGCTAATGATAAGTAGGAACAGATAATACGACACTTGCCCAGCAGCTTCACAATGAACTCGGCACTGACAGTCCCGTAGTCGTTGCTGAGCTTGAGCCGGTACTCGCCACAGTCTATGTCCTCCACCATCTTGATGGTGATGGAAGCCTCGGTTTCATTGATGGTTGGCAATATCTGCAATGCAGGATAAACATATAAAATCACACCAAATCATTCACCATGCCTTCAATATTTATATCAATTGTCTAATTACAAGTATGATCAATGGATGTATTTGTCCTTGAAATCATGCTATATTTCTCTCTCAAGGATAAGGCACACAACATCTTTTCAAAGTAGCTATTCCCACACTGTCCTTTGCTATGTCACTGTGCTCACCTTGGGGCTGGCGTCTCTGTCCACAGGCTGCCCCTTGTGGTGCCAGGTGGCCTCAGGCGTGGGCGTGCCGGTGTAGGGCACACTCAGGGTCACATCGTGGCCCTTGGTCACCACCACCTCCTTCTGGTACTCCTTGTCGATTTTGGGAGCAGTCTTCATTACTGTGGGGCAACAATGGTGGCATTAGTACAGGTCTGCAGTAATACATATAATCAAGGATGACATCTTATACTACCCTCATTAAGTATATCGTCATATAATACACATAGTTCTACAACTAGTCTGATACGTACATATAACGTTTAGTTTGCAGGAAGTCTTGAGGTTGCCAAGGACACAAGAATATTCAGCAGCATCTGACGGAGTGCAATTCTTGACAGTCAACGTCCTCTGCTTTCCATCCTTCTTGATGATGTACTTGTCTGAAGGCTTAAGTTCTTCTGTGCCCCTGTACACAATTATTGCATTATTTAACTCCCAAGTATTCAAGTCTTAGGTATTGAGATGATTATATATGCATAATATCATGATTTCATTTACAACGTCTCATTTCAATGTAACGTCACTGGGAACCTTGGGAAAAAAAAAATAAACACCCTCTGAATACCTTCAAACATTTTCTACTTACTTGAACCACTTCACCTCGCTGTCCTTTGTGATCTCCACCAGGAAGGTAATGTCGGATTTAGAATTGACATCCATTTGTGCAGGGAACTTCTTGGAGAAATCTCCTTCTGCCTGGAGCTCAACCTTGGGAGTGATACACAACAGTAATTTTACATAATCCTGTATCATTTCTAAAAATTCTGATCTCTTATCTTAAATATTTTACAGCATTCCAAAATATTAGGGATGTGTGACAAAGCTGCATGTCAAAGCTTCACCAACAGTTTAGGGCTGCCTTGTGGAGGACTCACCTTCAGCGTGGCGGAGCACTCACTCCTGCCCACCTTGGCGCGGTAGCTGCCGCTGTCCTCCAGCTGGCAGTTGTACACCATCAACCTTTGAACCTGCAAACACACACATTTTCACTTAATATGTTCCATTCTTAAGAATTCTCAAAATCTTATTCATAAGTGATGAAGTGATGTTAAAATGATGCACCATGATAATACTATACTTAAGATTATTTTTTCTATCAGGAAAGCATGAGAACCCAACCCTGTTTAACACCCTTGATGACCTCTAGTTTGCCCTGATGAAAGGAGACTTTTCAATGGCAGCTCCATATTTCAAAGGATTTTTCAAAACAACAGCAGCATCAGGGATATGGATAAAATAATAGAGTAGCTAGTTTCACAATATCTGAATAACATAAAGACACTCATGTACCTTGCCATCAATGGAAAGCTGATAGTGATCAGAGAATCTGATTTCCTTTTCCTCCTTGAACCAAGTGATGACGGCATCACCCTTGGTCAGTTCAACCTGGAGACAAGTACATCATCATGTTAGATGAGATGCAACAAACATTATTTTAGGGATCATATGATAAACATACAAGCGTCTCTCTCTCTCTCTCTCTCTCTCTCTCTCTCTCTCTCTCTCTCTCTCTCTCTCTCTCTCTCTCTCTCTCTCTCTCTCTCTCTCTCTCTCTCTCTTTCTCTCTCTCTCTCTCTCTTCCATGTGCACTTTCAGTCACACACACAGAAGAGAAGGGACGTCAACAATAATCTGTAAAGAATAAGTTCACATTACTTACTTCCATTGTGGCCTTGTTGCCCTTGGAGACAACTTGGTCCTTCATCTTCCTGACAATCTCAGCGGGCAGCTCCCGGACAGTGAGTTCAGCGGTGCATTCATGGTCTCCCAATGCACACGTGTACTCTCCCTCATCGGGGAGAGTGGTTTCCATTATTAATAGCTTACGTATCTTGCTTTCAGTTATCAGGGTGAATCGTTTATGTTGGTCTGTGATCTCCTCGCCATCCTGGAATCAATCAATCAAATGATGCTCAGACAAACATAATTGGCGCCAGGACCACATTGTACATGACATTCGTTCTGTCCAACACACATTGTCATACAAATACTTAGGGATAATCTATTCCAGGCCCACAACCAAGACCAAAGCTGCCACCCAATAAAACTTGAATTGTCATGCAACCAATATGTATTCTAGCTTGAAAATTTAATACTTAATTTACAAGGAAATCAACTTTTTCCTTATATTTTGCAGAGAAATTACAGACAGATTATTTTCAAAGGTAAAGGCAAAAATAAGCAGACAACTGTACACGTGAACTTCCCGGACCAAAACAAAGACGCCGACCCATGATGTCACCTACACGACGGAGACTTACCTGGCCGCACTGCAATCAATACCATGCCACATGCGTTCTAACATCTTTATGCATTCAGACATCTTAAATAATCCATTTGCAATAGAGAAATCTGCAATAAGGACCATTCACAGTAGCATGCTTAACTGTACATTCTTCAGACAATTCCCATCCTTTGGGATTACACATACAACACACCTTATGCCAAGTGACTGTAGCTTTCTCGCTGGAGACCACCACCTGCAGGACAGCTTCCTCCCTCTCCTGAACCTCCACGTCCTGCATTCTCTCCGAGAAGTCATCCAGTCCTGTCGCATTAATAAGGGCAAATCAGTCTATGCTTTACTATATATCAATCTCTCCAACATTAGACATCACAACTTTAACCCTTTTGTAATTAGATTTTATTAATTTATAACATCTTTCTAAACTGTAAATTTAAGTCTTTTATGCTATGAACTGTATTTTACTGATTCCTATGCAGTAACTGATTCATTACAAGAATTCTTTCACTTTCAGTCCACATAATAGATAATAAGGGTACACAATAGTAACACAAAAGTGTAATCAAAGAATCAAATCATTATAAATACTCTTGATAACATGTTCAGATAAATGAAGATGTTTCATACCTCTGACAGTAAGGTTGCAGAAGGTAGATTGGTCATCAAAAGTACATTTGTATTTGCCGGTGTCATGGAGGGTGGACGAGTGGATGATGAGGCGGTGAGTGAGGCCGTCGTGCTCTATCTCATACGTCTCACTCTTCTTAATTTCAGTTACGCCCTTGGTCCACTTGCACTAAAAGTAAAACAAGATCCATATAAAGTCTCCCCTATTGACATGCCAATACTAATAGAATAATACAAAACACATACTGAGAAATCATGTAGCATAAATACAAAGCTTCTATTCTTTATGTAATCATATTCGGTAAAATTTACTTTTTGTCACCATTTATGACCATCTGATTTTGTTTCCTGCATAACATACAACATAAAGATTTTTACTATGTTGAATGTGTACTTGTCACACAGCTGCTATCTAGCCATACAAACTATTAAATATACCCAAATTCTTATTCTGTGATGATGTAAGTACACAAGAAACACCTGGTCTGCTGGTGAAAAGCATATTCTAACACAGTGACATCCTGCTGATTCTAACACTAAGCAATAGATTTCCTCACACACTATGTACAACACTACCCAATCATTCCTGCCTCACCGGCTTATCCTTGGAAGTGCGACACTCCAGCACTACCTCTGAGCCCTCGTCCACTATGCAGGACTCCAGACCTCGCTTGAAGGTGCTGCAAGGGAGAGCACAGAGTAAGAAGCTGTAGGATCTTGTTTACCCATTGTTTGAATAAGAAAGTGGTAGAAATATGGGACAGGGTTGAAAAAAAGTTAAGTTGAAACTTTTACAATACAAACATTCATGGAGGCACTGCATGTGCTTGTAAACATCTGCATGATGACATCTAAGTAAATAAGAAGTAAGAAATAAAGTCTAAAATAAATGAACAGATTAATTACAGCCCTGCATTTACACTCACCTTGTGCTCCTACATACTTCACCGGTATAAAAAGAAACTAAATATCTGGGATATGAATGCAATGGCTGTTTGAAAGCAATTTCAAGAGACCCTACAAAATGCCATTGCTTTTTCCTCATCAGTTAGATGAAGTGTTCAAGAGATGTATACTTACACAAACTCTGCCCCAACTGTAATGTTAGCTGTATGGGAAGCCTTGCCAACTTTGTTAGTCGCTGTGCATATGTATTTGCCAGAATCTTCTTTGGGCTGCACGTTGCGTATCTCAAGGACAGCCAACTCATCTTGGTAAGTCATGACCACCTTCTTGCCCTCCTTGAGTTTCTTGCCATTTCTGAAGCAGCGACAAGGCAGGAGGCCAAGTGAGCACAAGCAGAGGGTTAAGTAAGAGGTCACGTCACATTGGGGAAGAGTGTTCAGAGTAATTGAACTCCAGTGAAAGGGTTAAGGAGTTATGTAAATATACATTTTAGAGCGATCAATAAAAAGACAAAGTAAAATAACAGTTGGACAGTTTCAAACCAAGTATAGCAGCAAGCAATGGATGTATCAACAAAGGCATGTAACTGTAATGTGAGGAACAAAATCTTTAGGATGCTGAATATGTAAATAAAAGAAAGACATGACAGTTATTAAAGCTCTCAGCCATTATGAAGAAAAATGTAAAGCACTTGTCAAACACAAAAAAACAATCTTAAGAGAATGGGCCATGGCTAAATCCTGAGCTCCTCCCGGTCAGAAGACAGGAGACTGACAGAGACAGGCGGCCGTCAGTCTTACCTGCTCCACGTGACATCAGGTGACGGGATGCCGTGGATCTTGGCCACCAGGCGGATGGTGCCGTCGGACTCCACCGTCTGGTCTGGGAACCTGTCCTCAAAGTCAGGCACTTCTGGGGCCTACAAGACGAATTAATGCTATTAGAATGAGGTAAATAAATCAAACACTTGATAAAATTTCTGGTAAGATTGAAAACTGAATCCCTTGCAATACAATATATACATGACTTTCTACCTTCCTTCAAGTCTACTGTCTTCAATTTTTCTTCTTTTTTCTGTTATACCTAATGCCTGTTTATCCCCTTTGTGGTGTGGCGTGGACCATTTCAAATCTTTCGCAGCATGGGTTAACACACACGAGTATTCACGAGTTTAAACCAACAATCAATCACATGAGATACGGAGACAGGACCTGAAGAGTATGACTCATTCTCCATATATCACAACTAGGTAAATACACACAAAAGAGTAAGCTATGTAAACTTACAGTAACCCTGAGAGTGATGTGATTCTTGGCCTCTCCCTCACGGTTTTTGACGGTGATCTCATACAGACCCTCGTCCTCCTTCTTGGCTCCCTTGATGATGATGATGGAGCGGTAGGCATGAACGTCCTTCTGCTTCACAAGACGTATTCTTGGCGACTCGCGGACAATCTGTGGAAAAATGGCAGTAACAATCAAATTCATATTCACTGATTTGTATATGAAATCAAATGAAGCAGTGACTTTAACATACAGGGTTACCTAGACAGCTTTAATCAAGTGTTAATTGTGCTAAATTGTACAAAGAGCCAATCTTTAAGACTGATTTAAGATTAAGGTTCCTGGCACCTGACCTGTCCATCTTTCCTCCATACGATATCAGGTTCTGGAATGGCAACGAGGCGGACGTCCAGCTCAAGTTGTGTGCCCTCCTCCACTGTCTTCACAGAAGGCTTGTTTGCGAAGGTCGGTGGAATGCCTTCCATTATGTCACACACAGAGGACTCTCTGCTGAGGCTGCGGCGGGAGGCAACCATGGAGTCTGTGCCGTGGTCGCTGATCGGTCCCTCCACTACCAATTCCGCTGAAGACGTGATATGACCAGCCTGGTTCTTGGCCACACATGTGAACAAGCCGGCATCCTCAGGGAAGACTTCCTTCACTACCAGGGTTGCTGTATTATCATCAGAGTAGAACACCTGTGAAGCAAAAAGAAATATACTCTAGCAGACATGGGTAGAGAGTGATATATGAGGGTAAGATTTTCTTTGAATATAATTGAAAGGTAAATCTATGTGTAATGCAGCCTCATGATCTCCAAAATGCTATATGGATTCCTACTGTACAAAGTTTTGCCTAAGGTAGTGGTGCTATGGATTAGTAACAACCTGTTTTTTTAGCGAGCCCACATTACCTGGAATTCTTCAGAGGGCTTAATGATGGCTGTCTCCCTGAACCAGGTGACGATGGGACGAGGAGTGCCCTTGATCCTGCAGACAAACTGAGCTTCCTTTCCATCCGACACAGTTTGGGACACCAGTTTGATCACCATCTTAGGCAACTCTGATCGCTGTCCCTTCTTTAATTCTGCAAGGATAGCATGAGTCTCAAGTTAAGCTTCATATTTCTCCTGAACTTGATGATGTAAATAACCATGAGTCTACTTGGAATCAGAACACATCCACACACACCTATCAGATCTAAATGAAATAGGCTGAGAAGTTTGAAGTTTGAAATCAAGATTGACCCATGAGGAATGAAGACAAGACCCTAAAGCCCGGTTCCCACCATCCCGCTTGTACGGCCGCTATACAACAACAATGACGTCACCATCATCACCGCTTGAGTGGTATTTGTGGTAACTGGGTACAGTTGGCAACTCAGCTCGAGCGGACACCGCCGAGCGGGAGAGATGACTTGAATTTAACTTTGTACGGCGGCCGTACAGCGGTACGGCGGTGCGGTAGACTTTGTTGTGACGTCATTGTGACGTTATTGTTGTTGTACAGCGGCCGTACAAGCGGGAAGGTGGGAACCGGGCTTTAGAGTGTGACTTCTTCCCCTTATTTCACAACTGGATTAGTACACACACAAAAATACTGATAAGGAGATAGGCTACATATGATGAAAAACAGATGAAAAGAAAGAGGTTGCAAGGAATTAAGATCACGTTCATAGATTGTGGTATCAAATATACCGGAAATGGGAGATAAGTATAAAGAAGGATTCTGGATGTAGTGTATGTAACTAAGGAGCACAGAACAAACACACAAGTCTGGGAGGTAAAGAGCGAGGAGATGGTTGGAGATATTATGAGCAAGGGAATGACGATGATGACTAACAGGATAACTAAAGTGAAAAAAATACACCTTAGGATGAATAAGGTATAACATGGCCATAAGAATAACATGGGATTTACTCAAATTCTACATACAACACAGTAAACACAATGAAAGACTTTTATACAAATACAAAGAGCACAGGAATATTATACATACTATCAAAGACTGGGAGTTTGTTAGCCTTCTCCTCAATCTTGTTATCCACATAGTGTGTGTAGGCGTCCTCCTCTGCCAGCAGCTTGGCCGGCACATAGCCTTCCTCCAGGGTGAGGTGCTTCTTCACGAACCACCAGTCGCTGTTGGTCATCTCTGCCACACACAAGCAAAAGGAAAGGTTATTAGTCTTCTGGCAAATAAGTGATGGAAAAGAGTTCAACGTATGTAATTATAAGTTACAAAATTTCTTACGTATGACATTTCTAACTGATGGGCTGGTAAAATATGATTGGCTTACTTTCTCATATTACAAGCCAATACACTTTGTTGGTTACCACATTTATTTTTTCTTTATGCCAGAAACTACTCATGTAAAATATAGCCAACTTACGTACATTCTTTTAGTCACATCCTCCAAAACAATATAGGTATGTGTACTGACAGAACTATGTCAAAACACAAATATGAATTCATCTTCTTACTAAGTAGAGCAGGATTTGGCATGGTCATGTTGAGTTATGCTGAGGTGTTTCCAAGCATACCAACAAAATGTTCAATAATACAGCCAGATGGCAGTAGTAAGATTTCATGATTACATCGACTGACCTTGAACAACCACCCGCTCGCCCTCCACCAGGTCCATGGCATTCTCTTGTGTGTTGTCGGCGATGTAGGTAGCCGTTGCTCGCAGCTGGGCGCCAGGCTTGGCAGAGAGGGGTGGTGGGATTTCCAAGACTGCAACGGAGGAATGTGCACATATTTGTATAAACAAAAACAACAATAACAACATTTGCCAGAGATGAATTTTACAGCTTCCAATTGCATAATTTAATAAAAATTGCCTAATAAAAATAAATCTAGCATGAAGGAAGTTCACTCTTCAGTCACCATTTTTTCTCACATGGAGTGAGCACATAGAAATGTTTCTTTAATTCACCTGAAAATAAATTTATCATATAATGGTATACACATTTCATCATCTCAGAAATGATACCAAGAGAAGATGTTATCCCATTAGTAGTCCTGTACAGTAGGCTGCACACAAGTCATTTATAAGAAAGAGTCACAAAGAAAAGCTAGTTCAGTACAATTTCAAATTTGTCATCACATTCCATTTAAATCCTGAGACAGATCACAATGACTCAAGGTATTTGATAAACTCCAAACTTTGTTAAAATAATGTGGAACAAGGACCAAACCCGCTTACCAGTGTTTCCTCATTGCTTAAAATGTGTTTTGAAAGTTTGTGGTGAGTATTCAAATACTTGATGGTAGTGTTTATACTATATCAATTTTGTACATGAAGTGTTTCTTTCTTTGTTGAGTCTATGTTATGTATTCAGTTACATTAAATAAGAAAACTATGTTGATAATGCTCTTACAATACTTGACCAAAGGAATGTGTGGGTATAGAGGTTCTCATGCTTGTGTTTGGTTCTGATATTGGTGACTGGTTCTGTATTTGGTTGGTGATCTTGTAAATTTACGATGTAATAAAAATACTGAAGGAAGTTCATCTTGTGTATGTGTAAGATACGTATGACTTTTGTTTTCTGTTAGAGTGTTATTAATGGAAAACCTTTTATCTTAATCTAATGCAGAGCCAACAAATAACTGTTGTTCCAGAATAGAGAAGAAGTTATCAAGGCTTAAGAAATTGCCTTCAAATTAGAAAATGAAATTAGATACAAAATAAACCTTAGAGGTTATATTGGGTAAGTAATGTTAGCATGTAAATTGTAAACAATGAATGCTGTCAGAATGTATTGTACAAGTTTGTTTTACCTTCTGTTGGTGACTGTGGTGGGACCTTTATGTGCATGTGGACGTCCTCTGTAAATTGTGAGACATAAGTGAACATATATGTGACTTGTGCATTGTGTGGATATATATGATGTGCATTTCCCATGATATAAAGAAATCTAGCTTTTTGACATTTTAGATATAACATTTTCTACAGTACTGCACTATATCACACAGGGAAACTCAGAAATATATCCCTGAAAAACATTCATTATATTATTTGTAGAACAGCTTGGTTACCTTAAAAGTATGAAGGTCTTACTGCTAAGGAATAAAATGTAAAGCATACATAACAAATAGTAACAAAAATAATACCAAATTATAATAATACCAAATAATAAAATAATAATAATGATAATCATAGTAAGGACAGTTTAGTAATAACAACAACAATAATAATAATAGTAATAATGAAACACTATTGATAATGATAATACTAATACCACTACTGATAATAATTATGATACTCAAGAATCAATAACAACAATATTATTATTATTATCATTATCATAATCATTCTCATCATCATTACTATTATCATTATCAATTACCAATAACAGACCAGAATAAGCTCAACATAAAAAAAAAATAGAAGCACTGCACTCAAATGTTATGGCATTGCAAGACGGTAAAAGAAAAAAATACGAAAGAAAAATAAAGTCAGCTATAAAGTGAAGCTGACGAGTAAAAAGCAGACAAGCATGGATGACGCAACACATCACCTGCCCTGGCCAAGAGCAGCCGGAGCAAGTAACAGGCTAAATTGTCACCCAAATGTCTGCGAGTGCCACTTAAAATGGTGGAAGAGAAAATGCACCTTAAGTACAACAAAGGCAATACAAGTGTTACGTACGGTTAGATAATACGGCAAATAAAATTCAGAACGGAATGTAAATAAAAGAAATCAGGAGTTGAAACCAAAATAAAACCGAGGTGAGTATATTAAAAGCGTTGAAAATGTTTCAACTTTGCTAACCTTGGGTGATGACAGGAGGCTGTTGGGGCACAGGGGGAGGCTTCACCTTACGAGTGACTTCAACCTCCTCCACCTCCTGCTTTTCATACCTTTCCTTTGTTGTGTCAACAATAGTGAACTGAGTTTCAGGTTCATCACCTGGTTCTTCCCATTCTTTTGGTTTTCTAGGTTTGATTTTGAAGACTTCTGATACCACTTCTTCTTCATCGACCGGCTCAGACGTTTTCTTTATGATCACACCTACCTCTGCTTCCTCCTCTTCCTCAACCTTGTACACTGACTTCTTTTTCTTAGGACGTTTGAGTTGGAATGTTTCTTGGACATCTTCAGGTGATTTTGGTTCATCTTCAGTATCCTTTGGTTTTTTCTTTTTAATTGTTACCTTCTCTCCATCTTCCTTGGTTCCCTTCTTCGCCTTTTTCTTCTTTATTTTAACAGTTTCCTCAGGAACTTCAACTCCATCCCTGATCACTTTCCTGATCACTACCAGTTCATCCACCTCTTCGTAAATAACTCCAGGTTCTTCCTCCTCACCTGGAAGTGTCATTTCTGATTCAAAGGTTTCTTCCACAACTGAATACTTTTTCTTTGGCCTCTTCATTCTGATCTGTACCTCTTCAGTTGCTTCCTCCCTCTGGTAGTCTTCCGGTTCTCTGAGCTTCATTTCTACTTCCTCTGAAACTTCCTGGGTTTCCTTGGGCTTTGGCTTTCTCTTGAAAGTAACAGTCTCACTCACTAAACTAGGTGTTTCCTCCTCTGGCTCTTCTTCTTCTTCCGTTACCTTCCTTATTGTGAATTCTTCTGTGATCTCTTCAGCAACAATAGGCTTCTTCCTCTTTGGCTTCCTTCTAAAACTAACCTCCTCCGTTATTTCCTCCTGTACTATAGATTCAGGTGATTTTTCTTTAATGGTTATTTCTGTTTCCACATCCTCTGTCTCCTCTGGCTTCTTCTTTTTGGGTTTCTTTAGTGTAACCTCTTCTGTGGGCTCTTGCGCCTCTTCATCTTCAGGTTTAGGCTTCTTGATTGTGACCTTTTCCTCTACTTCCTCCTTTTTGGAAATCTTTTTCTTTGGCTTTCTCTTAATCACTACAGCTTCCTCTGGCTCTGGGGATTTTTCTTCTTCGTCTTTCTTGACTATGACAGTCTCTTCTGAAACAAATTCTTCGATGACAATGGATTTCTTTTTCTTTGATTTCAACTTGATCTGAACTTCTTCAGTCAACTCTTCAATAACTTGCTCCTCAGGCCAGACATCTTCCCCCTCTTCTGTCTTTTTCTTAATAATTACTTCTTCAGAAACCTCTTCCTCCTCTGTCACAGGCTTCTTCTTCTTTGGTTTCTTCTTGATTGTTACTTCTTCAGTGATCTCCTCAGAAACCTTCTCGTCTGGCTTCTTTATGGTGACTTCCTCTGACACTTCCTCAACCGTTGGCTCCACTTTCTTCTTAGGCTTCTTCTTAATTGTTACTTCCTCTGTGACCTCTTCTGGCTCTTCAGGCTTCTTCTTAAGTGTTACTTCCTCTGCAAACTCCTCAACCTTGTCTTTGGGCTTCTTTGGCTTCCTCTTAAATGTCACTTCCTCAGTAACTTCTTCTATAATATCTTCTTCTGCCTTTTTTAGAGCAAGTTCCTCAACCGTTTCTTCTGTTTTCATTATAGTAACTTCTTCTGTGACTTCCTCAGCTTCATACTTAGACTTCTTCTTGGACTTCTTCTTCATTATAACTTCCTCAGTGACTTCCTCTTCTATTGTCTCCTCAGGCTTCTTCTTAATGATCACCTCCTCAGTAACTTCTTCTTCAATCTTTTCTTCAGGCTTCTTCTTTGGCTTCCTCTTAAATGTCACTTCCTCAGTAACTTCTTCTATAATATCTTCTTCTGCCTTTTTTAGAGCAAGTTCCTCAACCGTTTCTTCTGTTTTCATTATAGTAACTTCTTCTGTGACTTCCTCAGCTTCATGCTTAGGCTTCTTCTTGGACTTCTTCTTAATTATAACTTCCTCAGTGACTTCCTCTTCTACTGTCTCCTCAGGCTTCTTCTTGGGCTTCTTCTTGATTATAACCTCCTCAGTAACTTCCTCTTCTATCTTCTCCTCAACTGTCTCCTCTGGCTTCTTCTTTGGTTTCTTCTTGATTGTTACTTCTTCAGTGATCTCCTCAGAAACCTTCTCGTCTGGCTTCTTTATGGTGACTTCCTCTGACACTTCCTCAACCGTTGGCTCCACTTTCTTCTTAGGCTTCTTCTTAATTGTTACTTCCTCTGTGACCTCTTCTGGCTCTTCAGGCTTCTTCTTAAGTGTTACTTCCTCTGCAACCTCCTCAACCTTGTCTTTGGGCTTCTTTGGCTTCCTCTTAAATGTCACTTCCTCAGTAACTTCTTCTATAACATCTTCTTCTGCCTTCTTTGGAGCAAGTTCCTCAACCGTTTCTTCTGTTTTCATTATAGTAACTTCTTCTGTGACTTCCTCAGCTTCATACTTAGACTTCTTCTTGGACTTCTTCTTAATTATAACTTCCTCAGTGACTTCCTCTTCTACTGTCTCCTCAGGCTTCTTCTTAATGATCACCTCCTCAGTAACTTCTTCTTCAACCTTTTCTTCAGGCTTCTTCTTGGGCTTCTTCTTAATGGTTACCTCCTCAGTAACTTCCTCTATGATGTCTTCTTCTGCCTTCTTTGGAGCAAGTTCATCAATCGTTTCTTCAGTTTTCTTTATAGTCACTTCTTCTGTGACTTCCTCAGCTTCATGCTTAGGCTTCTTCTTGGACTTCTTCTTAATTATAACTTCCTCAGTGACTTCCTCTTCTACTGTCTCCTCAGGCTTCTTCTTAATGATCACTTCTTCAGTAACTTCTTCTTCAACCTTTTCTTCAGGCTTCTTCTTGGGCTTCTTCTTAATGGTTACCTCCTCAGTAACTTCCTCTATGATGTCTTCTTCCGCCTTCTTTGGAGCAAGTTCATCAATCGTTTCTTCAGTTTTCTTTATAGTCACTTCTTCTGTGACTTCCTCAGCTTCATGCTTAGGCTTCTTCTTGGACTTCTTCTTAATTATAACTTCCTCAGTGACTTCCTCTTCTACTGTCTCCTCAGGCTTCTTCTTAGGCTTCTTCTTAATGATAACTTCCTCAGTAACTTCTTCTTCAACCTTTTCTTCAGGCTTCTTCTTGGGCTTCTTCTTAATGGTTACCTCCTCAGTAACTTCCTCTATGATGTCTTCTTCCGCCTTCTTTGGAGCAAGTTCATCAATCGTTTCTTCAGTTTTCTTTATAGTAACTTCTTCTGTGACTTCCTCAGCTTCATGCTTAGGCTTCTTCTTGGACTTCTTCTTAATTATAACTTCCTCAGTGACTTCCTCTTCTACTGTCTCCTCAGGCTTCTTCTTGATTATAACCTCCTCAGTAACTTCCTCTTCTATCTTCTCCTCAACTGTCTCCTCTGGCTTCTTCTTTGGTTTCTTCTTGATTGTTACTTCTTCAGTGATCTCCTCAGAAACCTTCTCGTCTGGCTTCTTTATGGTGACTTCCTCTGACACTTCCTCAACCGTTGGCTCCACTTTCTTCTTAGGCTTCTTCTTAATTGTTACTTCCTCTGTGACCTCTTCTGGCTCTTCAGGCTTCTTCTTAAGTGTTACTTCCTCTGCAACCTCCTCAACCTTGTCTTTGGGCTTCTTTGGCTTCCTCTTAAATGTCACTTCCTCAGTAACTTCTTCTATAACATCTTCTTCTGCCTTCTTTGGAGCAAGTTCCTCAACCGTTTCTTCTGTTTTCATTATAGTAACTTCTTCTGTGACTTCCTCAGCTTCATACTTAGACTTCTTCTTGGACTTCTTCTTAATTATAACTTCCTCAGTGACTTCCTCTTCTACTATATCCTCAGGCTTCTTCTTGGGCTTCTTCTTAATGATCACTTCTTCAGTAACTTCTTCTTCAACCTTTTCTTCAGGCTTCTTCTTGGGCTTCTTCTTAATGGTTACCTCCTCAGTAACTTCCTCTATGATGTCTTCTTCTGCCTTCTTTGGAGCAAGTTCATCAATCGTTTCTTCAGTTTTCTTTATAGTAACTTCTTCTGTGATCTCTTCAACCTTCAGCCCAGACTTCTTCTTGGGCTTCTTCTTGATTATAACCTCCTCAGTAACTTCCTCTTCTACCTTCTCCTCAACCTTTTCTTCTGGCTTCTTGGGCTTCTTCTTGATTATAACCTCCTCAGTAACTTCCTCTTCTACCTTCTCCTCAACCTTTTCTTCTGGCTTCTTGGGCTTCTTCTTGATTGTAACCTCCTCAGCAACTTCCTCTTCTATCTTCTCCTCAACCGTCTCCTCTGGCTTCTTCTTGGGCTTCTTCTTAATTGTCACCTCCTCAGCAACTTCTTCTTCTACCTTCTCTTCAGGCTTCTTCTTGGGCTTCTTCTTGATCGTTACTTCTTCAGTAACTTCCTCTTCTATCTTCTCTTCAACCGCCTCCTCAGGCTTCTTCTTGGGCTTCTTCTTAATGGTCACCTCTTCAGTAACTTCCTCTATGATGTCTTCTTCTGCCTTCTTTGGAGCAAGTTCCTCATCCTTTTCCCCAGGTTTCTTTATAGTAACTTCTTCTGTGATTTCTTCAGCCTTGGGTTCTAGCTTCTTCTTGGGCTTCTTCTTGATCGTTACTTCTTCAGCAACTTCCTCTTCTACCTTCTCCTCAACCTTTTCTTCTGGCTTCTTCTTGGGCTTCTTCTTAATTGTAATCTCCTCAGCAACTTCCTCTTCTACCGTTTCCTCTGGCTTCTTCTTGGGCTTCTTCTTAATCGTTACTTCTTCAGTAACTTCCTCTTCTATCTTTTCTTCAGGTTTCTCTTCAGGCTTCTTCTTGGGCTTCTTCTTAATAGTTACCTCTTCAGTAACTTCCTCTGGCTCTTCTTCAACAATTTCCTCTCCCATTTCTTTTTTGTCTTCGTCTTCTTCAACCACATCTACGACCTTCTTTTCCTTAGATGGACCCTTCAGTACTATAACGTCTTCTTGGTCCGCTCGAAGAAGCTCTTCTGTCACTGTCATTTTGGCTGTGTCTTCCTTGACTTTAGATTCAGTAAACGAATCTGGGGCAAGTTCTGGGGATACTTCCAATACTTGCACGGAGTCTTTCCGTGAAAGTTTAACAACCGCAGTTTCACTTTTCTGTTTTGGAGTAGGCATTTCTTGGGTTTGGTCTTCAACTTGTACTTCACTCACTGAGAAAGGTTCCTGTGGACTAACAACTGGTTGTGCTGTCTCCGTTCTTGGTTTCTTTTCTTTTATGTCTTCAGGTGCCTCCTTTACATTAATCTCTTCAACAGATATAGAGTCTCGTGGTGACCATCGTGATTTTGCTTGTTCTGTCTTTGGTTTGTCCTCTTCCAGGTCTTCTGGTGACTCTTTCACTGCCACTTCTTCAATTGTGAGTGACTGATGTGGTGCAAACTTTGAGGTAGCTTGTTCTATTTGCATTTTAAGATCCTCTAAAGCTCCTGAAATGCCTTTTACCAATATCTCCTCAACTGAGATAGACTCCTGTTCAGGGAACACTGATACTGCCTTTTCAGACTTTGGTTTTTTATCAGTAAAATCTGAGGGAGCATCTTTTACGGAGACTTCTTCAACAGATATTGATTCATGAGGAGTTATAGTTGGTATTGCTTTTTCTGTAAGTGGTTTATCTTCCTTGACTGAACCGGGAGCTTCTTTAACTGATATTTCTTGGACAGAGATAGACTCTCGTTCAGACAAGATGGAAGTTGCCTTTTCTCCTTTTGGCTTTTCCTCACTTATATCTGAAGGAGTCTCTTTGACTGAGACCTCTTGAACTGAAATGGATTCTTGCTCAGACCAGATGGATGTTGCCTTTTCAGTTTTTGGTTTCTTATCTGTGATCTCTCCAAAGGTTTCCTTAGTCGTAACTTCTTCAATAGTCAGTGATTCGTGAGGAGAAATGATAGATGTTGCCTGTTCCGTTTTTGGTTTTATGTCCTTTACCTCACCAGGAGCATCCTTCACTGACACTTCCTGTACAGAAATAGATTCTTGCTCAGACCAAATGGAAGTTGCTTGTTCTGTCTTTGGCTTGTGGTCAGCCATGTCTTCAGGAGCTTCCTTCACTGCTATCTCTTGGACAGCAATGGATTCTTGTTCAGACCAAACTGATGTAGCCTTCTCTGTCTTGGGTTTTTGGTCTTTGATCTCTTCTGGCTCTTCTTTAACAGTGACCTCCTGCACAGTAAGAGATTCATGAGGTGATATAGAAGCAGTAGCTTGCTCAGTGGGGAGTTTCAGATCTTTCACGGATCCAGGTGCTTCTTTAACAGAAACTTCCTCAACAGAGATTGATTCCTGTTCAGATAGTACAGATGTTGCTTGTTCAGTCTTGGGCTTTGCATCTTTCATTGTACCCGGAGCTTCCTTGACAGATATTTCTTGAACTGAAATTGATTCCCGTTCAGACCAAATAGAAGTAGCTTTTTCAGTTTTTGGCTTTTGATCAGTTAGATCAGTAGGAGCTTCCTTGACTAAAACCTCTTGGACAGAAATGGACTCCTGTTCTGAAAGAATTGATGTTGCCAACTCCTCCTTAGGTTTCTTTTCTGCTATATCTTCTGAAGTTTCTTTCACTGTAACCTCTTGAACAGTGAGGGATTCAAGAGGAGAGATGCTTGATGTTGCCTGTTCAGTTTTAGGTTTCCTGTCCTTCATATCACCAGGAGATTCTTTAACTGATACTTCTTCAACAGTTATTGACTCTCGTTCAGATAGAATTGAAATTGCTTTCTCTGATATAGGTTTCTTTTCAACAATGTCTCCAGATGATTCCTTAACTGTAACTTCTTGAACAGTTAAGGGCTCAAGAGGAGAAATAGTTGAAGTAGCTTGCTCTGTATGTGGTTTTGCTTCCTCGATTGTGCCAGGAGCTTCCTTGACAGATACTTCTTGAACAGATATTGATTCCTGCTCTGACCAGATCGAAGTAGCTTTTTCTGACTTGGGTTTGTGTTCGCTCAGTTCTGAAGGAGATTCTTTAACTGAAATTTCATGCACTGAAAGAGACTCATGAGGGGTAATTATTGAAGTCGCTTGTTCAGTCTTGGGTTTGGCATCCTTCATAGTTCCAGGAGCCTCCTTTACTGACACCTCTGTAACAGAAATTGATTCTTGTTCAGATAAAATAGATGTAGCTTTGTCTGATTTGGGTTTATGTTCAGTGATGTCTGCAAATGTTTCTTTAACTGAAACCTCCTGAACTGTAAGAGATTCATGTGGAGAGACAGTGGATGTGGCTTGTTCAGTCTTGGGTTTGCTGTCCTCCATGTCACCGTGAGATTCCTTAACTGATACTTCGTGTATAGAGAGTGATTCTTGTTCTGATAAAATAGATGTAGCATTTTCTGTTTTTGGTTTAGTTTCTGTGATGTCTCCAGAAGTTTCCTTCACAGTTACTTCTTGAACAGTGAGAGGCTCTAGAGGAGAAACTATGGAAGTGGCTTGTTCAGTTTTAGGCTTTCTATCCTTCATGTCACCGTGAGATTCTTTTACTGACACCTCATGTACAGATATTGATTCCTGTTCGGATAGAATGGAGGTTGCTTTCTCTTCTTTGGGCATTTTGTCAGGAACTTCTCCAGAAGTTTCCTTCACAGTAACTTCCTGAACAGTAAGAGATTCATGAGGAGATATGATGGAAGTGGCTTGTTCAGTCTTTGGTTTGTGGTCTTTGATATCACCGTAAGCCTCTTTGACAGTCACCTCTTGTACAAAGATAGACTCTTGTTCAGACAGAATGGAAGTTGCCTTGTCTGTCTTGGGCTTCATTTCTGTGATATCACCAGAAGTTTCCTTCACAGTGACCTCTTGTACTGTGAGCGATTCATGAGGAGAAATAATGGATGTTGCTTGCTCTGTCTTTGGTTTAGCATCCTCTACCTTCCCAGGAGCCTCCTTGACAGATATTTCTTGGACAGAAATAGACTCCTGTTCTGACAAGATGGAAGTAGCCTGTTCTGTTTTAGGCTTATGTTCACTTAAATCAGAGGGAGCTTCTTTGACAGATACTTCCTCTACTGTGATAGACTCATGTGGAGAGATAACTGATGTGGCCTGTTCAGTCTTGGGTTTGGCATCCTTCATTTTCCAGGACCTCCTTTACTGACACCTCTGCAACGGAAATGGATTCTTGCTCTGAGAAAATAGATTTGCCTTCTCAGACTTGGGTTTCTCCAGTAATGTCCCCTGGGTTTCCTTCACAGTTACTTCTTGAACAGTCAAGGATTCCAGAGGAGAAACTATGAAGTGGGCCTGCTCTGGTCTTTGGGTAATCCTGTCATGAAACTCTCCAGGTATTTTGAGGATTAATATTCATGGACATTAACAATGGTGGTGTTGATTTTGATGCTTCTTCTTCCTGGCTCTTGGCCTCCCAAATCTTGACGAAGGCTCCTGACTGCCACCTCTTGGCAGATAGACTTGTCGACAGAATGGAGTTGCTTTCTCTTCTTTGGGCTTTTTGTCAGGAACTTTCCAAGTTCCTTCCGTACTCTTGAACAGTAAGAGATTCATGAGGAGATATGATGGAAGTGGCTTGTTCAGTCTTTGGTTTGTGGTCTTTGATATCACCGTAAGCCTCTTTGACAGTCACCTCTTGTACAAAGATAGACTCTTGTTCAGACAGAATGGAAGTTGCCTTGTCTGTCTTGGGCTTCATTTCTGTGATATCACCAGAAGTTTCCTTCACAGTGACCTCTTGTACTGTGAGCGATTCATGAGGAGAAATAATGGATGTTGCTTGCTCTGTCTTTGGTTTAGCATCTTCTACCTTCCCAGGAGCCTCCTTGACAGATATTTCTTGGACAGAAATAGACTCCTGTTCTGACAAGATGGAAGTAGCCTGTTCTGTTTTAGGCTTATGTTCACTTAAATCAGAGGGAGCTTCTTTGACAGATACTTCCTCTACTGTGATAGACTCATGTGGAGAGATAACTGATGTGGCCTGTTCAGTCTTGGGTTTGGCATCCTTCATTGTTCCAGGAGCCTCCTTTACTGACACCTCTGCAACGGAAATGGATTCTTGCTCTGAGAAAATAGATGTTGCCTTCTCAGACTTGGGTTTCTTCTCAGTAATGTCCCCTGAGGTTTCCTTCACAGTTACTTCTTGAACAGTCAAGGATTCCAGAGGAGAAACTATGGAAGTGGCCTGCTCAGCTTTGGGTATCCTGTCATCAAAATCTCCAGGTGTCTCTTTGACGGTAATTTCATGGACATTAACAGATGCGTGGGGAGATATAATTGATGTTGCTTGTTCTGTCTTTGGCTTGGCCTCCTCAATCTTACCGTAAGGCTCCTTGACTGCCACCTCTTGGACAGAGATAGACTCTTGTTCAGACAGAATGGAAGTTGCTTTCTCTTCTTTCGGCTTTTTGTCAGAAACTTCTCCAGAAGTTTCCTTCACAGTGACCTCTTGTACTGTGAGCGATTCATGAGGAGAAATAATGGATGTTGCTTGCTCTGTCTTTGGTTTAACATCCTCTACCTTCCCAGGAGCCTCCTTGACAGATATTTCTTGGACAGAAATAGACTCCTGTTCTGACAAGATGGAAGTAGCCTGTTCTGTTTTAGGCTTATGTTCACTTAAATCAGAGGGAGCTTCTTTGACAGATACTTCCTCTACTGTGATAGACTCATGTGGAGAGATAACTGATGTGGCCTGTTCAGTCTTGGGTTTGGCATCCTTCATTGTTCCAGGAGCCTCCTTTACTGACACCTCTGCAACGGAAATGGATTCTTGTTCTGAGAAAATAGATGTTGCCTTCTCAGACTTGGGTTTCTTCTCAGTAATGTCCCCTGAGGTTTCCTTCACTGTAACTTCTTGAACAGTGAGAGGCTCTAGAGGAGAAACTATGGAAGTGGCTTGTTCAGTTTTAGGCTTTCTATCCTTCATGTCACCATGAGATTTTTTACTGACAACCATGAAGATATTGATTTCCTGTTCGGATAGAATGGAAGTGCTTTCTCTTTCTTGGGCTTTTTGTCAAGACTCTCCAGAGTTTTCCTTCACAGTAACTTCCTACAGTTAGAGTTTAGGAGATTATGGAAGTGGCTTGTCAGTCTTTGTTGTGAGTCTTGTATATCATCAGAAGACTCTTGTCAGTCTACCTCTGTACAAAGTAGACTCTTTTCAGACAGAATGGAAGTTGCCTAGTCTGTCTTGGGCATATTTCTGTTATCACCAGGAGTTTCCTGTCCAGTGTACGCTTGTACTGTGAGCGATTCATGAGGAGAATAATGGATGTTCTTGCTCTGTCTTGTTTAGCATCCTCTACCTTCCAGACTCCTGTGACAGATATTCTTGGACAGAAATGATCCTCCTTGTTCTGACAGATGAGTAGCCTGTTCGAAGGCTTTTTCCTTGAAAATCAGGGAGTTCTTTGACGATTCTATTCCTCCTGTGATGACTCAGTGGAGTCTACAGTGTGGGCTCTCGTAACTATGGTTTGGCATCCTTCATTGTTCCAGGAGCCTCTTTACTGATCCTTCGCACGAATGGATTCTTGTTGAGAAATAGATGTTGCCTTCTAGACTTGTTTTCTTTGCTTAATGTCCCTGAGTGTTTCCTTCACAGTTACTTCTTGAACAGTGAGAGGTCTAGAGGAGAAACTGATGGAAGTGGTGTTTTTCAGTTTTAGGCTTTCTATCCTTCATGTCACCATGAATCTTTTTACAGACACTCATGTAAGAATGATTCCTGTTCGATAGAATGGAAGTTGTTTCTCTTCTTTGGCTTTTGTCAGGCTTCTCCAGAAGTTTCCTTCACGTAACTTCCTGAACAGTAAAGATTCATGAGGAGATTGTGGAAGTGCTTGTTTCAGTCTTTGGTTTGTGGTCTTTGATATCACCGTAAGCCTCTTTGACGTCACCTCTTGTACAAAGATGACTCTTGTTCAGTACAGAAGGAGTTGCTTCTGTCTTGGGCTTCATTTGTATTCACCAGAAGTTTCCTTCACAGTGACCTCTTGTACTGTGAGCATTTGGGATGAATAATGGATTCGCTTGCTCTGTCCTTGGTTTAGCTCTCTACCTTCCAAGGAGCTCCTTGAAGATTTCTTGCAGAAATAGACTCCTGTTCGACAAGATGAAGTCCTGTTCGTTTTAGCTTACGTTCACTTAAATCAGAGGGAGCTTCTTTGACAGATACTTCCTCTACTGTGATAGACTCATGTGGAGAGATAACTGATGTGGCCTGTTCAGTCTTGGGTTTGGCATCCTTCATTGTTCCAGGAGCCTCCTTTACTGACACCTCTGCAACGGAAATGGATTCTTGTTCTGAGAAAATAGATGTTGCCTTCTCAGACTTGGGTTTCTTCTCAGTAATGTCCCCTGAGGTTTCCTTCACAGTTACTTCTTGAACAGTGAGAGGCTCTAGAGGAGAAACTATGGAAGTGGCTTGTTCAGTTTTAGGCTTTCTATCCTTCATGTCACCATGAGATTCTTTTACTGACACCTCATGTACAGATATTGATTCCTGTTCGGATAGAATGGAAGTTGCTTTCTCTTCTTTGGGCTTTTTGTCAGGAACTTCTCCAGAAGTTTCCTTCACAGTAACTTCCTGAACAGTAAGAGATTCATGAGGAGATATGATGGAAGTGGCTTGTTCAGTCTTTGGTTTGTGGTCTTTGATATCACCGTAAGCCTCTTTGACAGTCACCTCTTGTACAAAGATAGACTCTTGTTCAGACAGAATGGAAGTTGCCTTGTCTGTCTTGGGCTTCATTTCTGTGATATCACCAGAAGTTTCCTTCACAGTGACCTCTTGTACTGTGAGCGATTCATGAGGAGAAATAATGGATGTTGCTTGCTCTGTCTTTGGTTTAGCATCTTCTACCTTCCCAGGAGCCTCCTTGACAGATATTTCTTGGACAGAAATAGACTCCTGTTCTGACAAGATGGAAGTAGCCTGTTCTGTTTTAGGCTTATGTTCACTTAAATCAGAGGAAGCTTCTTTGACAGATACTTCCTCTACTGTGATAGACTCATGTGGAGAGATAACTGATGTGGCCTGTTCAGTCTTGGGTTTGGCATCCTTCATTGTTCCAGGAGCCTCCTTTACTGACACCTCTGCAACGGAAATGGATTCTTGTTCTGAGAAAATAGATGTTGCCTTCTCAGACTTGGGTTTCTTCTCAGTAATGTCCCCTGAGGTTTCCTTCACTGTAACTTCTTGAACAGTGAGAGGCTCTAGAGGAGAAACTATGGAAGTGGCTTGTTCAGTTTTAGGCTTTTTATCCTTCATGTCACCATGAGATTCTTTTACTGACACCTCATGTACAGATATTGATTCCTGTTCGGATAGAATGGAAGTTGCTGTCTCTGTTTTAGGTTTCTTTTCAGAAATATCTGATGGTTCTTCTTTTACTGATATTTCCTGTACCGTAATTGATTCATGTGGTGCCATAATTGATGTTGCTTGCTCTTCCTTGGGTTTCGCATCTGCCATGGTTCCTGGCGCCTCCTTTACTGATACTTCTTGTACTGAAATTGATTCATGTTGCGAAAGAATTGATGTAGCCACCTCTGATTTAGGTTTCTTTTCTGATATATCTTGTGGTGCTTCCTTGACTGCAACTTCTTCAACAGAGAAAGATTCATGAGTCGAAAATACTGAGGTAGCCTGTTCAGTTTTGGGTTTTGTGTCCTTGATTGAGCCTGGACTCTCTTTAACTGAAACTTCTTGAACAGAGATTGATTCCTGAGGAGAAAAGACAGACGTAGCTTGTTCTGTTTTTGGCTTTTCTTCTTTGATATCTCCCGGTGCTTCCCTGACTGATATTTCTTCAACGGTTAGTGATTCAAGTGGGGAAATCACTGATGTAGCTGTAACGCTCTTGGGCTTTGTTTCGTCCACAGCTCCATGGGCTTCTTTCACTGATACTTCTTCAATCGAAATAGACTCTTGTTCAGGTAATACTGATCTAGCTGTTTCTGTTCTTGGTATCTTAATATCTTTCTCTTCTGTTACAGTTTCAACAACAACCTCCTGAGATCCTGAGACATGTGTTGCTTGTTCCAGTACAATCGTACCTGTAGCCAGAATGTGTTGTTCAGGTTTTATTATGCCTGGTAGTATGTCAGCATGTGGTTGTGTGACTTGGGTAGAAATGTGTGGGGTGAAATCAAGTTTAGCATGAGTTGCTGTAGTGTCTAGTGTAGAAATACTACCCTCCTGCTCACCAATGTCAGGGTGAGAAACATTGGCCAAATGCATTGGAGTGATTATTGGTTTGGCTTTTACGTTGTGTACAAATGGTTTTTCAGTAACATACGTTTCCTCCTTCATTTCTGCACTAACTTCAGACACTGACACTGACTGCATTTCTTCAACACTCGGAAGGGCTGTCTTACTTTCTTCTTTCTTTTCAGATAAAACATTTCCAGCTTCACTTACGTCATGTTGCAATACCTCTGCAACGGGTTGTGTGTTAAGAGAAAGGGTCGCCGTTTTCTTTTCTATCACTTCACTATCAGCCAGTTTCTGGAGGCTGTCTGAAGGTTCAACATTGGTGGATACTGCCACTACATGACCAGCAACACGAGCTGTTGCATTGACTTTTGATGGTTCGGGTACATCGGTCTCAAAGGTGTTTTCAGATTCATGTATTCTGACTTCCTGCACTTGAACTGTATCCTGTGGGATAACCTCAGGCCTGGCTCTACTTCTGGGTGTTTCCCTTTCATAGCGTTTGGTAATGGGATCTTCAGTTTGCGTTTCTGTAATTTCCAAAGACCAGAACCCAGGTGTTTGGAACTCTTTGGGAACAATGGAATGGGTCTTTACTGCCTCATAATCTTCCTCTTTGTGGTGCACCATTGCTTCAGTAATTAAGGCAGCACTGTGAAGTTCATGGCTGGGATTAGCTTGTTCTTCCTTTAATGTTTCTAGAGAGAGAGTGTGTGTACTTGAATCTGCTGTTACCTCCGATACTGTGAGAGGCTGCAATGGTTGTATCATATCAGACTGCAAGGAGATAGATCCCGGCTTCTCTAGTTCAAGTATTCCCTCCTTATCCTTAGTTTCTGTTTCAATCACAGTAAGTGCATTCTGAGGAATAAAGAATGGTTGAACTTGTGACTCAACTGGTTTTTCATCTTGAAGGTCTTTTATTGGGGACTCGGCTCGCGTTTCACTTATTAGAAGAGGAGCCTTTACACTTTCAAATTCCACTTTAGCAAGATTTTCAGTTGGTTTTTCACTTTCATATATACCTTCCTTTTCATTGACTCCAACGTCAGAAGAAGAAGCAATTCTATGAGCAAAGAGGGATACTGATGCAGACTCAGAGGGTCGAACTTCATCTGCAGCCAAGTCTGACACACTTGAAGCTGTACATGTCTCTTGTACGACCAGTGGAATATTTGGTGCTTCTGTCTGGCTTGAAAGAGATATAGTCGGGAATTTGCTGGATGTATGTATCCCTTCCTTTTCATGTAAAAGAACTTCTGATACGGTTGCAGTTTTTGAGGGAACCATGGAACTTGTTCCTTCTTCAGCTTTAGGTTTAGGAACATCTTTAAGGTCTGTTGTGGAAGAATGAGGAAGGATTTCTGAGACAGTAATGGCTTCTCCAGTACTAATACTACCTTCTGCTAATTGTGCCTCAGGTTTTTCTTCTTTATATTGTCCTTCTCGTTCATTAGTTATAATGCCAGATGACAGAGCCACTTTTGTTGCCTGCGTAAGCTCTATCTTAGCATTCTCCATAGCGGGCGTTGGTTTTTCCAATATGTTAACAATTGCTTCCTCACTCTCCACTTCTGTTACAAGAAGTGGTTCCAATCCTCCATTAATTTTGGTTTTGAGCTGCAATGGAGTAGGTTTGGCTTCAATAAATGAGCTCTCTTTTTCATGAGTATCTGTTTCCTGTATTGATACAGCCTTCTTTTCCTCAAATTCTGTTGTTGCTTCTCTAGAATGGGGCATTTCTGGAATTGTCAGCTCTTTGACAGACGAATCAGCACAAATTTCTTGAGTAATGGCAGATGGCCTACCTTCCTCCATGTCAGTTTTGGCAGTGGTCAGTGGCAACTTGTCTGGACTATACTCTTCCTCTGCCTGTGCAGCCTCAATTTCAGTGACAGATGCTGCATGATAACCCTTCAAGTCCACAGACGCAACCTCTTCCAGAGGCACTTCAGTTATAAAGTCTTGTGTGCTGTCTTGAACTGTCCTCTCCGTTATCTGCAGAGGCTCATGGCCAGGAAGCTGCTCTAAAGTTGCAACATGAGAAAATCTTGGGACTTCTTTGAATTCTTCCTCCTTAAAGTTGACAGAGACCTCAGACACTCTTACAGATTTTTGTGGGATGATTGAGGCACTAGCCATGTCCGAAGAAGGTTTTCCTTCTTTCAAGTCCCTTATTGGGGACTGAGCTTTAACTTCTCGAACTTCAAGAGAATATTCACTACATTCCACTGTCCCCTCTAACTTTACATCTGCTGTCTTAGCGGGCTGGAAGTCCTTCTCCTTTTGATGAGTTTGGGATTCAAGAATTTCAATAGCATTTTGAGGAATAAAGCTAGATTTTGCTTTACCGGTAAGCAGCTCAGGTTTACTCAGTTCATCAACTGGTAGCTGAACCTCTGTATCTGAAACTGCAATTGGATGGAAGGTATTCATGTCTATTCCCTCAGCATGTTCCTCCTTAGGTCGCTGGATTTTCAAAGGAGCTTCACTTTCTTGTACTTGTGAAGATGAAATAACAATAGGAGTGTTCTTGGAGTGAATCACTTCAGCACGTTCCTCGGCTACCTTTGGCTTTTGCAACTCACGGATAGGTGACTCTGCTTTGACTTCAGATACAGCAAGTGCTTCCCTCTTATCATCAGTCTGAGTTGCATGAACCATTGCTGGTTTGTCTGCTTTGTATTCCTTATATGTGTCATGCTGTTGGGTTTCAAGGATGTTGAGTGGCCTGCTCTCCATCATAGATGCTCTAGCAGTCTGTTCTTGATCGATACGAGACTTCCAGGTTGAGGCATCCTCCTGCACGTCATGATCATGGACAGTTAGTGGCTGCAAGGGTTGCTCCTCTGATGGCTTTCCTTGTTGTTGTAAGACAGAAGGCTGGGTGAAGATGTCTTCCTTATCTGCTTTAAAGGTCTCAGATACCTGAATATGCCTGTGTTCTTGCACATTTGGTTTAGCCTTTTCAAATGACTCACTCACTTTATCCCATGACAAGGTGTCTTCCTCCAGCTTTGTTTCAGCTACTATTACAGCTTCTGATTCTTTTGTAACAGTGGTCTGCTTTGTAACTTCTGATTTTGGAGCCTTTGATCGATACTCCTCCTCTGCATCATGAACCAAAATTTCCTCAGTGAGTGCTGCATTTTGGCCTTCCACACCACATCTTAGATTCTGATACTTCGTGTCAGCCTTCTTCAAATCTTCAATAGTTTCATGAGCCATTTGTTCAGTAACCTCTATTGTCTGCTGAGTATCTTGATCTAAAACCTTAGCCTTTTGAGTAGCTTTTAAGAAATCTGATAGGTTTGCAGTAGACTCTTCAGTTCTTTGGTCAAGTGTTGTAACAGCCTGTAAGGGATCAAGTTTCCCAATAGCTTCCTGCTTCTGGAACTTCTCTGGCTCAAACTGAGTGCTTCCTTCTTTTAAGTACACCTCTGAAACTGCGACAGAATCATGTTCCATAACAACTACTCTATGTTCAGCAAAATCTGCGGTTGCTCTAGCGGGTCGTTTCAGAGGTGATGGTTGCTCTTCTGGAAGCCTCTCAGTTATCTGGAGAGAATCTTGTAAGTCCTCTGTAACAGTTGCTTGGACCTTTTCAGTTTCGTCCTCTTGGAAGGTTCCGCAAGAATCGACTAATTTTGTATCTGTAACTTGTAATGACACAGAGGGAACCACATTTGGTTTGACAGTCTGTGTTGTGAAGGGTGCCTTCTCACCTTGGCGCCATGGGGTAGATTCTTCTTGTGCAATACTCTCAGTCACAGTCAGAGAGGCTCGAAGATCCTCTGTAACCTTGGCCTTCACCTCTTCACTCTTCTCTGGTTTCAGAATAGTATAGGAGTCTTCCACCTTAGTGTCTGTGACTTGAAGTGGTTGTGACGAAACAAAGTCAGGTTTAATACTCTGTGTTTTGAAAGGAACCTTTTCTCCCTCTCGCCATGGTGTTGGTTCTTCATGGGCAATATTTTCTGTTACAGTCAGAGAGGTTTGAAGGTCTTCAGTGACCTTGGCCTTCGCCTCTTCACTCTTTTCTGGTTTCAGAATAGTGTAGGAGTCTTCCACCTTAGTGTCTGTGACTTGAAGTGACTGTGACGACACCAGGTCAGGTTCAATACTCTGTGTTTTGAAGGGAACCTTTTCTCCCTCTCGCCATGGTGTTGGTTCTTCATGGGCAATATTCTCGGTCACAGTCAGAGATGTTCTTAAATCTTCAGTGACCTTGGCCTTGACCTCTTCACCCTTATCTGGCTTCAGAATAGTGTAGGAGTCTTCCACCTTAGTGTCTGTGACTTGAAGTGACTGTGACGACACCAGGTCAGGTTCAATACTCTGTGTTTTGAAGGGAACCTTTTCTCCCTCTCGCCATGGTGTTGGTTCTTCATGGGCAATATTCTCGGTCACAGTCAGAGATGTTCTTAAATCTTCAGTGACCTTGGCCTTGACCTCTTCACCCTTATCTGGCTTCAGAATAGTGTAGGAGTCTTCCACCTTAGTGTCTGTGACTTGAAGTGGTTGTGACGAAACAAAGTCAGGTTTAATACTCTCTGTTTTGAAGGGAACCTTTTCTCCTTCTCGCCATGGTGTTGGTTCTTCATGGGCAATATTTTCTGTTACAGTCAGAGAGGTTTGAAGGTCTTCAGTGACCTTGGCCTTCGCCTCTTCACTCTTTTCTGGTTTCAGAATAGTGTAGGAGTCTTCCACCTTAGTGTCTGTGACTTGAAGTGACTGTGACGACACCAGGTCAGGTTCAATACTCTGTGTTTTGAAGGGAACCTTTTCTCCCTCTCGCCATGGTGTTGGTTCTTCATGGGCAATATTCTCGGTCACAGTCAGAGATGTTCTTAAATCTTCAGTGACCTTGGCCTTGACCTCTTCACCCTTATCTGGCTTCAGAATAGTGTAGGAGTCTTCCACCTTAGTGTCTGTGACTTGAAGTGACTGTGACGACACCAGGTCAGGTTCAATACTCTGTGTTTTGAAGGGAACCTTTTCTCCCTCTCGCCATGGTGTTGGTTCTTCATGGGCAATATTCTCGGTCACAGTCAGAGATGTTCTTAAATCTTCAGTGACCTTGGCCTTGACCTCTTCACCCTTATCTGGCTTCAGAATAGTGTAGGAGTCTTCCACCTTAGTGTCTGTGACTTGAAGTGGTTGTGACGAAACAAAGTCAGGTTTAATACTCTCTGTTTTGAAGGGAACCTTTTCTCCTTCTCGCCATGGTGTTGGTTCTTCATGGGCAATATTTTCTGTTACAGTCAGAGAGGTTTGAAGGTCTTCAGTGACCTTGGCCTTCGCCTCTTCACTCTTTTCTGGTTTCAGAATAGTGTAGGAGTCTTCCACCTTAGTGTCTGTGACTTGAAGTGACTGTGACGACACCAGGTCAGGTTCAATACTCTGTGTTTTGAAGGGAACCTTTTCTCCCTCTCGCCATGGTGTTGGTTCTTCATGGGCAATATTCTCGGTCACAGTCAGAGATGTTCTTAAATCTTCAGTGACCTTGGCCTTGACCTCTTCACCCTTATCTGGCTTCAGAATAGTGTAGGAGTCTTCCACCTTAGTGTCTGTGACTTGAAGTGACTGTGACGACACCAGGTCAGGTTCAATACTCTGTGTTTTGAAGGGAACCTTTTCTCCCTCTCGCCATGGTGTTGGTTCTTCATGGGCAATATTCTCGGTCACAGTCAGAGATGTTCTTAAATCTTCAGTGACCTTGGCCTTGACCTCTTCACCCTTATCTGGTTTCAGAATAGTGTAGGAGTCTTCCACCTTAGTGTCTGTGACTTGAAGTGACTGTAATGACACCAGGTTGGGTTCAATATTTTCAGTTTTGAAAGGCACCTTTTCACCCTTACGCCAGGGGGTCGATTGTTCCTCGGCAATCTTTTCAGTAACTGTAATTGAGTCCAACAACTCTTCTCTGATTGTTGCCTTTGCCTCTTTATCTTTTTCAGTTGTTAAGGAAACGCATGAATCTTCTACCTTAGTATCTATTACCTGAAGTGGTTGTGAAGCCACAAATTCAGGGGTAATACTAACAGTCTTTTTCAAATGGATCTTTTCTCCTTGTACCCATGGACCTGTTTGCTCCTCTGGCAGACTTTCTGTTACAGTCAGCGAATCTTTAACATCGTCAGCAACAATTTCCTTTGCTTTTTCTTTCTTTGGCTTTAGCTTTGTGAATTCAGTTGCTTCTTCTAATGACATTTCCACGGTCTCACTCCTCTCCCTGGATGGTGTGCGTATGAGTTTTTTGGTTATATCCTCAGATTCTGTTTCTGTGGATATCATGGAAGGAATAATTGTTGAGTTTACAGTTTGAGCTTGTATTATATCATGTTGGTGAGTGGGAACATGAACTTGAATGACACTAGACACAGGGACGACAGGTTGGACAGCTGTTGAAGAGATTACCATCATATTTGAGGAATCCCTTATTTGGGGTTCATGCAAGGAAGATGTGTGTGACTGAACTGGTAATGTTGGTGCCTCTTTTGTGCTTATGTCATCCCCAAAATCAATTTGATCACTCCATACATTATCATTATCTTCCTCTACTCGAATAGTGCGTGATCTCAAATCAGGGTGTGATGGAGATGGTCCCACAAACGTCAGTGTTTCTAATACGCTCACTCGTTCAAATTCAAATTTAGACAGTTTGGCTTGATATTTTGTGACCTGAGGCATTGGTATGAGTTCTTCAAGGAACATATCATTATCAGCCTGCGTTATCTCCTCATGACATCTTTCAATTTGTTCTGTCTGAATTGCCGACTGATCACGATGAGTGTTGGATTCCATCTCTGGAATGTGAATGGTGGGAATATTAAGTGAATGTAAAAAGCCTTAGGATTTATCTTTCATCTGCTATGCTATGACCCTCTCATTCCACACCTGCATCTGCTACAACCTTCATCAGTCTGTGTGACCAAATGGTACTTGACACTTCTGACAGAGATCTTACGCACTGGTGTCTCTTTCATGCATAGCTTATCAAACTTGTATCTTACAAAGTTACTGAGGCCCAACAACAAAATTAATGTTTAATGTCTCAACCATATGTTCATCCCTTTTTCTCTCTCTATAGTATGTAATGAACATTTTTTGTTAATATCATGTGATATCCCCCTGTGTTGTGCATGATGGGTTGTCTGAATGAATGATTAATCAGTCTACTTGGCTTCATTGTGAATCTGACAAGGTCTGCTGGCATCTGGTTCCAAAACAATCTTTCACAACAGTTGCTACACAAAGGCTGTGATAAAATACAAATTCTGGTACAGTACGAAGTGTAGTGCGAGATTAATAGTTTGCTATGTAAACATTACCTTAAATATCTGTCTTACATGTTATGTATGGCAAAGTTACCACTTGTCTCAGAGAAAAGTTAGCTTTCCTGTTAATATGTATCTCTGGAGGAGCAAGTTATATACACTAAATATTTCCTATACACACATTGGCAATGTTGGAATACAGGTGAGGGACGTCAAATATTACTTTGTATATTTTGTTGGATTGAGTTTTGATTTAGAGCAGAAGGTGGTATGAATCTGTTTTCTAAAAAATCTTTGTTGTTAATGCCTATAAGTTCCAATTTTTACTCAAGAAATGATAATGGATATTCAACATTTCAACAAAAGTTTGACCAAAACCTAAAAGACTGAGCTGCTGCACAGCTTTGACAGACCTTTGTCATAAGGCTTTCCAGAACAAGTGGTAACATTTCATCATCATTAACATTGAATGATGTATACAGAAAAGTGAGCTCAACAAGTTGTTGAGAATTTAATAAGTATAACAAAAATCTGATGTGGTGCTAGCTAGTGTTTATAAACATTGTAGTTTCCTGTATTACAGGTTCAGATATGAGAATGAAAATGACTACACAGTCATCATCAGAAAGAAGACTGAAGGAAAGATCTGTCAAATCTTTGTGGACTGGAATGGGAAGAGCTGTGTGGTGCAGATTCTTCTGGTTTATGGATTGATTCTTTGATGCAGGCGACCCCACTTCCCATCATTATCAAGGGTAAGGTATGCATCTTTAAAGTAGCAATGTAAATGTTGCACTATTGCAACATTTTGATTTATACATTGATTCATACATCATAATATTAAATTTGTAAGGTTGGTATTTATCAAGAAATATTCTATGTTGTGTTTTTGGAAGCGCAGGTTCCTCAATCTGCCTTTCAAGGACCTTGCCAGAAATCAATGACATAAATATAAGTCCTAGCTACATATGACTCAAATATTAGAGAGGATAAGGGCTCTTGTATTCCAACAATCCTAAAGCAAAAAGAAAATGTAAAAAATTCAGACAACCCAAAATGTTTATCAGATCAAGGGATAATGTAATGATATAGGCCAGGAAGGAAGTACAAGTCATTCCCTCTCACTGTAGTGGCATGTACTTACTTCCTCGTGTGATGAATACAGGGAAAAGATAACAGGTGTGTGGAGGAGTATGTGGGGAGTAATCAGGATCAGGAGTAAGATAAGGAGTGTGGATTTGTGAGGAAAACCCTGCAAGGAACTTGCCTGGTGTGCAGATGAAGGTTACCTGCAGGATCCGCTGGTTTGGCCTCAGACACAGCTGGTGATTTATTTTCTTGCGATCTTTGTGCCCATATTGTTGAATTACACGTTCTTTGTTATAACATTAATAATACTGGTGCATAGCACCAGATCATCGTCATCTTAATTATTCACATAAAATTGTTTGAAGTATTATTTAAGACAGCTATGATTTCATTATTTATACCATGTCACTTTTATTTATATTTAGTTTAAAAAATAAAAGATATTTATAAATTACCTTGGGGACAGAATTCTGATTTTTTTATATATATAAATAAATAAATAAATGAATATACTATATATATATATATATAATATACATAAATATATATATATATATATATATATATATATATATATATATATATATATATATATATATATAGGATATATATATATATAAGGATATATATATATAATAAGGATATATATAAGATAAGATATATATAAGATATATATATATATATATATATATATATATATATATATATATATATATATATATATATATATATATATATATATGCACACATATATATATATTAGCTTTTATCTTGGAAAATCTTACTCATCAGTTCATAAACATATTTTCCTTAGACTTCTTGTGCATCAAAATATTTGCTGAACAGTTTGCTCATAACTAGTTTTTTCAAGCTCATGTAAAGCTTTTCATTTATGAGAAAGACGTAATTGCTATAATGGGATTCACATGACATAAAACTGCTGAGCGCTTGGCTAAGGCTATGAGACAATGTACTTCAATATGAAGCTAAGACCAGGGCCGATCTCTGTAAAACTCATGAAAATACTTTTGGTATTGCTGGTGAGAGGATGAATGTTTTCAGCACTGTTATAATCAACTCTGAATCCAACCACTACGGTACTTGGAACTATCTCCACGACACAATTTTGACCTTCCTTGTTGCTGTGTAAGACAAGTTAATTCTAGAGTATAGAAATTTGATTGCAGTGAGCCTTCAACATGAGCAGTGAAATTTGTTATAATTGTTTGCAAAGAATAAAAACATAGTCCTGTTCAAGAATAAAATAAAATAATTGGAGGGAATGAGCTTCATACAGTATAACATTGCACATCATCTGCCACAAGCACATGTCTTTTTTGTGTTCCCAAATGTTTCTAGTGTTACCATATTGATTGACTACAAGGCAAAACTGAACATCCAAACAAAGCACTCTGAGGGCTGATCTCTTGACTGATTTTCCCATTGTTCATGAAATAAATGTCGTAGCTTTACATATTTTCTTTCCTAGAGCACAGCAGTACTATCAAAAAGTAATAGTAGCATAGCAACGCTAAATGTCCTACAATTCAATTATTGTAAAGATTCCACCACCAGAGTGAGATGTGTTGCTCACAGCGTTGTGATACAATCCCTATTATGATTACTAGAAAGGTGGAGACTGGCTCTCTAAATCCAAAACATGGACAGTCATAATTGATGATAAAGACTACGTACATACTTTTATAATGTTCACCAACAGCTATAAACAATAACTATGCTTGATTGAACTGATGATAAAATAGTTCAAGACACCAAATATTTTTTGTCCCCTTAAAAAAACAAAAAGAAAATTAAGTAAAATCATAACAATGATGATTAGTTAGAGCAGCAAACCGAAAGTTGATTTAAAAATCACTTATGCAGAGGCTATTTAAGTTAGTTAGTTGCTTGTATTATTTAAAGTAAGAATGCTGCATATGCAGACAGCAAAATACATTTATTAATGTAATAAAGTATGTAATTAGATTAATGGTGCAGTGCTGTGCCTGAGGCCACCTTGTAAAGGAGTTGTCTAAACATGAAAGACATCTTCACATGGAAAACACGAAGAAAGTTTCAATGTAGAATGTTACTGATAGAGTAGGTGGTTCACAGTACAGTGTATTAGCAATGGTTTATATAAATGTCAGCGCTTTGTAAGTGTTAGGTTGCTGTAGCTAAAATATGAATGTAAAGTATTTCTTAGTTGGACAAATAGTTTGCATTTAGAGCAATGTAGGAGTGTGAGTGTAGCATATCGGATACAAATGTAAGTTGCAGTGTTGGTAACCTATGAAGTATCCTGCCTCATGCTAGACAATTATCTATATGAGGAAATGTGGGCCTTTACATGAATTGAAGATGTAAAACAAAATAAAGTCACATTTCCTCCACAGATACCTATAGTTGCAGGAACAAAGGCTGCTTCCAAGGTTAGTGTTGTGAGAGTGTGGTGAGTGGTGCATTAGGAGTGCTCAGCTCATCCAGGGAGGGTTTTTCTGTCAGAGTGGTGAACCTCAGCTTATGACTGAGCACCTTGACACTTTAGTGGCGAGCAGCGGGTGGCGAGCAGTGCACACGGCAACACCGTGGAGGGCAGAGCTTGTCAAACTAGAAGATGCAAAAAGTAATCGAAAATACATAAAAAAAATAAAAGAACAGAAAAAATTGACTTGATGTTTGTGGTATATTTTCTATATTTTGTTCATAAATATCCGGTAGTTTCTGTTTTTCATGCAGCCTTTTTTTCAACTTTGTTTCTAATTGCTTTCATTTTCTTACTGCATCACAGTTTCAATATTGTGGCATTCATATATACAAATTTTTCATTTGAATTTCATGCACCATGATTTGCATGATAACAATTTGTACACAACGTAGAAGCCAAACCAGCTGAAATCCAAAACAGGTTAGGAGGGTGTTGAGAGTAGGCTGAGAGAAAGTGTGTGAGTGCGTTTGTGTGTGTACTATGGGTGCAATTGCACAGACATGCATTGGAATGATATTGATTAAATCATCTCTAACATGGGCAGTCTAAGATATTTCCTCTAAATATTGACTTTGCATAAATGTTTGCCCAAATTACTTTAATGTTTACTGTACTTAAAGACAAAAAAGATAACTGATAGTTATGACAAATATGTTTTCAAAGTTACAGAAATTTTTCTGATTGCAAATTTGTATAATAACTTTATATATTATCACTGAATTGAATTAACATAAAAATTGAAATTAGTTCCATTAATGATACAGTTTTAGACTACCAGAATGTCAGCACATGGTTACGTAGATTATCTTTTAACTGGTTAAAGGGATGGCAAAGTTTCAAAATTAAGTTTCACAGCAAAAGCTGCATTTTGATCTTAAGCGGAAAAAATCATTTGTCAACAGCAATAGTTCTGTTAATAAAGCATTATCTGTGCAGCTGAAATTACATTGTCATCAGAATACAGTTATGATCTTTCTTGAAATTGAGAATGTTAGGCACGTATTTATTTGTAAACGCTGCAGTGTCTCCAGCAGGAAGACTGATTTTCTTAAAGCATGATGGCAGTTAAGGCGTATTACTCATAACAGTACAAAGGCTACATGTTATGATGAGTTCTTTGGGTGTTTCGGGAGCAATGTCAACAGCCGGGAGCTATGATGCATTGGTGTCACCACAGCAGTAAGCTTCATGGCAGTGTGGCTGTGGTGAGGTTAATATACCAGTTAATATATAGCGATAGGTCATCCTGTTTTAAGGTTACATATCAAATCTAACCAAATTCTCTATGCCAACCTTCAGTTGTTTCAATCGCCTTCTTGATTCTCTTCGTTTTCTTGGCTGGAAGTAAAATTTGAGGGTTATGGTTTCCTAAAGAGAAAACTGAGATTACAATTCACTTTTCCAAATGCACTACATATTTCTATCACAGTACATTGTATACACTTACAAAACACTGCTTTACTGGGAAACATAGCTTAAGCAATGTCCTATTCTATAACACTTTTTTTCTTCTTCCTGATGTTAAGAAGTACAGCTTTCCCTACCGGCGTATTGATGTACGCCGTGACATGGACAATGATATGATAAACAAGTAAGAATCAATATTTTGACATTTGCTGGAGTAGTATAAAAAGAAAACCTGAAAAAGAGGTTTGTAACACCATGCTATATATATATATACTATATATATATATATTATATATATATATATATATATATATATATATATATATATATATATATATATATATATATATATATATATATACATACTATATATATATATATACACACAATAGTTGGCCGCTAAAACGAACCAACTCTTAACGAATTTTCACATCACAAACCATATTCATCAACTAAGTTAAAAAGCTATGATGAAAAAAAAGCTATAATGAATGCAGCGCAGGGTTGTCGCTAAATTTTCCGCAATCCTATGATTATCAAAACTTCCTCACGACACTCACCCTTCATTTCTTGACCGTTAGTCAATACTGCCGAGATCTGTAATGTTGCATTGCTCACAACACTTACCATTTGACGGGACAACCATGAAAGTCTTTGAGTTAAATATTTCTTTGCATTTCGTTCTTTTATTTAAAAAATCATAAACTATCATATACGTAATGTAAAAAATAATTGTGTACCTTGTAAAATACTCACTTTCCACGATAAAATAAATACATAACAGCTTGGTAATCAGAAAGGGAAACCATACATGAAGCCACAAACACAGGTTATTCAAACACAAATCACAACCAACAAGAAATGGAGTGAGGAGTGGCCATGCATCACTGGAGGGGCCACAGGGCACACTGCTCCATCACTACACTACCACTACACCTCCACTATGCCTCAAGGTCATCAGATACAGTCGACACTCATACAAAGCAAGTGATTCCATGTAACACTTATGTAGTTTCTAAGACAAAATGCAACAGACCAATGTGCCATGTATAATTTCTTCCATCTTCTTTTAACAACAAAGCAAGAGTTAAAAAGTGGAAGGATTACATTTACATCGTCTTAGAATTGTTCCCATCCATTTATATATCATTTGAGCACCAAATTGTTTCAACATGCAAGTGTCTAACACAATACCAACAACATTGTCTTCTCGCTTCTTTTAAGTGAACAGCTTCTTGAGCAATGTGGGTGGGTAATACTTGCAGCTGCTCATGCTATACTGAACACCGTCCATCAAACATTAGGAGAGGTGAGGTATGGTTAATTGCTTGCTTGGCCCACGAGGAATGTGAAGAAATGCATTCACTATTTATATTTGCGAGATGCTTCCATGGCATATTGTGCTGATAACTCGGAGGACAAATTAATATCTTAAAAACAAAATGAGGCTTCAAACTATATCATGACTTGAAGAATGTACATTACCAGACAAATACATAACTAGGTGCTATTCTGGAGATACACTGGTGCCCATACAGTCATGAACTCAGCATCTGTGAGCTTCAACTATTCACAAATGGCTAGAATTGATTAATACTTTTAAGTAAAAAAAAAAAAGATAAAAAAATGAAATATATAAATAAATGAGTTTGAAGTATGGCATGGCCAGTGTCATTTCCACAGCTACATGATTCAGACAAATACCTTAATGTTTGCATGCTCTCTTATACACACACATAGACCCTGTTTAACGTAGGCTCGCTTTACGAAAATTCGAAGTTACAAATTTTTTTTTTTAACCAAAATTTACTTGATTAATGCACAAAGAATGAAAAGTTCTGCACAAAATTGTTGTAAAATTTTGAAATCAATGGAAAAAATCAGCGGGAACATAGCATTCATTTAACGCATTTTTCACTTAACGCACGATTCTCCAGGAACGTAACTCGTGCTTTAAACAGGGTCTACGTGTGTCTAATATGTATACCTTTTCAATTCCTCTCTTCAAACATTTCATTATATAAACATGAGCAAATCATTAGTGTTCAACTACAGCAACATTACAGGATGTATGGGCAACAAGATGTGCTACAGGTGGCGAGACACAGAGGTGAGGTGGGTGACAGCCAAGTACATGGCAGCAGAGGCGACACAAACACAGACACAAACACATGGACGGGGCTGAGGGGCCAGGGATGGGATGGGTTAGGTTGGCTCAGGACAACATCCGGAGGTTACTGTGCAGGACACAACAAGAAATTACTAAGTGCATCAACACAAACAGAGATGAGTTCCAGACATATCATAGCCATTTGCATATGTACTTTCATATAACTTTCCAAAGAAAATACCCTTATCTGCAACATCCTGATTGAGTTTTTCTTATGCAAATGGCATGAAAGACGTAGATGAGAGTAACATTACATTTTTGTCTACAAATAAATCATTCAAATCCACCCAAAGCATGCAAAGCAAACATTACCATCAATTCTACTGTTTGTACAGAGCAATGCAATGTTGGCAAACCACACCAAAACTGTACAATTGATAAGTTACAAAATAAAATAAAAACACAAATCAATCAATCCTGGTGTATTCAGATGTTGAACTATACTTGATAGCGTTTGTGAGTTAGCTCAAATTAATACAATTTAAGCTTGGCACTAATCTGATTTACGTACAGATGTAGCAGCTGGTGTAGTAATGATATGTTTGGCAATCGTAGGCAACATATATCACCCTTGTTCATATGCAAAGACACAATACTGTCTGCTGATGTTTCAACTGCCTAATGGTGAAGGAGAGGATTAATTGCAGCCACAACTTACCTTTGACTTCAACCCGAGTTTCAGTGGCCGACTCGAGGGTCTCCACAGAAGAGATGGCTGCCTGGTCTACCTTGGGAAGTTCTGGAAAAACAAAACAAACTGTTAATATCCATTCATCTCAATATATCTGAAGCCCCATTTGATAAGGAGATTGTGAAAGAAAAAAAAAACTCACCTGGGATGATAATTACATTCTATTAGTAACTGAGATATGGTTATTACACTCATTATTGCAAATGAAAGTTTAAGTTGCAAAAAAATAAGAATTAGAGAAGGCATTGCTGTAATCAATGAGGCTGAATAAATATGGAAACAAAAGTATTGTAGTTAGTAACCATCTAAAACATAAACATTCAGTGGGTACTATTCAACCCTCTAGCAAACACTAAGGCTTGAATTATGGTTTTAGTAGTTAATAAAGAAAAATAATATAGGTAGGTTAATCTCTCAATGTTAAACTACCCCATAGAGTCATGTCACTAAATCAACCTGATATTCACTCAGCAACATCTGGCATCCCTTTTGACTAGGCAAACATCCCTGTCCTTTATTGGGATTAAAAGAAAAGTAAGGAAAATCTGCCTTGTCAGGATAGTTGCCATAATTCTGCTGAGTAAAAAATAATCTGGCCTACCTGACATGACACCTTGGGGCAATCGTACAAATGTTTGTTATATTTAAACCACAGTGTATTAGACATAGAGTGTTACATATACTGCAGTCTCTCATATTTTACACTACAACACTATGGTAACCGACACTGTTCTGCACTTTTTACAGACACTAGATTGCTGTTCTTTGTTAGTTTGGAAATATATTATTGGGTGTGGCACTTGTATGCTTGAACACACGTCATTTCGCTGTGACCACTGCTTCACAATGGGAGACTATGGTTGCATTCTATAGGTGCTGGCTACGGGAGACTAAATACAGAAAGTTTCCAACGTGTCACCTTGAACGATGTTACTGACTGAGTCCTCAATCAGAACTTGACACACCAAGGCTGTTTGTCCCACTTGTCCCATCATGTTGACCAGAGGCACTTGAGTTTCAGGAAGATTCAGGCTGGGCAATTCCCCGGCCTCTATCATGGCCATAATCTCCTGAGCTTGGATACCTTCCTTGAGCATGACACTAACTTTAGCCATTTCCTTAGCTACTGGCTCCTGTAAAGCTGCGTCTAGCTCCTTGGGGAACTTTTCTGTAATCATTTCCTCAATATTAACATTGGCTTTCTCTATCATGCGCATGAAAGATTTGACTCCCAAGGGTTTTCCAGTCTTCTGAACGGCTTGCTGCACCTGCTCAATAACAACCTGGTTGACGAGCGCCATGAAGCCAAACTCTTCAACTACTGTCATGAGCTCTCCTTGAGCTTCCTCCCTCATGAGCTGAGGGAACTCTCCTGTCTCCATGAGGGTGAGCACATCCTGAGCCATCACGCCGTGCTTCACCATCATGCCTATCTTGGCCATCTCTTCCTTTAATTTAGGCTGCAGGTTAGACTTCTGAACGACTTCTTCAATGCTGACACTTTCTTGTTGGGCCATGCGGACATAAGCCTTCACCCCCGGGACCATCTCGGATGTGAATGCTTGGTGAGGAACGGAATGTGAAACAGTTTAGGTGAGGGAAAATAAAAAGAATAGTATTTGCAATATTTTGAAAATGAAGCTATAAAGTTTGAATACTTGAATTAGTTGTAAAGAGATTGAAAAATTAACCTAATACAAACAGAGAAGATGATATGTGACATTGATACAAACTTTACCCTGAAGCCATCGCTGTGTAATGATGCTACAGGCTTCCTGTTGGTCACACTCTTGCATCATCACTAGTGAACTATTTTGTTTGCTACAAGTCTTATATTTTATTTTTCACTTCTCTGTTTCATGACTTTTAAGGGAAAAATTTAGAAATCAATGATTTTGAGATTCATGGTTTTAGATTAAGCCTCAACGATATTGTACAAAACAGCTCTGGTGATATTTAATTATTTAATTTCAAAACTCAATTTTTTTCATTGTTGCTCGATAACAATCAGTAAATTGAAAATAACATTATGACCATTTTTTTGTGAACAATCCTACATACTGCCTAACACAGTATAAAAAGAAACAAAAAAAGGATGGAATGATAAAATGATATAAATAAAATGGAATGTAACTTACTCTTCACATTCACCGTCTCTGCTTTAGCTTTCTTAAGGATCTCCTTAACCTCAGACATGCGTGCAGCCTCTGCCTTGGTCTTTGGCCGGTGCACCTCCCTCACGGATTCCTCTACTAGGACTTCACATATGGATCCAATGTGTCCCTTGTCCACCACCAGTGAGGTGAGAGGCACCTGGGCCTGGGGCATCTTGAGGCTGGGCAGCAGACCAGACTCAATCAGGGTCATCACTTCATCACACTTGACACCCTCTTGGAGGAGGTAGCCCACAGCAGCCATCTCCTTCACAGGCTCTGAGGACGGTCCAAACTCCTTGGCCGTGTCCATGATCACCTGCTCCATCGACTCCCTTCCTCGCTGAATTGTGCGCATCACGGATTTCAGACCGATCTTGTCGTCGCATCTATCGGCTGCCTCTTTGACCAGCACTTTGTGCACCGTGGCGTGACCGAGGCGGTCGGCCACCTCCAAGAGTTTGGCCTGATGCTGTGGCTGCTTCAGAGAGGTAAACTCATTCTCCTTGATCATTGTCATGAGTTCATTAACTTGCACTCCTTTCTTCAAATGGAAACTTAGCTTTCCAATGTCCTTTGCAAATGTTGTCTTCTCGATGGGCTTGAGTTCCACGGTCTCAAGGTCTACCTGGTTGTCGGTAGCCAGGTGAACCAAGGCTTTAAAGCCGGGCACACACAGTTCTGCAACCATACAGTAGAAGCATCACAATGAAGCCTCAAGGTAACTATAATTTCCATAGCAGGGATATCTAACCCATTGAGAGTGTGAGGATTATGTATGTTAGCATTCATGTTTATTTTAAAATCATAATTAATTAATGACATTTCATATGATCAAAATAAAATATTAATATGACTTAGATAAGGTTGACGGCATGCTGAAAATAAAGAGTTATTACATTATATAATACACAGCTCAAAATAAAAGTAACTGTTAATGGCATTATGAAAAGCAGTTAAATAAGATTTGTCTGTTAACCTTGTTAAGAACCATCTTCCCTTTCACATATTTCTTAAGGATACTTTGCATCTGTTTTGATGAATTATCAATCATTTCATCAATGCGACTTTCCCCTGTAGATGTAATGGCTTAAAATTGCTTGTTATAAAGAAAGTGCTGCTGACACAGGATGGCATCCACCAGAAAGGTGTCTGATACTCCACATCTTCAGAACCATTCTATGATTTCTTTTTGAAAAATACACTAAAGTTGTATTCCTGGTGAAATAACCTTTGAACCAAGTCCCACAATGATGTATCTTTTCAGTAATGGAACATCATACGAGTATTTTGATGTGTTACAGTCCTGTTTCTGCCTTGGCAGATCTGTGGGTGAGGTGAGAGGGCGTGTTACCTGTGTGCACCCGTGTGACCTCCGCCGTGTGTGAGGCTCTGACCTCCTCCTCGCGGGACTGAGCCTGAGTGGATGTTGGCAGTAGGCCTGTAGGTGTTGTCACAGGTAGGGAGTAAGTATCAGGTAAGGATGTATCTTCACAATATCAGAGAATAGAGTTAACTGTAAGTTATTATATTTGTTAGCTGTAATTTAATAGATATCATAAAATATTGTATGCATATATTGCTTATGGATGTTATTTATCTGGTGATAATGTAATTGCTGGGGACTAATATTTGCTAAGTGACTCATTTTAATCAATGAACTTTGAACAGATGTTGGGCGCCCCAGGAACCAACCTATCTGTAGGAGGTCTGTCTGGTCTTCAGGGACAAGTATTTGTTGAGAAGTTTCCTTGAGTAATGTGAGGGTAGGTTCTGAAAGCAGTGAGGAATATACAGTAAGTGCTTGTTTATTAGTGAATCTGAGATTATCATGGAAGCTTTGTCAGTGTGAAAGATAGAGAATGATTATTGAACATAATATGTAAGCAAATTTAACATCAATTAGTTGTTTGAATGAATGAACTCCACTGAAATAAAGATAAAAAACTTAGTGTAAAGAATGTTTTCTTGAAGTATGGCATGCTCGGGGCACAGTGCTATTCTGTGAATGAGGATGTAAGATCATGGAATAAGCTGTAATTAGGTGAAATGCTCTTATGTTTTCAATGGTTTGATCTACATTATGAAGCTTATTCAAAACAAATAACACATGTAATCATGCTGAACTGCTGTTTTTTGTGCTACCATGTACTCAAAACTTCTGTACATATCAACACGAATCACAACTCTGTACAGGACACACACTGGGAGCTTACGATCAGATAATGTTACTGAAGGTACATTGAAATCAAATCCTTTACAAAATAGGCTCCCATGAGATGCATTCCATGAAAGTCTTCCATGAATTAGATTTATGTTACCATCTAGTCATGCTGGAAAACTTAATTCAGGATTTAATAGGCTACCAGACTTAGCAGTATATATGTTGTATAAGGTTTAGCTTTCATTTTGCAACTGTTTGCATCTATAGTATGCATAAGTCTTATTGAGTACTTTCTTATACCCTGCTGATCTTTGGGGGCTTGCTACATGGGTGATTAAATCCACTGAGCACTGACCTTGTCTAGACTTATTGATATGTGCATAAAATTGTGGTTTGTGTCATTTTACACATGGTGGCTATATACTGGGAAATCATGTAGGGAAAAGTAATTCATGCTTTAAAAATATTATGAACTCAAAGTTATCCTCCTATTAGCTAATTCACTCATGTTTATTATTCAAATTTTCTTGATTCAAATTAAAAAAATTTGATTCAATCAAACAATTTTGTTCCTCACAGTCGGCCCAAGGCATAAGTGATCTAAGCGGCTGCCGAGGGCCCCCATGGCCATCAGGGGGCCCCCAAGAGCGCTTGAAAAGTCCCACTACAAAAGAGAGCTTGAATACTTTTATGTGAAATCCCCAACACAGATACAACTTATAAAATTGCTGAAAGGTGCGATTTGCAGCATTTGAATCACCAATCATTGATCAGAGTCAATAGTATTGGCCGTGGAGGGGTTGGGGGGGGGGACAAAATCAATACTGCTTTGGGCCCCATATAGGCTTGGGTCAGCTCTGTTGTTACTGAAGTAATCACAGAAAGATGTCATTAGAGTTGGTATTAAACCCTTGTTGGTGCCCTGCATCAACTCATGTCATAAAGGTTGAAGAATCAGTAACCTTCTGGAGATGTTAATAAACGGAAAATATGTATAATATGATATTCAGATTAACAATTTGCAGTAAAACAAATAATTCTCTGAAATAGTTGCATTGCACATCAATACTTAACATGCAATATCAAACTAGATAGGCAGATTATCAAACTAGTAAACAAACAGTTTTCACATTCACACCATCTGTAAGTATTACAAAAAACTCTACAGCAACAATCTATATTTTTCAAAAAATTGCACTCATGATCGGAATACTATAAAGCCTCATGCACAAAACTACATATATGTAGCGAATAAAAATCTTCGTATTAAAAAAAAAAAGAACATGATGTTAACAAATTAAAATATATTCCTATGAGGACAAAACAGCGAAAATATAATCTCTATAAAAAATGATGTGGCTGTTATTTGCAGACAATTCTAAACACAAAAGCAGTTTGCAGATATGCCAGCCACATGCAGTGTCTGCCAAAACAAAATGTTTACAGCTGGGCACTCTGTGTGTGATGCTGGCCACTCAGGGCACTTACGGGGAAGGGTTGTGGTGGTCTGTTGTTCCTCCTGTTGTGTCTCCGGTTGTACTGGTTTTTGTTTTTGTACGGTGGTCTGTTGTGTCTGTTCTGTTTGCTCCTCCTCAATCACAGTCTTTTCAATGACTTCCTGCTCCTTTTGCTCAGTTGGTTTTGGTTTACGTTGTTCAATTGTAACAACTTCCTCAGTTGGACTTTCAACCACTGTTTCAGTGACTTCAGTTATCTCTTCTATACTAGTTGGCTGAACTTTCTCAATACGTTTTTTGATTGATTTTTGCTTTATTTTCTGTTTTTCAATCACATCTGGTTTATGAATTACTGAGGTTTTCATTACTTCTGGCTCCTCTGACACTTCAGCTTCCTCTGTCACAAACTTAGTGGTGACTTCCTCTGTGACTTCTGGCTGTTCTGATCCCACAGTTTCCTTCTGCATCACAAGGGTCTTGGTGACTTTGCTCTTCTTTAGACCTTCAGGTTCCTGTACAAACTCAGCCATTTCTGTCTGCATCTTAGTTGTTACTTCCTGTATTTCATCTTGTTTTTCTTCAGGTAATACCTTTTCTTTTACAAGTGTAGGTTGGTGAGCTAAAGTTGCCTTTTCTATAACTTCTGGCATTTCTGAAACCTTAGCTTGTTCTTCTTCAGTGAAATGTTTCACTTCCCTCACCTCTTGGATATCTTCCGGTTTTTGTTCTGAAATCTTTTCTCTCTGCAAAATTTGTGTTTTTTCTACAGTAACCTTCCTCAACTCATCATGCTCCACAGAAGGAACTATCTCTTCTGGGGACATGACAGGCTCTTCTAATGCTGATATTTCTTCGATAGGTTGGTCTAGGGAAAGTGGTTTTATTTTTGTAGAGGTCTTTTTCACAGTTACCTTTTTCTTTGGAACTTCAGTAACTTCTTCAATAACAATAACTTCACTGACGTCTTGTTCTTGCAGTGGTTCAGTAACTTCTGTGACGTCTGTTGTCTTGCGTGTTTTAGGCTTTTTAGGCTTTGGCTTTTCTTTCGGCTTGATGGCTTCCTCAACCTCTTCACTTTCCTCTATTACTACCTCTTTGAGTAACTCTTCTTCAACAGTCTCAATAACAGTGACCTCCTTCTGTTCAACCTTGGGCGTCTCTTGGACTTCCTCTTCAATGACTTCTTCTGTCACTTCTGTCTTTTTCTTGGTCTTGGGTTTACGTTTTAGTTTTGGCTTCTCGTCGTCTTTTGTCACTTTCTCTGGTTCTTCAGGAGCATATTCGAGCATTTCCTCAACAGGAGCGGGTGTAGTTTTTTGTTCAAGAGTAGGTGTTGGTTTTGGTTTCTCTGGGGTAAATGTTTCTGTCTCAAGTATCTCCTCTTTGATTTCTTCAGTCTGTACAACTGTGACATCAGTTTGGTCAACCTTAGGAGATTCAGAAATCTCTTCAGTGACCTCTTCTGTGTGTACTGATTTAGTTTTCTTCGGTTTAGGTTTTGGTTTTGGTTTTACTGTCTTTTTGTCTTCCTCTGTTTTGGGTGTTGGTTTATCAGGTGTTGTTTCAGTTTCAAGTATTTGTTCCTCAATTTCTTCAACCTGTGTAACTGTAACTTCTGTTTGGTCAACCTTAGGAGATTCAGAAACCTCCTCAATGACTTCCTCTGTGTGTTCAGTGACAGTTTTCTTTGTTTTGGGTTTTCGTTTTGGTTTTATTGTCTTTTTGTCTTCCTCTATTATTGGTGTAGGCTCTGGTTCTACTGGAGTAGGTGTTGGTTTTTCTTCGACAGGAGTGGGTGTTGGTTTTTCCTCAACTGAAAGAGGTGAAGGTTTTGGCTCATCTTTGAGCAGTTTTGGTGTTTGTTTTTCTTCTGGCTTTGTTTTCTCAGTAATAGGTGTTGGCTGTGTTTCAAGTATTTCTTCTTTGATTTCTTCAATCTGTGTAACAACTGTTTCTTTAACCTTAGGAGTTTCAGAAACTTCTTCCTCAGTGACTTCCTCTACATGTTCAGTGACTGTTTTCTTTGTTTTTGGTTTGCGTTTTAGTTTGGGTGTCTTTTTGTCTTCCTCTGTTGTGGGTGTGGGTTCTGGCTGTTCAGGAGCGGGTGTTGGCTTTTCTTCAACAGGGGTAGGTGTGGGTTTCTCCTCCACTGTAAGAGGTGTGGGTTTTTGTTCATCTTTGACTGGTTGTGGTGTTGGTTTCTCTGGAACAGGTGTTTCATGTATTTCCTCGGTAATCTCTTCAATCTGTGTAACAACTGTTTCATCAACTTGAGGAGTTTCAGAAACTTTCTCCTCAATGACCTCTTCTATTTGTTCTGTAACAGTTTTCTTTGTTTTGGGTTTGCGTTTTAGTTTGGGTGTCTTTTTGTCTTCCTCTGTTGTGGGTGTGGGTTCTGGCTGTTCAGGAGCAGGTATTGGCTTTTCTTCAACAAGAGTAGGTGTGAGTTTTTCTTCTGGTTTTGGTTTCTCAGGAGTAGGTGTTGGTTTTATCTCATGTACATCTTCGGTTACCTCAATCTGTGTAATCGTTTCATGTTCTTCAACAACCGTTGGTGTTTTGGAAACCTCTTCCTCTGTGACCTCCTCTGTGTGTTCTGTGACAGTCTTCTTTGTTTTGGGTTTGCGTTTCACTTTAAGTGTCTTTTTGTCTTCCTCTGTTGTGGGTGTAGGCTCTGGCTCCTTAGGAGCGGGTGTTTGCTTTTCCTCAACAGGAGTAGGTGTGGGTTTCTCCTCCACTGTAAGAGGTGTGGGTTTTTGTTCATCTTTCACTGGTTGTGGTGTTGGTTTTTCTTCTAGTGTTGGTTTCTCTGGAATAGGTGTTGGTTGTTTTTCAAGTATTTCTTCTGTAATCTGTTCAGTCTGTGTAACTGTAACAACTGTTTCATCAACTTGAGGAGTTTCAGAAACTTCTTCCTCAGTGACTTCCTCTACATGTTCAGTGACTGTTTTCTTTGTTTTGGGTTTGCGTTTTAGTTTGGGTGTCTTTTTGTCTTCCTCTGTTGTGGGTGTGGGTTCTGGCTGTTCAGGAGCAGGTGTTGGCTTTTCTTCAATAGGGGTAGGTGTGGGTTTCTCCTCCACTGTAAGAGGTGTGGGTTTTTGTTCATCTCTGACTGGTTGTGGTGTTGGTTTTTCTTCTAATATGGGTTTCTCTGGAATAGGTGTTGGTTGTTTTTCAAGTATTTCTTCTGTAATCTCTTCAATCTGTGTAACTGTAACAACTGTTTCTTCAACCTTAGGTGTTTCACACACTTCCTCCTCTGTATGTTCTGTGACTGTTTTCTTTGTTTTGGGTTTGCGTTTCACTTTAAGTGTCTTTTTGTCTTCCTCTGTTGTGGGTGTGGGTTCTGGCTGTTCAGGAGCGGGTGTTGGCTTTTCTTCAACAGGGGTAGGTGTGGGTTTCTCCTCAACTGTAAGAGGTGTGGGTTTTTGTTCATCTTTGACTGGTTGTGGTGTTGGTTTCTCTGGAACAGGTGTTTCATGTATTTCCTCGGTAATCTCTTCAATCTGTGTAACAACTGTTTCATCAACTTGAGGAGTTTCAGAAACTTTCTCCTCAATGACCTCTTCTATTTGTTCTGTAACAGTTTTCTTTGTTTTGGGTTTGCGTTTTAGTTTGGGTGTCTTTTTGTCTTCCTCTGTTGTGGGTGTGGGTTCTGGCTGTTCAGGAGTGGGTGTTGGCTTTTCTTCAATAGGGGTAGGTGTGGGTTTCTCTCAACTGAAGAGGTGTGGGTTTTGTTCATCGAATGTTTGGTGTTGGTTTTTCTGTGGAATAGGTGTTGTTTTATTATTCATCTGGTTCCTCAATCTGTGTAAATGTTCTTCTAACAAACTTGGGGTTTTGAAACTTTTCCTCTGACTCCTCTATGTTCGTGACAGTTTCTTTGTTTTGGGTTTGCGTTTATTTGGGTGTCTTTTTGTCTTCCTCTGTTGTGGGTGTGGGTCTGGCTTTGGAGCAGGTGTTGCTTTTCTTCAAAGGGTAGGTGTGGGTTTCTCCTCACTGTAAGAGGTGTGGGTTTTGTTCATCTTACTGGTGTGGTGTTGGTTTTTCTTCTGTGTTTGGTTTCTCTGATAGGTGGGTTGTGTTTCAGTATTTCTTCTTAACTGTTCAATCTGTGTAACTGTAACACTGTTTCTCAACTTGGGGTTTAGAAACTCTCCTCAGTGTCTTCTGTGGACTGTTTTCTTTGTTTTGGGTTTGCGTTTTAGTTTGGGTGTCTTTTTGTCTTCCTCTGTTGTGGGTGTGGGTTCTGGCTGTTCAGGAGCGGGTGTTGGCTTTTCTTCAACAGGGGTAGGTGTGGGTTTCTCCTCCACTGTAAGAGGTGTGGGTTTTTGTTCATCTTGACTGGTTGTGGTGTTGGTTTCTCTGGAATAGGTGTTTCAGTATTTCTCGTAATCTCTTCAATCTGTGTAACAACTGTTTCTCAACCTTAGGGTTTAAAACTTCCTCCTCTTTATTTCTGTACGTTTTCTTTGTTTTGGGTTTGCGTTTAGTTTGTGTCTTTTTGTCTTCCTCTGTTGTGGGTGTGGGTTCTGGCTGTTCAGGAGCGGTGTTGGCTTTTCTTCAACAGGGGTAGGTGTGGGTTTCTCCTCAACTGAAGAGGTGTGGGTTTTGTTCATCTTGACTGGTGTGTTTTGGTTTTGGTTTCTCGGAAGGTGTTGTTATGTATTTCTCGGTTACTCTCTTCAATCTGTGTCATGTTCTTTCCAACTTGGGTTTCGAAACTTTCCTCTGACCTCCTCTGTTGTCTGTGACAGTTTCTTTGTTTTGGGTTTGCGTTTTAGTTTGGGTGCTTTTTGTCTTCCTCTGTTGGGTGTTGTCTGGCTGTTCAGGAGTGGGTGTTGGCTTTTCTTCAATAGGGGTAGGTGTGGGTTTCTCCTCCACTGTAAGAGGTGTGGGTTTTTGTTCATCTCTGACTGGTTGTGGTGTTGGTTTCTCTTCTAATATGGGTTTCTCTGGAATAGGTGTTGGTTGTTTTTCAAGTATTTCTTCTGTAATCTCTCATTGTGTAACTGTAACACTGTTTCTTCAACCTTAGGTGTTCACAACTCCTCCTCTGTATGTTCTGTGACAGTTTTCTTTGTTTTGGGTTTGCGTTTTATTTAGGTGTCTTTTTGTCTTCCTCTGTTGTGGGTGTGGGTTCTGGCTGTTCAGGAGCGGGTGTTGGCTTTTCTTCAACAGGGTAGGTGTGGGTTTCTCCTCAACTGTAAGAGGTGTGGGTTTTTGTTCATCATTGATGGTTTGGTGTTGGTTTCTCTGGAACAGGTGTTTCATGTATTTCCTCGGTAATCTCTTCAATCTGTGTAACAACTGTTTCATCAACTTGAGGAGTTTCAGAAACTTTCTCCTCAATGACTTCCTCTACATGTTCAGTGACTATTTTCTTTGTTTTGGGTTTGCGTTTTAGTTTGGGTGTCTTTTTGTCTTCCTCTGTTGTGGGTGTGGGTTCTGGCTGTTCTGGAGCAGGTGTTAGCTTTTCTTCAATAGGGGTAGGTGTGGGTTTCTCCTCAACTGTAAGAGGTGTGGGTTTCTGTTCATCTGTGACTGGCTGTGGTGTTGGTTTCTCTTCTGGTTTTGGTTTCTCTACTGTAGGTGACGGTTGTGTTTCATGTATTTCTTCTATAACCTCTTCAATCTGTGTAACTGTAACATCTGTTTCTTCAACCTTAGGGGTTTTAGAAACGTCCTCCTCAGTGTGTTCTGGGACTGTTTTCTTTGTTTTGGGTTTGCGTTTTAGTTTGGGTGTCTTTTTGTCTTCCTCTGTTGTGGGTGTGGGTTCTGGCTGTTCAGGAGCGGGTGTTGGCTTTTCTTCAACAGGGGTAGGTGTGGGTTTCTCCTCCACTGTAAGAGGTGTGGGTTTTTGTTCATCTTTGACTGGTTGTGGTGTTGGTTTCTCTGGAATAGGTGTTTCATGTATTTCCTCGGTAATCTCTTCAATCTGTGTAACAACTGTTTCATCAACTTGAGGAGTTTCAGAAACTTTCTCCTCAATGACCTCTTCTATTTGTTCTGTAACAGTTTTCTTTGTTTTGGGTTTGCGTTTTAGTTTGGGTGTCTTTTTGTCTTCCTCTGTTGTGGGTGTGGGTTCTGGCTGTTCAGGAGCAGGTGTTGGCTTTTCTTCAATAGGGGTAGGTGTGGGTTTCTCTTCAACTGAAAGAGGTGTGGGTTTATGTTCATCAGAGATTGATTTTGGTGTTGGTTTTTCTTCTGGTTTTGGTTTCTCAGGAGTAGGTGTTGGTTTTATCTCATGTACATCTTCGGTTACCTCAATCTGTGTAATTGTTTCATGTTCTTCAACAAACGTTGGTGTTTTGGAAACCTCTTCCTCTGTGACCTCCTCTGTGTGTTCTGTGACAGTCTTCTTTGTTTTGGGTTTGCGTTTTAGTTTGGGTGATATTTTGTCTTCCTCTGTTGTGGGTGTATGCTCTGGCTCCTTAGGAGCAGGTGTTGGCTTTTCTTCAACAGGGGTAGGTGTGGGTTTCTCCTCCACTGTAAGAGGTGTGGGTTTTTGTTCATCTCTGACTGGTTGTGGTGTTGGTTTCTCTTCTAATATGGGTTTCTCTGGAATAGGTGTTGGTTGTTTTTCAAGTATTTCTTCTGTAATCTCATCTATTTGTGTAACTGTAACATCTGTTTCTTCAACCTTAGGGGCCTCAAAAACGTCCTCCTCTGTGTGTTCTGTGACAGTTTTCTTTGTTTTGGGTTTGCGTTTTAGTTTGGGTGTCTTTTTGTCTTCCTCTGTTGTGGGTGTGGGTTCTGGCTGTTCAGGAGCGGGTGTTGGCTTTTCTTCAACAGGAGTAGGTGTGGGTTTCTCCTCAACTGTAAGAGGTGTGGGTATTTGTTCAACAGAGATTGATTTTGGTGTTGGTTTCTCTGGAACAGGTGTTTCATGTATTTCCTCGGTAATCTCTTCTATCTGTGTAACAACTATTTCATCAACTTGAGGAGTTTCAGAAACTTTCTCCTCAATGACTTCCTCTACATGTTCAGTGACAGTTTTCTTTGTTTTGGGTTTGCGTTTCAGTTTGGGTGTCTTTTTGTCTTCCTCTGTTGTGGGTGTGGGTTCTGGCTGTTCAGGAGCAGGTGTTGGCTTTTCTTCAACAGCAGTAGGTGTGGGTTTTTCCTCAACTGTAAGAGGTGTGGGTTTCTGTTCATCTGTGACTGGCTGTGGTGTTGATTTCTCTTTTGGTTTCGGTTTCTCTACAACAGGTGTAGGTTGTGTTTCATGTATTTCTTCTATAACCTCTTCAATCTGTGTAACTGTAACATCTGTTTCTTCAACCTTAGGGGTCTCAGAAACATCCTCCTCTGTGTGTTCTGGGACAGTTTTCTTTGTTTTGGGTTTGCGTTTTAGTTTGGGTGTCTTTTTGTCTTCCTCTGTTGTGGGTGTTAGCTCTTGTTTATCAAGAGTTGGTTCTGGCTGTTCAAGAGTGGGTGTTGACTTTTCCTCAACAGAAGTAGATGTGGGTTCCTCCTCAAGTGTGAGAGGTGTTGGTTTCTGTTCTGATTTGACTTTCTCTGGAACAAGTGTTTTATGTATTTCTTGTGTAATTTCTTCGATCTGTGTTACTACAACTTCTGTCTCTTCAACCTTAGGGGTTTCAGAAACTTCCTCCACAGTAACCTCCTCAGAGTGTTTGGTGATATCTTTCTTTGTTTTGGGTTTGCGTTTTGGTTTGGGTGTCTTTTTGTCTTCCTCTGTTGTAAGTGTTTGTTCTTGCTGTTCAGGAGAGGGTGTTGGCATTTCTTCAGTTGGAATTAGTGTGGGTTTTTCTTTAACTATGAGAGGTGTTGGTGTTTCTTCAAATTGGACTGGTTTTGGTGTTGGTTTTTCTTCTGGTTTTGGTTTCTCTGGAACAGGTGTAGGTAGTGGTTCATGAATGTCTTCTACAATCTGTTCTATCTGTGTAACTGCAACATCTGTTTCTTTAACCTTAGGGGTTTCAGAAACGTCCTCCTCTGTGTGTTCAGTGACAGTTTTCTTTGTTTTGGGTTTGCGTTTTAGTTTGAGTGTCTTTTTGTCTTCCTCTGTTGTGGGTGTGGGTTCTGGCTGTTCAGGAGCAGGTGTTGGCTTTTCTTCAATAGGGGTAGGTGTGGGTTTCTCCTCAACTGTAAGAGGTGTGGGTTTTTGTTCATCAGAGATTGATTTTGGTGTTGGTTTATCTGGAACAGGTGTTTCATGTATTTCCTCGGTAATCTCTTCAATCTGTGTAACAACTGTTTCTTTAACCTTAGGTGTTTCAAAAACTTTCTCCTCAGTGACTTCCTCTACATGTTCAGTGACAGTTTTCTTTGTTTTGGGTTTGCGTTTTAGTTTGGGTGTCTTTTTGTCTTCTTCTGTTGTGGGTGTGGGTTCTGGCTGTTCAGGAGCGGGTGTTGGCTTTTCATCAACAGGAGTAGGTGTGGGTTTCTCCTCCACTGTAAGAGGTGTTGATTTCTGTTCATCTGTGACTGGTTGTGGTGTTGGTTTCTCTACAATAGGTGTAGGTTGTGTTCATGTATTTCTTCTGTGATTTCTTCAATCTGTGTAACTGTAACATCTGTTTCTTTAACCTTAGGAGTTTCAGAAACTTCTTCCTCAGTGACTTCCTCTACATGTTCAGTGACAGTTTTCTTTATTTTGGGTTTGCGTTTTAGTTTCGGTGTCTTTTTGTCTTCCTCTGTTGTAGGTATTGGTTCTGAATGTTCCAGAGTAGGTGTTGGCTTTTCTACATCTGGAATGGGTGTGGGTTTTTCCTCAACTGCTAGAGGTTTTTGTTCCTCTCTGACTGGTTTTAATGTTTTCTTCTCTGGAAGAGGTGTAGGTTGTGTTTCATGTATTTCTTCTATAACCTCTTCAATCTGTGTAACTGTAAATCTGTTTCTTCAACCTTAGGGGTCTCAGAAACATCCTCCTCTGTGTGTTCTGGGACAGTTTTCTTTGTTTTGGGTTTGCGTTTTAGTTTGGGTGTCTTTTTGTCTTCCTCTGTTGTGGGTGTTAGCTCTTGTTTATCAAGAGTTGGTTCTGGCTGTTCAAGAGTGGGTGTTGGCTTTTCCTCAACAGAAGTAGATGTGGGTTCCTCCTCAAGTGTGAGAGATGTTTGTTTCTGTCTGATTGACTTTCTCTGGAACAGTGTTTTATGTTTTCTGTGTGTAATTTCTTCGATTCTGTCACTAAAATCTGTCTCTTCAACCTTGGGTTTGCAGAAACTTTCCTTCCACAGTAATCCTTCAGAGTTTGGTGATATCTTTCTTTGTTTGGGTTGTGTTCGGTTTGGGTGTCTTTTTGTCTTCCTCTGTTGTGGTGTGGGTGTGGCTGTTCAAGAGGTGTCAGCTTGCTTTAATGGGGCCTAGTGGGTATTCTTCAACTATGAGAGGTGTTGTGTTTTCAAATTGGACTGGTTTTGGTGTTGTTTTTCTTCTGGTTTTGTTTCTGTGAAACAGGTGTGTAGTGGTTCAGAATGTCTTCTACATCTGGTTTCTGTGTAACTGCAACATCTGTTTCTTCAAACTCTAGGGGTTTGGAAAGTCCTCCTCTGTGTTCAGTGACTTGTTTTCTTTGTTTGGGTTTTGCGTTTTAGTTTGGGTCTCTTTTTTTCTTCAAGCTTTTGTGGGTTGTTGGTCGGCTGTTCAAGATGTGGGTGTTGGCTTTTCTTCAATAGGGTAGTGTGGTTTTCCTCAATGTAAGAGGTGTGGGTTTTGTTTCATCGAGATGATTTGGTGTTAGTTTCTCTGGAACAGGTGTTTCATGTTATTCCTGGTAATCTCTTCAATCTGTGTAACAACTGTGGTTTCTAACTTAGGTTTCAGAACTTCTTCTCAGTGACTTTGGCATTTCAGTGACAGGTTCTTTTTTTTTGGGTTTGCGTGTTTGTTCGGTGTCTTTTTGCTTTCTTCTGGGTAGTTGGGTTTCGAATGTTCAGAGTAGGGTGTTGTTCTCAATCTATGGGTTGGGTTTTACCTCAACTGATGAGGTTTTGTATCTCTGACTCGGTTTTAATGTTTGCTTCTCTGGAAGAGGTGTAGGTTGTGTTTCATGTATTTCTTCTATAACCTCTTCAATCTGTGTAACTGTAAAATCTGTTTCTTCAACCTTAGGGGTCTCAGAAACATCCTCCTCTGTGTGTTCTGGGACAGTTTTCTTTGTTTTGGGTTTGCGTTTTAGTTTGGGTGTCTTTTTGTCTTCCTCTGTTGTGGGTGTTAGCTCTTGTTTATCAAGAGTTGGTTCTGGCTGTTCAAGAGTGGGTGTTGGCTTTTCCTCAACAGAAGTAGATGTGGGTTCCTCCTCAAGTGTGAGAGGTGTTGGTTTCTGTTCTGATTTGACTTTCTCTGGAACAAGTGTTTTATGTATTTCTTGTGTAATTTCTTCGATCTGTGTTACTACAACATCTGTCTCTTCAACCTTAGGGGTTTCAGAAACTTCCTCCACAGTAACCTCCTCAGAGTGTTTGGTGATATCTTTCTTTGTTTTGGGTTTGCGTTTTGGTTTGGGTGTCTTTTTGTCTTCCTCTGTTGTGGGTGTGGGTTCTGGCTGTTCAAGAGGTGTCAGCTTGTCTTCAATTGGAGCTAGTGTGGGTATTTCTTCAACTATGAGAGGTGTTGGTGTTTCTTCAAATTGGACTGGTTTTGGTGTTGGTTTTTCTTCTGGTTTTGTTTTCTCTGGAACAGGTGTAGGTAGTGGTTCATGAATGTCTTCTACAATCTGTTCTATTTGTGTAACTGTAACATCTGTTTCTTCAACCTTAGGGGTTTCAGAAACGTCCTCCTCTGTGTGTTCAGTGACCGTTTTCTTTGTTTTGGGTTTGCGTTTTAGTTTGGGTGTCTTTTTGTCTTCCTCTGTTGTAGGTATTGGTTCTGAATGTTCAAGAGTAGGTGTTGTCTTTTCTTCAATAGGGGTAGGTGTGGGTTTCTCCTCAACTGTAAGAGGTGTGGGTTTTTGTTCATCAGAGATTGATTTTGGTGTTGGTTTCTCTGGAACAGGTGTTTCATGTATTTCCTCGGTAATCTCTTCAATCTGTGTAACAACTGTTTCTTTAACCTTAGGTGTTTCAGAAACTTCTTCCTCAGTGACTTCCTCTACATGTTCAGTGACAGTTTTCTTTGTTTTGGGTTTGCGTTTTAGTTTGGGTGTCTTTTTGTCTTCCTCTGTTGTGGGTGTGGGTTCTGGCTGTTCAGGAGCAGGTGTTGGCTTTTCTTCAACAGGAGAAGGTGTGGGTTTCTTCTCAACTATAAAAGGTGTTGATTTCTGTTCATCTGTGACTGGTTGTGGTGTTGGTTTCTCTACAATAGGTGTAGGTTGTGTTTCATGTATTTCTTCTGTGATTTCTTCAATCTGTGTAACTGTAACATCTGTTTCTTTAACCTTAGGAGTTTCAGAAACTTCTTCCTCAGTGACTTCCTCTACATGTTCAGTGACAGTTTTCTTTGTTTTGGGTTTGCGTTTTAGTTTGGGTGTCTTTTTGTCTTCCTCTGTTGTAGGTATTGGTTCTGAATGTTCCAGAGTAGGTGTTGGCTTTTCTACATCTGGAATGGGTGTGGGTTTTTCCTCAACTGATAGAGGTTTTTGTTCATCTCTGACTGGTTTTAATGTTTTCTTCTCTGGAAGAGGTGTAGGTTGTGTTTCATGTATTTCTTCTATAACCTCTTCAATCTGTGTAACTGTAACATCTGTTTCTTCAACCTTAGGGGTCTCAGAAACATCCTCCTCTTTGTGTTCTGGGACAGTTTTCTTTGTTTTGGGTTTACGTTTTGGTTTGGGTGTCTTTTTGTCTTCCTCTGTTGTGGGTGTGGGTTCTGAATGTTCTAGAGTAGGTGTTGGCTTTTCTTCATCTGGAATGGGTGTGGGTTCTTCCTCCACCGATAGAGGTGTTGGTTTCTGTTCGTGTGTGTCTGGTTTTGGTGTTGGTTTCTCTGGAAGAGGAACAGGTTGTGTTTCATGTATATCTTTTTTGATCTCTTCAATTTGCATAGCTGTAACATGTGATTCTTTAACCTTAGGGGTCTCAGAGACATCTTCCTCAGTGTGTTCAGTGACTGTTTTCTTTGTTTTGGTTTTGTGTTTTGGTTTGGGTGTCTTTTTGTCTTCCTCTGTTGTGGGTGTGGGTTCTTTTGTTGGTGGAATGGGTGTTGGTTTATCCTCAACAGAAGAAGGTGTGGGTTCCTCAAGTGTAAGTGGTGTTGGTTTCTGTTCCTGTCTGACTAATTTTGGTGTTGTTTCTCCTTGTGGCTTTGGTTCATCTGGAATAGGTGTTTCATGTATTTCTTTTGTATTTTCCTCAATCTGTTTATCTAGTGTGTCAGCCTGTTCAACCTTAGGGGATTCAGGAACATCCTTTTCAGGGTGTTCTGGGATAGTTTTCTTTATTTTGGGTTTGGGTTTTGGTGTGGGTCTCTTTTTGTTTTCCTCTGTTGTGGGTGTTGGTTCAGGCTGTTCAAGAGTGGGTGTTGGCTTTTCCTCAAGAGGAGTGGGTGTGGGTTTCTCCTCAAGGGGAGTGGGTGTTGGCTTTTCCTCAAGAGGAGTGGGTGTTGGCTTTTCCTCAAGAGGAATGAGTGTGGGTTTCTCCTCAAGAGGAGTGGGTGTTGGCTTTTGCTCAAGAGGAGTGGGTGTGGGTTTCTCCTCAAGAGGAGTGGGTGTTGGATTTTCCTCAAGAGGAGTGGGTGTGAGTTTCTCCTCAAGAGGAGTGGGTGTTGGCTTTTCCTCAAGAGGAGTGGGTGTTGGCTTTTCCTCAAGAGGAGTGGGTGAGGGTTTCTCCTCAAGAGGAGTGGGTGTTGGCTTTTGCTCAAGAGGAGTGGGTGTTGGTTTTTCCTCAAGAGGAGTGGGTGTTGGCTTTTCCTCAAGAGGAGTGAGTGTGGGTTTCTCCTCCAGTTTGAGAAGTGATGTTTTTTGTTCATCTTTGACTGGTGTTGGTTCCTGTTCTGGTATTTGTTTCTCTGTAACAAGTGTTTTATGTATTTTTTGTGTAATTTCTTCGATCTGTGTTACTTCAACATCTGTCTCTTCAACCTTAGGGGTTTCAGAAACTTCCTCCACAGTAACCTCCTCAGAGTGTTTGGTGATATCTTTCTTTGTTTTGGGTTTGCGTTTTGTTTTGGGTGTCTTTTTGTCTTCCTCTGTTGTGGGTGTGGGTTTTGGCTGTTCAAGAGGTGTCAGCTTGTCTTCAATTGGAGCTAGTGTGGGTATTTCTTCAACTATGAGAGGTGTTGGTGTTTCTTCAAATTGGACTGGTTTTGGTGTTGGTTTTTCTTCTGGTTTTGTTTTCTCTGGGGTGTAGGTGTTTCATGAATGTTTCTCAATCTGTTTATCTGTGTGTACATCTGTTTTCAACCTTAGGGGTTCAGAACGTCCTCTCGTGTGTTCGGGACAGTTTCTTTATTTTGGGTTTGTGTTTTGGTGTGGGACTCTTTTTGTCTTTATCTTTGTGGGTGTTGGTTCAGGCTGTTCAAGAGTGGGTGTTGGCTTTTCCTCAAGAGGAGTGGGTGTGGTTTCTCCTCAAGGGAGTGGGTGTTGGCTTTTCCTCAAGAGGAGTGGGTGTTGGCTTTTCCTCAAGAGAATGAGTGGGTGGGTTTCTCCTCAAGAGGAGTGGGTGTTGGCTTTTCCTCAAGAGGAGTGGGTGTGGGTTTCTTCAAGAGGAGTGGGTGTGGGTTTTCCTCAAGAGGAGTAGGGTGTGGTTTCTCCTCAAGAGGGTGGTGGGTGTTGGCTTTTCCTCAAGAGGAGTGGGTGTGGTTTTCCTCAAGAGGAGTGGGTGGGGTTTCTCCTCAAGAGGATGGGTGTGGGTTTCTCCTCAAGAGGAGTGGGTGTTGGCTTTTGCTCAAGAGGAGTGGGTGTTGGCTTTTCCTCAAGAGGAGTGGGTGTGGGTTTCTCCTCCAGTTTGAGAAGTGATGTTTTTTGTTCATCTTTGACTGGTGTTGGTTCCTGTTCTGGTATTTGTTTCTCTGTAACAAGTGTTTTATGTATTTTTTGTGTAATTTCTTCGATCTGTGTTACTACAACATCTGTCTCTTCAACCTTAGGGGTTTCAGAAACTTCCTCCACAGTAACCTCCTCAGAGTATTTGGTGATATCTTTCTTTGTTTTGGGTTTGCGTTTTGGTTTGGGTGTCTTTTTGTCTTCCTCTGTTGTGGGTGTGGGTTTTGGCTGTTCAAGAGGTGTCAGCTTGTCTTCAATTGGAGCTAGTGTGGGTATTTCTTCAACTATGAGAGGTGTTGGTGTTTCTTCAAATTGGACTGGTTTTGGTGTTGGTTTTTCTTCTGGTTTTGTTTTCTCTGGAACAGGTGTAGGTAGTGGTTCATGAATGTCTTCTACAATCTGTTCTATCTGTGTAACTGTAACATCTGTTTCTTCAACCTTAGGGGTTTCAGAAACGTCCTCCTCTGTGTGTTCAGTGACAGTTTTCTTTATTTTGGGTTTGTGTTTTGGTGTGGGTCTCTTTTTGTCTTTATCTTTTGTGGGTGTTGGTTCAGGCTGTTCAAGAGTGGGTGTTGGCTTTCCTCAAAGGAGTGGGTGTTGGCTTTCTCAAGAGGAGGTGTTGCTTTTCTCAGAGATGGGTTGCTTTTCCTCAAGAGTGGGTGTTGGCTTTTCCTCAAGAGATGGGTGTGGGTTTCTCCTCAAGAGGAGTGGGTGTTGCTTTTCCTCAAGAGGAGTGGTGTGGGTTTCTCCTCAGAGGATGGGTGTGGTTTCCTCAGAGGAGTAGTGTGGGTTTCTCCTCAAGAGGAGTGGGTGTGGGTTTCTCCTCAGAGATGTGGGTGTGGCTTTCCTCAGAGGAGTGGTGTGGGTTTCTCCTCAAGAGGAGTGGTGTGGGTTTCTCCTCAGAGGAATGGGTGTGGGTTTCTCCTCAAGAGGAGTGGGTGTTGCTTTTGCTCAAGAGGAGTGGGTGTTGGCTTTTCTCAAGAGGAGTGGGTGTGTCTTTTGCTCAAGAGGAGTGGGTGTTGGTTTTCTCAAGAGGAGTGGGTGTTGGCTTTTCTCAAGAGGAGTGGGTGTTGGCTTTTCTCAAGAGGAGTGGGTGTGGGTTCCTCCTCCAGTTGAGAAGTGATGTTTTTGTTCATCTTTGACTGTGTTGGTTCCTGTTCTGGTATTTGTTTCTCTGTAACAAGTGTTTTATGTATTTTTTGTGTAATTTCTTCGATCTGTGTTACTACAACATCTGTCTCTTCAACCTTAGGGTTTCAGAAACTTCCTCCACAGTAACCTCCTCAGAGTGTTTGGTGATATCTTTCTTTGTTTTGGGTTTGCGTTTTGGTTTGGGTGTCTTTTTGTCTTCCTCTGTTGTGGTGTGGGTTTTGGCTGTTCAAGGTGTCAGCTTGTCTTCAATTGGAGCTAGTGTGGGTATTTTTTCACTATGAAGGTGTTGGTGTTTCTTAAAGTTGATGGTTTTGGTATTTTCTTCTGTTTTACTTTTCTTGAACGTGGGTAGAAGCTCCTCTGTCTTTACAATTGTTTATTCTGGTTTATGTTTGTGGCTTTTCTTCTTACTTTGGGGTTTGGATCGGCTCTCGGTGGTGTTGGCTTTTCTTTAGGATTGTTGGTTTTCTGGGTGGGTTTTTGGCTTTTCTTGTGGGTTTGGCTGTTCAAGAGTGGGTGTTGGCTTTTCCTGAGGAGTGGTGTTGGCTTTTCCTCGAGGAGTGGGTGTGCTTCTCAAGAGGAGTTAGGGTGGGTTTCTTCTCAAGGAGGGTTGGTTTCTCAAGAGGAGTGGGTGTGGTTTGGTTCGTAGGATTAGGGTGGGTTTTTCTCCAGAGGAGGGGTGTGGGTTTTCCAGAGGATGGGTGGGTTGTTCCTCAAGAGGGTGGGTGTTGGCTTTGTGGTGTGGTGGGTTTTCCTCAAGAGGAGGGGTGTGGTTTTCCTCAAGAGGAGTGGGTGTGGGTTTTCCTCAAGAGGAGTGGGGTGTTGGTTTTCCTCAAGAGGAGTGGTGTGGGTTCTCTCCAAGGAGAGTGATGTGTTTTTCCTCAATGGATGGGTGTGGGTTTCTCTCAAGAGGATTGGTGTTGCTTTTTAAGAGGTATGTGTTTGTGATTTCTTCGAGTGGTATGGTTCTTCCTCCAACGTTGAGAATGATTTTTGCTCATTGAGGTGTTGGTGTTCTTTCTGGTTTTGTTTTCTTAGGTTTTGTTTTTTGTATTCTCTTGTGTGGGTTTTGTCAAGAGTGTTCTTTCAATTGGGTTTGGATTTCTCACATAACTCTAGGTTTTTTGGTGGTTTTGTTTGTTTTGTTTGGTTTTGTTTGGTGGACAGTTTGTTGTTCTGATGCTTCTCATGTTTGCTGTTAAGAGTCGTTTCTTCAATTGGGGTGTGGGATTTCTTCTATGAGGTTTGTTTTTTCTTGATTGGTTTTGGGGTTTTTTTCTTAGTTTTGTGGTTTCTGGTACAGGTGAGGTGTGTTCTTGAATGTTTTGCTTTTCTAGGTAATGTATTCTGTTTCTTCAAAGTTAGGGGTTGAACTTTTCCTCAGGTGTGTTTGACAGTTTTCTTTATTTGGGTTTGTTTTTGGTGTGGGTTCTTTTAGTTTATGGTTTGGGTTTGGTTGGCTTTCTCAGAGGTGGGTTGGCTTTTCCTCAAGAGGAGGGGTGTTGGCTTTTCCTCAAGAGGAGTGGGTGTTGGCTTTTCCTCAAGAGGAGTGGGTGTGGCTTTTCCTCAAGAGAAGTGGGTGTGGCTTTCCTCAAGAGGAGTGGGTGTGGGTTTTCCTCAAGAGGAGTGGGTGTGGCTTTCCTCAAGAGGAGTGGGTTGTTTCTCAAGAGGAGTGTGGGGTTTTCTCGGTATTTGCCTCGGTGGTTTCTGGGGTTTGTTTCTGGATGTTTTTTACAAGAGATTTTTTTTATTCAGAGTGTGTTTCATCGCTCAACTTGGGGTTTGATCCACGTACTTCCTCAGAGGTTTGGTGATTCTTTCTGTTTGGGTGTGTTTGGTTTGGTTTTTTTGTCTTTCTGTTTGTCTGTAAAGGTTTAGTATTTGTGTAATTTCTTCGATGGTATACAAATCTGTTCTTCAATTAGGGTTGAGAACTTCTCCACAGTAACTCTAGAGTGTTTGGTGAATCTTCTTTATTTGGGTGCGTTTGGTTTGGGTGTTTTTGTCTTCCTCTGTGTTGTTGGTTTTTGGACTGTTCAAGAGGTTCAGTTCTTCAATTGGAGATAGTGTGTATTCTTCAACTTGAAAGTTGGTGTTTCTTCAAATTGGATGGTTTTGGAGTTGGCTCTCTTTCTGGTTTTGTTTCTCTGGAACAGGTGTAGTTAGTTGGTTCATTGAATGGTTGGTCTCTATTTGTTTTATCTGTGTATGTCTGTTTCTTCAACTAGGGTTTCAGAACGTCTTCCTCTGTGGTTAGTGGGTTTCTTTTCCTGGGTTTGGTTGGTGTGGGCTTTTCTCGTCTATCTTTGTGGGTGTTGGTTCAGGTGTAAGGTGGGTGTCCTCAAGAGGAGTGGTGTTCCTCAAGAGGAGTGGGTGTTGGCTTTCCTCAAGAGGAGGGGTGGGGTTGCTTCCTCAAGAGGAGTGGGTGTTGCTTCTCAAGAGGAGTGGGGTGGGTTTTCCTCAAGAGGAGGGGTGTGGTCTCAAGAGGTGGGTTTCTCTCAAGAGGAGTAGGTGTGGGTTTCTCCTCAAGAGGAGTGGGTGTGGGTTTCTCCTCAAGAGGAATGGGTGTGGGTTTCTCCTCAAGAGGAGTGGGTGTTGGCTTTCTCAGAGGAGTGGTGTTGCTTTTCCTCAAGAGGAGTGGTGGGTTTCTCCTCATGAGAAGTGGTTTTTTGTGATTTGGGTGTTTGGCTCCTAGCATGGTGAGTTGTTGCTTTCTCAAGGTTGGGTGTGGGTTTCGTCCTCCAGTTTGGAATCATGTTGTTTTTAACACTTTCTGGTTTGTTAGGGTTTCGTAATTTTTTCTCCCGTAACAGTGTTTTATGGTTTTTTTGGTATATTTCTTCGATTTGTGTTACTCAGTTTGTGTTTCAACCTTAGGGTTCAGAACTTCTCACAGGTACTTGCTGTCAGAGGTGTAGCTTTCTTTGTTTGGGTTTGCGGTTTTGTTCTAGGGAGTTTTTGTCTTCTTCTTGTGGGTGGGTTTTGGCTGTTAAGAGGTTGTCTAGTCTGGTTTTCATTGGAGCTAGGTGTGGGTATTTTTCATATGAGAGGTGTGTTCTTTTTCAATTGGACTTCTTGGTTGTTTTTCACTTGGGTTTGTATTCTGACAGTGTAGGTGTGGTTCATGAATGTTTTCAATTGTTTATTGTGTTATTGAATTGGGTTCTTTAACCTTAGGGGTTTCAGAACGGTGTCTCGCTGTTAGGTGCAGTGAGTTTTCTTATTTTGGGTTTGTGTTGGTGTGGTTCTATTTTGTTTTTTCTTTTGTGGGTGTTGTTCGCTTTTCAAGGGGTGGGTGTGGCTTTTCCTCAAAGAAGTGGGTGTTGGCTTTTCCTCAAGAGGAGTGGGTGTGGTTTTCCTCAAGAGGAGTGGGTGTTGGCTTTTCCTCAAGAGGAGTGGGTGTGGGCTTTCTCAAGAGAAGTGGGTGTGTGGTTTCCTCAAGAGGAGTGGGTGTGGGTTTCTCCTCAAGAGGATGGGTGTTGGCTTTCTCTCAAGAGAGTGGGTGTTGGCTTTTCAAGAGGAGTGGGTGTGGGTTTCTCCTCAAGAGGAGTAGGTGTGGGTTTCTCTCAAGAGGATGGGTGTGGGTTCTCCTCAAGAGAAGTGGTGTTGGCTTTTCCTCAAGAGGAGTGGTGTGGTTTTCCTCTAAGAGGAGTGGGTGTGGGTTTCTCCTCAAGAGGAAGGGTGTGGGTTTCTCCTCAGAGGGTGGGTGTTGGTTTTGCTCAAGAGGAGTGGGTTGGTTTTCCTCAAGGGAGTGGGTGTGGGTTTCCCTCCGTTTGGAGGTTTTTTCTTCCAATTATGGTTTGGTTGTTCGTTTGTTTGGTTTTCTAAGAAGTGTTTTTGTTTTTGGTAATTGGTTCGTCGTTTCTCAACATGTGTTACCTTGGGTTTCAAGTCTCGGGTATGTCCTGAGTGTTTGGTGTTTCTTGTTTGGGTTTGGTTTTGTTGGGTCTTTTTCTCCTGTGTGGATGAGGTTTGGTTTTTCAAATGGTGTGTGTCTTTTGCTATGGGTTTTTCTTCGATTGAAGGTGTGGTTTTCATGGACTGGTTTTCTGTTGGTTTTTGTTCTGGTTTGTTTTCTTGAAGTTGGGTGTGGTCTGATGTTTTAACATTGTTTTTGTTTTCCTGTAAGGTGGGTTTGTTACTTAGGGTTGTAGGATTCCTATGTGGTTTCTGCATTTTTTTTTGGGTTGTTTTTGGTGTGGGTTTTTTTCTTTATGTTTGGGGTTGGTTAGGTTTTCAAGGAGTGGGTTTTGGTTTTCCTCAAGAGGAGTGGGTGTTTTCCTCAAGAGGGTGGGTGGGTTTCTCTAAGGGGGTTGGGTTTCTCAAGAGGTGGGTTGTTTGGGGTGTTTCTTTAAGAGGAGTGGGTTGGGTTTTCCTCAGAGGAGGGTGGTGTTTCTCCTAGAGGAGTGGGTGTGGGTTTCCCTCAAGGGAGTGGGTGTGGGTTTCTCCTCAAGAGGTTGGTTTTGGGTTTCTCCTCAAGGGATCGTGGGTTTCTCAAAGGGTGTTGGTTTTGTAATGGGTGTGTTTTCTCAAGAGTGGTGGGTTTTCCTTTGGTAATGTTTTGTTCCTTAGGGTTGGTTGTTTTGTTTGGGTTTTTAGGTTTTGTTTTTATTTGATTTTTGTTGTTTTAATGGTGTTTTGTCTTGGGGTTTTGATTTTTCTCCAGTAATTGATTTCTTTAGATGTTTCTTTTTTTCTGGTTTTTTTGGTGTTTTTTTTCTTTGAGGTGAGTTTGTTTGGTCAGTTTCATTGTCTTGTGTGGTATTTTTACTAGAGGGTTGTTTTCTTCATTGGTGTTGGTGTTTCTTTTGGGTTTGTTTTTGAAAGGTGTGGTTGGTTTTCTAAGTTGTGTTTCTCGGGAAGGTGTTGTTTTTCAAACTGTGGTTTCAAAGTCTCTTTGGTTCTAAGTTATTGGGTTTGTGTTTTCTGGGTGTGGTTCTTTTTTCTTTAAGGTTTGGGTGTGGTTGGTTTCAAGGGGTGTTGGTTTTCCTCAAGAGGAGGGTGTGGTTTTCTCAAGAGGAGTGGGTGTGGCTTTCCTCAGAGGAGTGGGTGTTGGCTTTTCCTCAAGAGGAGTGGGTGTTGGCTTTTCCTCAAGAGAAGTGGGTGTTGGCTTTTCCTCAAGAGGAGTGGGTGTGGGTTTCTCCTCAAGAGGAGTGGGTGTTGGCTTTTCCTCAAGAGGAGTGGGTGTGGCTTTCTCAAGAGGAGTGGGTGTGGGTTTCTCCTCAAGAGGAGTAGGTGTGGGTTTCTCCTCAAGAGGAGTGGGTGTGGGTTTCTCCTCAAGAGAAGTGGGTGTTGGCTTTTCCTCAAGAGGAGTAGGTGTGGGTTTCTCCTCAAGAGGAGTGGGTGTGGGTTTCTCCTCAAGAGGAATGGGTGTGGGTTTCTCCTCAAGAGGAGTGGGTGTTGGCTTTTGCTCAAGAGGAGTGGGTGTTGGCTTTTCCTCAAGAGGAGTGGGTGTGGGTTTCTCCTCCAGTTTGAGAAGTGATGTTTTTTGTTCATCTTTGACTGGTGTTGGTTCCTGTTCTGGTATTTGTTTCTCTGTAACAAGTGTTTTATGTATTTTTTGTGTAATTTCTTCGATCTGTGTTACTACAACATCTGTCTCTTCAACCTTAGGGGTTTCAGAAACTTCCTCCACAGTAACCTCCTCAGAGTGTTTGGTGATATCTTTCTTTGTTTTGGGTTTGCGTTTTGGTTTGGGTGTCTTTTTGTCTTCCTCTGTTGTGGGTGTGGGTTTTGGCTGTTCAAGAGGTGTCAGCTTGTCTTCAATTGGAGCTAGTGTGGGTATTTCTTCAACTATGAGAGGTGTTGGTGTTTCTTCAAATTGGACTGGTTTTGGTGTTGGTTTTTCTTCTGGTTTTGTTTTCTCTGGAACAGGTGTAGGTAGTGGTTCATGAATGTCTTCTACAATCTGTTCTATCTGTGTAACTGTAACATCTGTTTCTTCAACCTTAGGGGTTTCAGAAACGTCCTCCTCTGTGTGTTCAGTGACAGTTTTCTTTATTTTGGGTTTGTGTTTTGGTGTGGGTCTCTTTTTGTCTTTATCTTTTGTGGGTGTTGGTTCAGGCTGTTCAAGAGTGGGTGTTGGCTTTTCCTCAAGAGGAGTGGGTGTTGGCTTTTCCTCAAGAGGAGTGGGTGTTGGCTTTTCCTCAAGAGGAGTGGGTGTTGGCTTTTCCTCAAGAGGAGTGGGTGTTGGCTTTTCCTCAAGAGGAGTGGGTGTGGGTTTCTCCTCAAGAGGAGTGGGTGTTGGCTTTTCCTCAAGAGGAGTGGGTGTGGGTTTCTCCTCAAGAGGAGTGGGTGTGGGTTTCTCCTCAAGAGGAGTGGGTGTGGGTTTCTCCTCAAGAGAAGTGGGTGTTGGCTTTTCCTCAAGAGGAGTGGGTGTGGGTTTCTCCTCAAGAGGAGTGGGTGTGGGTTTCTCCTCAAGAGGAATGGGTGTGGGTTTCTCCTCAAGAGGAGTGGGTGTTGGCTTTTGCTCAAGAGGAGTGGTGTGGTTTCTCAGAGGAGTGGGGGTTTCTCCTCAAGAGGAATGGGTGTGGGTTTCTCCTCAAGAGGAGTGGGTGTTGACTTTTGCTCAAGAGGAGTGGGTGTGGTTTTCTCCTCAAGAGGAGTGGGTGTTGGCTTTTCCTCATGAGGAGTGGGTGTGGTTTTCTCCTCAAGAGGAGTGGGTGTTGGCTTTTGCTCAAGAGGAGTGGGTGTGGGTTTCTCCTCAAGAGGAGTGGGTGTTGGCTTTTCCTCAAGAGGAGTGGGTGTGGGTTTCGCCTCAAGAGGAGTGGGTGTTGGCTTTTCCTCAAGAGGAATGGGTGTGGGTTTCTCCTCAAGAGGAGTGGGTGTTGGCTTTTGCTCAAGAGGAGTGGGTGTTGGCTTTTCCTCAAGAGGAGTGGGTGTTGGCTTTTGCTCAAGAGGAGTGGGTGTTGGCTTTTCCTCAAGAGGAGTGGGTGTTGGCTTTTCCTCAAGAGGAGTGGGTGTTGGCTTTTCCTCAAGAGGAGTGGTTGTTGGCTTTTGCTCAAGAGGAGTGGGTGTTGGCTTTTCCTCAAGAGGAGTGGGTGTTGGCTTTTCCTCAAGAGGAGTGGGTGTTGGCTTTTGCTCAAGAGGAGTGGGTGTTGGCTTTTCCTCAAGAGGAGTGGGTGTTGGCTTTTCCTCAAGAGGAGTGGGTGTTGGCTTTTCCTCAAGAGGAGTGGGTGTGGGTTTCTCCTCAAGTTTGAGAAGTGATGTTTTTTGTTCAACTTTGACTTGTGTTGGTTCTTGTTCAGGTATTTGTTTCTCTGTAACAAGTGTTTTATGTATTTTTTGTGTAATGTCTTCGATCTGTGTAACTGTAACATCTGTCTCTTCAACCTTAGGGTTTTCAGAAACATCCTCCTCAGTGTGTTCTAGGATAATTTTCTTTGTTTTGGGTTTGCGTTTTGGTTTGGGTGTCTTTTTGTCTTCCTCTGTTGTGGGTGTGGGTTCTGAATGTTCTAGAGTAGGTGTTGGCTTTTCTTCATCTGGAATGGGTGTGGGTTCTTCCTCCACCTTTAGAGGTGTTGGTTTCTGTTCGTGTGTGTCTGGTTTTGGTGTTGGTTTCTCTGGAAGAGGAACAGGTTGTGTTTCATGTATATCTTTTTTGATCTCTTCAATTTGCATAGCTGTAACATGTGATTCTTTAACCTTAGGGGTCTCAGAGACATCTTCCTCAGTGTGTTCAGTGACTGTTTTCTTTGTTTTGGGTTTGTGTTTTTGTTTGGGTGTCTTTTTGTCTTCCTCTGTTGTAGGTGTGGGTTCTTGTTTGTCAGGAATGGGTGTTAGTTTATCCTCAACAGAAGAAGGTGTGGGTTCCTCAAATATAAGTGTCGTTGGTTCATGTTCCTTTCTGACTGATTTTGGTGTTGTTTCTCCTTGTGGCTTTGGTTCATCTGGAATAGGTGTTTCATGTATTTCTTTTGTATGTTCCTCAATCTGTTTATCTAGTGTGTCAGCCTGTTCAACCTTAGGGGATTCAGGAACATCCTCCTCAGGGTGTTCTGCGATAGCTTTCTTTATTTTGTGTTTGTGTTTTGGTGTGGGTCTGTTTTTGTTTTCCTCTGTTGTGGGTGTTGGTTCAGGTTGTTCAAGAGTGGGTGTTGGCTTTTCCTCAAGAGGAGTGGGTGTGGGTTTCTGCTCAAGTTTGAGAAGTGTTGGTTTTTGTTCATCTTTGACTGGTGTTGGTGTTGGTTCCTGTTCTGGTGTTTGTTTCTCTAGAACAAGTGTTTTGTCTATTCCTTGTGTAATTTCTTCGATCTGTGTTACTGTAACATCTGTGTCTTCAACCTTAGGGGTCTCAAAACCATCCTCCTCTAACACCTCCTTCGTGTGTTCTGTGATAGTTTTCTTTGTTTTGGGTTTGCGTTTCGGTTTGGGTGTCTTTGTGTCTTCCTCTGCTGAAGGTGTTGCAAGTGTTTGTCCTAGCTCTTTTGAACTGAATGTTGGTTTTTCTCCAACAGGAATACATGTAGGTTGCTGTTCATCCAAATCTGGATTGGGTGTTTGTGTTTCCTCGAGTTCTGTTTTTTCTGGAATAGGTAATGGTTGTGTTTTATATATTTATGTAATGTCTTAAATCTGCATAACTGTTTCTTCAACCTTAGGGGTTATGGACACTTTCTCGTCAATCGTGGGGATTTCTGAAATTTCAACTTCAGTGACCTCTTTGTATATTGTGTGTGTGTATTTCTGTAGTTGTGATCTACAGGAAAAAGCTGACCTCATACTGTCCTGTCTCCATGACTACTACTATCCTCCGTAGCTTTGAAATCTTGAATATTCTTGGCATGTAATATTGTGTGTGCGTGTGTAGAATATATGTACATAAACATGAAATATGTAACCTTTTTTTCCAGGTTGAGGAACATCTACCCCCTACATAAAGCAGAGGAGTAGAGTTGGTGTACATCATAACATCGTCAGTCCTAATAACTACTGTAAGTGCATGAATAAGGAACATGTAAACTGTGTAACTATCATTTCTTTGGATATGTTTATACTAATATTTTGGATATACAGTAAACCCTCACTATAACAAACAATTTTTTTTGGGGGGGTGTTCTACAGCTGATAGTTTGTTATGTACGAAGATCAATATATAAGGGTCTTTTACTGAACTTTGTTGGGTATGTAATAAAATGTTGTTCGGTAAAACGCATTAAGTTACGTAATAGTAGTTAAGCAGTAGTTGACCAGGTGTAGTTAACCAGAGGCGGGAAGGAGCCACACGACTCGGGCAGCGTGTTTGGTAGTTCCCCACATTTACCGACCGTTTGGTTTGTTAAATGGGGTGTATATTCGGTAGGCTGATATTATTCTTTATAGCCAACATTCTGTATGAAAGGTTTGTTATACTGAGGGTTTGTTGTATATGTGAATTTGTAAAAATTATATGCTTTTGATATTTACTGGATTCTAGTTTCAGTTAAAAATAAAAACAACAGAAGAATTTTTTTTTTAAATATGCTATAAAGTTGTATGGAAAATTAAAGTGTCTGTGTGAAGGATCAGATATTAATATTTTGAGTGCATGTAATACTGTTCCTTGAACTTTATACCATGAGACAATCTTTATGTGCTTTTATCTACAAATTCTTCATCTTTATTACTAAACTCAGCATCTGTAACTTTACATAAGTTATTGTACTGTACTTATTTTTAATTATTGGGCTGATTCACTGCCATGATGAGTATTCTTTATAATGAAGATATACTGATTGCCCATACAGTTGCTATTTTACAAATGTATTGATACATAAAGATATGCACTGAATGTTTTCTACAGCACATAAATATTTGTCTTCATGTCAGTTCACATAATCCACTGTTAATTCAAAGAGGGATTAATAGATGTAAATTATACCTCAACAGTGTTTGGTGTATCTACAATATAATAAGAGACAAAGAAGATATTTGTGAATTCATTGAAAATAAATTAGGGCAATATTATGAGAACATAAAATACAAGTTAGCATACCAGTGGTCTGAACCGACGGTGTTAATTTGACCACACATTTCCCTGCACCTCCTGCGTTCCCTCACCATGACTGATGCTGCTGACTTAGGGTGACTTATGCTGCTGTCTTATGCTGACTTAGAGTTATAGGGTCTCAAAGACTGATATCTCAATTAGGATTTTAGCTCTTACAGCAGGAAATGTATTAAGCCTCATTGAGTAGTGTATTGGCAAGATCTGGTGGTTAAAGACTCACTTCAATTAATTTTTCAAATGAATATCCAAATGAAGTATAAGTTGCTGACAAATTTTGGTAGTTATACGAGTATAGTAATTATAAAAACTGCCGTCATCAGCTCACTGCCGGAAACCAAAGACAGTCAATACTGCACTCTTTTCTTCTTTTCATGAATTGTAAATTTCCTACCTTGTTCTCAGAAACACAGTATGGCAAGGTAACACGATAGAAAAAAAAATGCTGGAAAGAAATATAGATTAAATTGTGGAATTGAAAACTGGAACTCCACTTACTTGGCTTGGTCTTGGATACCTTAACCGTGGTCGTCTCCTCCTCATGAATCACTTCCGTTACCTCCTCTGATGTTTCTCTCTCTGTGGGGAGCATGCAGGACAGTCAGCCTCTAACTCTAACACACCACTCCTCTGGGGCCAACCTTCACTATACGTAGGGGAGACATATAACTCTGAACTATGTTATCGTGGAATGCGTTTGATCTCACCTATTTGACGTTCATAGCTATAGGGTGAAAACTTGATCTAATTATTGACTTTCTAAACTGCTGCTAATCACTGGCTATACTAGAAAAAAAACTTTGCTATACTCTACACTAACAATATGATAATCCATATTTCCCTCACTCTCATAGTCACATATATGTAAATTCAACTCCATATAAAAATACGAGTATCTTCATATCTCTAAAAATACTTCATATCTCTGCTGAATCAAGAAGAGATACTTATCAAATCAAGACAAAACAAAAATTCTAAAATAATCTTAAAAATCAATGTTCCACATGCATACCTAGTCTTATGAACCTAAAGTAACTATAAAGATCTAAAAATCACACGCTGATCTAAGGACCAACCACTAATTCCTATCATTCTACAATGAGACACTTTAGGGACAATATTTAGTGGGAGAATAAAGACACACAGCACAATAAAGGGCCAAGCTTACCATATTTAGCTTCTCGGTAAGCTTCCTCAACTAACACCTGAGCCACCATGACTGAGTGGCCGTGTTTCTCCACGATGTTGATAAGCGGCTGCTGAGTCTCTGGCTTCTTCAAGGCCGGGAGCTTCCCAGCCTCACAGAAGGCAATGATTTCCTCCGTTTCCACACCTTGACTAATCATTTGGGAGATCTTGGTAAGCTCTTGAGTAGTGGAGGAGAACAAACCCATCTCTTTGGGAACCACCTCCTTGAAGAGAGTGTCTGGCTTGATATTCTTAGCATGCTTCACCATGCGCAAAAAGGCTTTAAGGCCAACAGGGTGTTTCTTGGCCTGTTCCTGAGTTTCCTGTGCTAACACAATGGATACATTTCTTTGGTGGCCAATATGTTCACATATTTTGACAAGTGCTGGCTGAATTTTGGGTTGCAGAAGTGTCTTAAACTCCCCCGCCTTGAACATTGACCAGATCTCATTAACCTTCACATTGCTCTTCAGCATGGTATGAATTTTTGCAAGTTCACTGATAACTTGTTGATCCTCAAAGAACTGAGGAGCAATATCCTTGACAACCTCTTCGCCCTTCACTGATGTCTCTGACACCTTCACAAAACATTTCACACCAGGAATCTGATTTGGAGCAAATTCATTGGGCTGCATTTCAGGGTAACGGTCCTCAATGGTCATAGGAGTCTTCCAGTTGGCGTAAACTTCTGCAACACAACGTTCCTTGACAGATTTGAAGACCTTAACTTTCTTTTCTTCAAATAAGGGTTTCCAAGCCTTCGTTTTTGCTTTAACAAGCTCTTTTTCAAGCATGACGGAACGCTCCTGCTTTTCTACCTTAATTCGATCCATGGCCTCATGATGCTCTTTCCTCAATTTGACAGCACGCTCTCTCTCCTTTTCCTTCATGTGTTCAGCAGCATGTTGGATGTGCACAGCTGCATACCTTTCATCATCAATCTTCAACTTCTCTTCGAAAGTCAGTTCTGGGATTAAAAAATTCAAAACTCTTGTTAGTTACTGCCTTGATGAGTAATAATGCCAGAGCCAAGAATTATTGTTATTGTCAGTGTTTAGTGTTTCAGTATTAAGCATCAAACCACAACACATGAGGCACAGCAATGCACAGCCTGACATGAGTCAGACCTGCAGCAAATCATCTCCCAAAATATTTGTACTTAACACCATGCCTCATATGTTTACAGAGTAATGTGAAAATAAATGTTGTATCAGCATTATAATAAGCATAACAATTAGTATAACAATAGTAATGATAATAATGATAATAACTGCAACAACAAAAACTGAGTATTGTAATGTAGCTAATGCAGATATCTGGTTAAATCATACCCGTACAGATGTTAATATTATTGGTTGAAGCAATCAGCAGCTGACAAAAAATCTTCTTCTGGACAGGAGATTCCTTTTATTAGCATAAATGTGAAACAAAAATGTTAAAATTCCTGATAAATAAATAATAAAATCATAGCTTCCCTCAATATATAAATATGTACAATATGCATGTTTGGGTGCATGTCTTACATATACATATATAAAGAGGGTATTGTGAGTTAAGGTTACAGGATGGCCATTGGTTCTCACCTATAACCTCCAGAATAGCCTTGGTAAAGGTCTCTCCTTCAGAGTTGACAGCCCGGCAAGAGTATTCTCCTCGCATGTCCGGACGCGCCTGCACCACAGTGAGCATTGCCTTGTCGTTGCGGACTCTCATCTATGACAGACACCGCAATACAAGATGAAAATGTCTTTACCATTGCATAAAAATGGGCAACTTTTAGCCACTTTTCAGCCAGTAGTCCACATTTTCAGACTACTCATTCAATCACAGTAAAACTCTACAAGGTGGCAGAAAAATTGGAAGATGATATGATGAAGAGGTAGGGATGAAATATATTCCAAAGCCAACTCTCTCAAAGTCAAAAATTCATCCATTTCTACATAGTACTTATTCAATATTCTTAAATATTTTACTCTGATGGTAAGTTATTCGAGATAGCAAGGCACAGGAGGCACCCACATACCTGATATGAAGCATGTTGACGGATGAGTTTGTTGTTGTGGTACCAGCTGATCTCTGGCTTGGGATTACACGTGAATGTGGAAGTAAACGTAATGGTTTCCATTTCCTTAATGTGTGAGTCTTCAATTTCTTGTGTGAATTTTGGCTTGGTGTGTTTGCCTGTATAAACAGAAGCAACACATAACCATCATTTCAATAATATCCATATTATTTTTCTATGAAATTCATATACATTATTTCTCAAGTGATTCAGACCTCAATAATATTCAAACATTTCTGCAAATGAAATTGCTATCCTATATGAAATCCTCTCAGCAAAGTTCGCACTTCATTCCCTACCAATTCACGCTTTACTTGTCGAAATTACTGATGCAATTTGCAACATTTCCTATCTATTCAATTCACATTACTGACCTGAAAGGTATATTTCAATTATCTGATATCCGATAAAAAGCTGAACATTTTTCCACGAGCTAAATAGCATAAAAAGTAGTATAAGCGTCAAACTATCTAAAGGAGTGGCCAGTACATTCGTGACCAACGTGTAAGGGTTTGGCAAGCAAGGTATTTCAAATAGCATTTCTGTAAAATATGTAGCTGGCTCCTGTTTAATTAGTTGATGTTACATAGTGTTATGTGAAAATCATGCAGCTTCTTCACTCCTTTCCATAAAAACTTCTAATATATACATATTCTCTTCATACATAAGGCCTTCTCCCATTAGTGTGGGGTGGCTCAAAAGTCAGAGCAACTCGTAAATTTTTTTTTAATATAAAAAAATCTAAATACAATTATAAATGTACAAAATGATCCCTATAGAAAATGTTTTTTTTAATGATGTATATTTCAGGGTAATTTTGGAAAGCTTATAAATCCTCCTTGACACAACTGGCAGCACATTATCCAACAGCAACTTGGACTATTCTTAAAAATTCAATTATAGATGATAGATAGGTGATAGGTTCATAGATGATTTATAAACTTTCTCATAATTTGATGGTAAACCATGCGTTAAACCAGTGTAATTATGAAACATTAAAAAACAAAGCACATCTTACCTTTATATTACATGGTACTAATCCATACATTCATTTTCAAGCAATAAAAATTCTTCAAGACTATCTGCTCTTTTCAAATTCCCCCTTTTGTGGCTCCTATAAGACTTTCCTCTATCACTTCTCATGCTGCTGCACTTCCTTGAGGCCATGCCAGATGTGTACTTGGGAGAAGATGATAAGTGATGTGATGAGTTTCTATGTCCAGGCTTCTCCAGGGGAAACAGTGTTATGCGGGAAATACGTGAAACCTTAGCATGGCCTTCTCCTGAGCTCAGGTCATAATTATCTTGACCTGGGCTCTGCATCTTGACGTGAGTTGGACCAGGACCTTGAGACATAACAGGAGTTGAGGTTGATCCTGACACTGCCTTAGGTGCCATGCTGCAACAGTCTTTTGGGGTGCATGCAGCACTGAAGAAGGATTTTCGACTTGTTATAGGGCTTATGGCCGTCATTGGGGAAGATCCTGGGCTCGTGTATCTACTGGAACTTTGCGATGAGGCTGGAGAGTGAACAGAAACTGGACTTTTGACTCTGCCTATGAATGAGTTGGATGTTTGACCATATTCAGAGCAGGCAGGCTTCCCTGAAGGACTGGAGACCTTGGGAGCTGGTGGCAGAGGACTTCTAGTTCTTGAAGTTCTTACAGTATCCTCACTGAATATTCTATGAGACTGATCCATCCCTCTGTCAACTGACATTGTTCTCGGTGGTCTCACCAAACATCTCTGGCGCTTTTCTCGATACTGTCTGGGAGATTCTTGGGGACTTGAGTCTTCAAGCTCTTCAGTTGATGAGTACTGATATATTGTCATTGGTATCTTTGTGGTTTCATGTATTTGTTTAAATGCCTTTCTGATAAGCTGAGGGGTTGTTAAAGGAGAACTTGGCTCACTGCAAACATTCCTTTTGGGAGTTTCTGTCAATTCAATCAAGCTGTCAGGAGATGGCTCTCTGGACAACTTATCACAGTTTTCTACTTCAGGCAAAAACTTTCTCAGCTGTTTTGGTGTTGCAACAGGAGTGGATTCATTGGATTTTGAGAATCTAGGAATCCTTGATTCTCCCTGATTTTCTAAAAGAGAACCATGTGAAATTATTAGAGGAAGTTTGTTAGGGAGAGAGACTTGCTCCTTCCTGGACAAGGTAGGAGTAGCTGGCAGACTAGTGCACAGTCGCATACTGCTGGTAACTGAGGCTTGTAGCTTGTCATTCGCATTACAACCCTCGACTGACTGCGTGTCTGCTCTGTCATCAGATTCTATTGATACATTTTTCTCCCTTTTAATTTTATTGAAGGATATTTCACATTCCGTCTTAAATTTCTGTTCCTTTGGCAGAGACTTGGCCACATACCTATTAACTTTTGAGTTTCCTATTTGTACCTTAGAATCTATATCTTTAGGAGTTTCATCTTGCTTACAGGATGCCTTCTGACTTGAAACATTCTGATGTTTTGAGCATATGGATGGAAACAAGGCTTCCACTTTCTTCAACATTGGTTTCCGCCTTATTGTTGGTGTTAACTGATGTATTTTAATTTCTTCCTTTTCTGGTTGGGTAGAGTTCTCTGTTTTGCTTACATCTGAAACTGGTACAGGGTTACATACAGTATTCTTCAGTATTGATTTCCTTTGTACTTTACTGTCTGCATTCTTCATATCATTAGTTTCCAAAACCTGGGTTGGCACTATATTGAATACTGTATTTTGTGGCCTAATTTCGTGTTTTGGTATTTCATCAATCTGATTACATTTCAAGTCTGCCGCTGGTCTTACTGCTTCTTCCCCTACTGATCCCCTTTGGAAACTTACAGCAGATACATGTTGGCCAGATGCTTCATCGGTTGCTGAATGAGGTAAAATATCAATTACAGTACTAACTGCATAGGTATCAATTTCTTTCTCATCTTGTGCTGCAGGTTTCATTTCAGATTTTATTTTGATACTTGAATTTCCAGAAGCAATTTTAGAGTCTTTGAAGCTTATCAGAACATCATCACTAGCTGATGCTGAATCTGAGAGAGTTTCATTTGTAATATTTTGTAAAGGGGGATGTTCAGGCGTTTTCTGTTTTCTATTTTGTTCAATAGTCATTTCTATTTCTGCAGTGATATCAGCCTGTGCTAGAGAGCTCAAGGCCTCAATCACCTGAGATATCGAATTTCTATGTGAGCTGACATAGTTTGACATCACTGCTTTGGCATAGTCTGGTGACTCTGTTTGAGTCTCATCTTCTGACACAATAGAAGGTGTCTCACCATCAAATTTGAAATGGACATGTTTGGTGTTTGGGCTAAGAAGATATGATTTTGTAGCAGCAAGATTCTCTCGATCTTCAGCATTGTAGCAAGAACTAACTGTTTGGTCACTGTGTCGGCGACTTGGTGTTTCACTTTCAGAAACAAATACAGAGTCACTACCCATGGACAGGTCGCCAAATGACAACGAGCTTGCAAGTTCAAAGTGCGAGAAGCGATCACTCTGGGGCTCAGTGGATGGATTATCACTCTGGCACTCAGACTCATTTTCAGTGTCACACTCTGAAATGGTATCTCTGCTACTCATGCATGATGGGTTAATGGATACTGAGGATCTCTCAAGGCTGTCTACAGATATGCTTGTTCTGTGTGTACTTGTGCTTGTAACACTCCCAACCCAAATGCATGGCTCTTGGCTGACAGGACGAGGGACTACAAGTGATCTAGGTGAGGGCAACACACATGAAACAGCAGAACTTTGCAGACACATTCCCTGTTCTGGCACAGAGGCTGCTGACAGGACAGGCTGGGCAACAGAGGACAAGCTGGAGTTAGACACTGATGAGGATTGGGAATAGCAGGGTTGGCACACAGAGGGAGACTGCAGCACAGGCTGAGGGGACAGCAACACAGGCTGGGAGGACTGCCACACAGGCTGGGAGGACAGCAACACAGGCCTAGATGCAGGGTCCTCGTAGGGGCCGAGCTGTGCACCTCTACGGCGTGCACGGGATCGCTCCACAATACCTGTCATGGCCTCTTTGAGGTCCTCCATACGAGTCACCCAATCTGGCTTGCGGTACTGCTTGGACGTCTCCGAGTGTTCTGCACGTGGATACACTTAGTAAGAACAGGCTGGGTCAGAAGTTAAACACAAACACAAGAGAAAAGTATAAAGCAAACTTTTAAAATGGAATATTTAAAAAAACTAACAATACCTCAAAAATCAAATAGCTTATCAGATGTGAGCAGCATAATAAGCAACATTATATTAACATCATAGGATTAATAACAAAGCATTTGTAAATTGCAACAAAACTACCTATATCAACATAAATCATAAAACAATTCCACCATCATCGATGCTGTAAGCAAACAGAAAAAGAATCACGGTAAAAAAGGAACTCATTATAAAAACCTGTAAATGAAAATATAAATTATTATGATCAATGATGTCATGATATCTAGATGATGCAAATGTTTAAAGTATCACTATAAAGGATTCGTGGCCGTGTTGTTGTTAAAGTATAGAATGAGGAGAAAGTGATTGTAAAGATATGTGAAGTTGTTCAGCAATGGACAACGTTGCTAAAGCTGATGCAGCAAGACCTGGAACAAAATGGGAAGCAGATATGCAGACACATATCTGCATAAGTGACTCCACATGGTGAACACAAAGCGACCCTAGGTTGTTAAAGTAAGAACTCAATTAGATCATGGACTTCATATTTGAAAGAATCAAGTAATTAAGAAATAATATCATGAATACTTCTACTTTTCAATAAGTAATCTTATCACTTTCATTAATAAGATGACAGATATAAGCACTGTACATTAAAAAACCAGCAATGACAAACATATCTTGTTTAGGACTTCAAGGCTTCAAATTAGGTTGCATCTTTTATCACAAAGTACACAACAATGGTCTCAAGATTTATCTCTTTATGAAGACAGTGAACCAAATGTGAATCAACCTACCCTGGAGGACAATAACAGTGGTGACAGTGGTGGCCACGCCATTCCTATTCAAGGCCTCGCATGTATATTCTCCACAGTCATCCAGGACAGCCTGAGGGATGTTGAGGACTGATGTGCCATCTTCATAGGTCTCCAAGGCAACATTTTCTGTTGTCTCAATGGGCATGTTGTCAATGTGCCATTTGACCGTTGGTTTCGGGTACCCGGTGGCCTTTGTGATTAACCTGAAGAAACACAGTTAACAGTAGCCTTAATGACTGTTTGAGAAAAATACAGCATAATCTATAACCTTATTAGCCACTGCAATTAACCTAAATGGATGTGGTCAATCTTGAGTTGCAAATTATGTACAATCAAGATTAACATTTATACATTTATACCCGAACTAAATTGACCTACCCCTTTGTTTTTATTTTATTCTCTTACTGTCTTCTTTATAGGGACTGGCAACTAAGCGGGCTTTGTGTTACCCATTTTTGTTGTGCCCTTGGCCAGTTCCCTGTGATGTAAAAAAAAAAAAAAAAAAAAAAAACTTTGCACCTGAAAAATATACATCAATGGAAAAAAATTCTCAAAAAGGCCTGTCAATTGTTAACATTTCTGAATCAAGGATTGGCATTAAAATTAAACTCTATTTTTCTTTCTACTTTATAAGGACGACTTGCCAAAGAAGGCTTTTTCTTAAGCTTATAATTATGTTCTGTCATACAAATTGTCATTTCCATATAATGGCAATTATATAATTATGAGAAATGAAAAAATATTTAACAGATTGTCACTGGGCTCACCTTACTGGACTCCCTTCCTTCACCTCGACCACCTTCGCAAGTCTTGTGACAAAGAAGGGAGAGGAACCTGCCTCTGACGTATCTGACTCCGAACCTTTCTCAATTTCCTCCGTCTCTTCTTCCTCAGAAAGTGACAAAATGGCCTTGTCCGAGACTGAGGTTACAGTTGCTACCTCAGAATCAGGCTGGTACTCATATGCTGTTACACAAAGGTAAAGAGTAGCTGTTATTATCTTTTTGCTTTTGAAAAAAAAAAAAAAAAAAATATGCAATCTAAATAATGAACAGAAGATAATACTGAAAATAATCCCAATCATAATAAATTGCACACAATCCTTTATAATTGAAGACTAAGCAATACTTCAGTGCAAATTACTAAAATGTGAAACTGGAACTGATAGAAGTACAGTATATATTTCTACACACTAAGCACACGATGCAAACACACTAAAACTAACTTCGGTGCACAAATTATGAAAATGTAACGGAAACTTTTAATTTCAAACAAATCACTCAGGCAAAAGAGGTTGGTGAAAAAGAGTGTTAGTCATACACGAAAGGTGTGTGTGTGTGTTCGTGTTTCCTAAGAAACATAACTTATCTAAGAAAGAATACGTGCTCGTAGTGAAAATCAACGGGTCAAATCAAAAAGTACATCAGCAACACAATGTTCCTCCTGAGAGAGGCGGAGCAATAGACAAAGCGATGCAGGGAGGCTACTGCTTCCTCAACTAATACAGACAACAGGTGGCCAGACTTACACTCCACAGCCAGGTTAGCTGTGGTTCTCGCTTCTCCAGCCTTGTTGCGGGCTATGCAGGTGTAGTCTCCCTCATCCTCAGGGAATACTTCACTGATCTCCAACCCAATATGTCCATCAGGGGTCTGAGTTATCAGCACTTCTCGGTGGTGGCCTATTGGTCGGCCATTTTGGAGCCAAAGAATCCTAGGCTTAGGTTGGCCTGTAACTCGGCACGTAAAACGAACCTCATCCCCGTCCATGACTCGGATGGGTGTCAGAGGCGGGTTGAAGGCAGGTGCCTCGGCCTCCTCTGCTCCCTCACCCTCCACCAGCAACGTGGCTGTAGAAGAGGCTCGGCCAATGGGATTCTTGGCAGTGACAGTGTAGTCACCGGAGTCATCCTCAAAGAGTTCCCCGAGAATAAGAGAGCTCTTGTTGTCTCCACTTGTGATATGTACCTCAAGCTCTTCATCAGCTGTTATCATCTGACCATGTCTGAACCATGCGAATTCAGATTCTGGTTTTGAAGTTACCTCAACTTCTAAAAATGCTACTTCTCCCTCTGGTATTATCTGAGGTTGCAATGATTTGATGAACTTAGGTGGTGCCATTTCAATGACTTCTTCAGGTTCTAGTGGAAGGAAAGGGATATTTTTGACATAATTTTCATGCATACATGTTAATCATGTAATTATAAGTCGGACAAAATTTTCTTCTATCCATTCAATCTGTGCTATAGCATACATATGCTTCATTGCCATGTAGATTCCTTCAGCCAAACAAATTAGACATGGTAAAGCAGTTTCAGGGTGTAGTGGGTAAAGCACTGTGACCAACTAAACCCTACATTACCTTGGCAAACTTGTACGGTCACATATCTAGTGGCAAGAAATGTATGCTCAGCACAAGGAATAAAATAGGTAGATATGTTATCTCAGAAGATATAAGTGTTTGACAGGAAGGTGTCACTATCATCTTCTCAAAACAAAAAGGGTTATGATCAACTTACGTGTTACAATAACTGTAGCAACAGATCTGGCTTCTCCAGCCTCATTAAAAACTTTTATTTCGTATTCTCCAGTATCATCCTCAAAAACTTCCTCCATACAGAGGGTCGTTTCGTCTTCAAATTGTTCGATTTTATAATCATGAGAGGGCTTTAATTCCTTGCCCTGATGATACCATTTGACAGTGGGTGGTGGGAAAGCTTCATAGCGAGCCTGTAGCACTAGTGGAGAAGCTTTCTTTATTATCTGGGCCTGGAGTGGGAAGGTAATTCGAGGGGCCTGTCTCAGCTCCTGCTTCTCCAGGATCTCCAAATCCTCCACTGTGAGATATGTGGCTGTTTCATCTTGGCCATGTTGGTTCACAGCAAGACAACGGTACAGTCCTGTATCATCAATGAATACTTCACTGATTGTGAGAGCAGCTCGCCCTGTGGTGTCATCATACTGCTGGACAAACTCTTGAGAAGGTAAAATCTCTTCCTCGAGATGATACCATAACACCTTTGGAGAGGGGCTGCCTTTGACAGTGGCTTCCAGGATCGTCTTTGAGCCATGCTTCACCCTTTGGGGCTTCAATGTCTCAATGAACTTGGGTGGCTGCCCTCGAGGCGCGTCTTTACGTGCTGAAATATGAAGTTTCAAATAATAACTAGTCTTGACTTCAATCCCTGCGAAGCCCGTAAATTGTTATGAATATTAATATTGAACTGAATTATTTGAACAATTGATTGAGGTTAATTAATCTTCTGTAGTTTGTGGAAGAGTAAGTTAATAAATATTAATATAATCAATACATGTAAGAGGGTGGGGATGAAGGAATAACATAACATAATTATACAATGAATACAAACATGGAACTCAGTCAATCAAAGTCATATGTGTTCTTCAGGAGCCTTCATCTTGCAAGAATCTTCATAGCGCTAAAACTGAAGCAGGAGGGAATTCTCATTTTCTCCCATTAGTGGCTTAATGGAAGTTACATCGCAGCAACCAGGTGCCTGACACCCACCCCGGGAATAAGATGTAGTAACTCCAAAGACATTCAACAACAAGATACCTCACTCGCAGTCCCTCCAATGCAACTTATGTTATCCGCCGACGGTGGCGCCGCCGTGCGGCAGGTGTTAAACCAGCCTGCTGGCCCCATTCACTTGCTGCATATGACCAAAGAATATTCATTTCAACTCTTTGCCATTTAAAACTTTACGAGTCAACATTTACCATGAAACATATCAATAGAAGCGCAATTTTATTAGCTTTCCATTGATATATTTCCTTTTCTGATAAATGAATTACAACCATGCATACATTACCATTAACTAAATAAATAAAATCATCAATCGGGTAATTTTCCCGATTGATGATGTTATTTATTTAGTTAACGCTAATTTATGCATGGTGCTAATTCATTTATCAGAAAACGAAATATATAAGTGAATAAATAACATCATCAATCGGGAAAATTACCCGATTGATGATTTTATTTATTTAGTTAACCCTAATTTATGCATGGTTCTAATTCATTTATCAGAAAACGAAATATATCAATGGAAAGCAAATAACATTGCGCTTCTATTGATATGTTTAATGGTAAATGTTGATTCGCAGTTTTAAAAGGCGAAGAGTTGAAATGAATGAACATATCAACATATGAAGTTGAAGTTCATGCATATTTCTTCAGTCTCGTAATGGCATTTCTTTAGCGTGTTTTACTGTTTTTTATTTGATAATATTATAGAACAAACATTAACGAAGATAACATTATATCATATATACTGATAAACCATAGTCTATATGATTTTCATTGATAGTCATATGCAGCAAGTGAATGAATGGGCTAGCAAACTAGTTAACTCCTGCCGCACGGCGGAGGTCGATTTCACGCGCACCTCAGGGCACCCCGGAGTGAGGTATCTTGTTGTTGAATGTCTTTGGTAACTCTAGAGATCCCCCTTTGGAGCGCGTTATTATTACAGGGTTGGACGCAGGTGGCGTGGTAAGGGTGGCTGCCAACCCTGACATGCAGGCACTCGAGGTAAAGATAACTACTGCCGGCTCACTGGTTGGCGACCTGCTGCGTCGCACCACATACTTGCCGTAGGGTAATGCTAAAAACAATGACAAAGTCTTGAGAAGTTGCCTCATTGACTCCTGAGGAAAGATTGCACACGTGGGGAACTGCTTTTCCCACGGCCATCTAAATTATCGGCTCAATTAGAGGTAGAATTTGAACCGCTTCATTATTTCTACAAAAATTCTGGTCAATGATCGTCGTACAGGTTGAAGAAGGCATATAAAGAACACAAACAAATTTTGGGAGCTTTACATGTGTACTAAGGTGTATGTATATATAACTGTGGTAGAAGAAAGTATGTAGGTAGTACTTACATAGCAGCTTCACTGGAGAGCAAGTCCAGAGGCATAGCAGTTCGATATTAGTTATTAGTAAGTTTGTATTATGAAATGGTACTTACAAATATATAAACACTGATGCACTTCACTATGAACCACATAGTATCATATATATATATATATAGCACATGTATAAATATCATGTATATATCTTGAGGTGGCCACTTTATCAGTGACGCCCATGAGCGCAGTAACAATTTCAATTCATGAAAATAGTCCAAGACTGACTTACGCCACAACCACTGAAACATTGCAGCGGACGCAGCTACTAGGCGGCTAGCAGCGTCACCATCCCGAGACGTTCACCTGTGCACGGCTAGGCTCGGAGTGACGCCCGCAGCACCGGACCCAACCCTGCTGCCCGCCGGCACCTGACGTCACATTCCTTGGCACGGTCCGCGATTGACCAAGAATACGCCCTCATGTGATTTATCATACTTTTGTTGGTATACTTCCCCTACCTGAGCCTTATTATTTTGCTTCAGGTAACAACTGAAAAAAAGTGAATGCAACGGTGTGTTTGTGTGTGTGTTTATGTGTGAAAACATATTTTGAGAGATGCTCATTGACAAACAAAAATTGTGCGTACATAATTGCGTAGCTGTATTTTCATGAAAGGTGAAATTAATATAATTACGGAGCTCTGAAGGATAAGTATGAATGCAAGTTGTATAGGTGTCTTGCACTGACGTCACAATCTAGCGTCTTCAAGCCAAATGCCGCCCGTCGGAGCGAGCTGGAGGACCAACAAACTCCACTTGCCGCCCGTGTTTGCCAGCTTATGGTACTTTTCCCCTACCAAATATATGTTTATCAGTATAAAAGATATACTGTTGTCTTTGGAAATGTTTGTTCTATAATTTTATCAAATAAAAAACCGTAAAACACACTAAAGAAAGGCCATTATGAGACTCAAGACATATGCATGAACACCAACCATAACATTCACCAGCGCCAGCTCCCATTTAATATTTTGCTCGAAAACATTTTACATGGAGAATATCAATAGAAGCGGAATTTCATTAGCTTTCCATTGATATATTTTGTTTTCTGATAAATAAATTAGAACCATGTATAAATTAGCGTTGACTAAATAAATAACCTCATCAATCTGGAAAAAATACCCGATTTCATGATGTTATTTATTTAGTTAACGCTAATTTATGCATGGTTCTAATTAATTTATCAGAAAACAAAATATATCAATGGAAAGCTAATGACATTCCGCTTCTATTGATATTGTCCATGTAAAAAGTTTTCTCGCAAAATATTAAATGGGAGCTGGAGTTGGTGAATGTTATGGTTGGTGTTCATGCATATTTCTTGAGTCTCATAATGGCCTTTCTTTAGTGTGTTTTACGGTTTTTTATTTGATAAAATTATAGAACAAACATTTCCAAAGACAACAGTATATCTTTTATACTGATAAACATATATTTGGTAGGGGAAAAGTACCATAAGCTGGCAAACACGGGCGGCAAGTGGAGTTTGTTGGTCCTCCAGCTCGCTCCGACGGGCGGCATTTGGCTTGAAGCCGCGTCTGTCGCAGCCACAACAAGGGCTGTGACGTCACGTGCAAGACACCTATACGACAAGCAATGGCCACGACCAAATAAATCATGATATCTATACTACTATTGGAACCCCACAAGACCAATGAATTACTGTGTAGTGTATTGTATTTATAGACCATGCCGGGGATATAGTTGGCAAGGCGGCTCGGGTGTCTCCGTGTATTTTGGATGAGAGTTCACGAAGGCCAAGTAAGATAAGATCATATGAATGACTTGACTCTGTCACGTGAGCAAATAACTTTATTTGCGTTACCTCTCAGTCAAGAGGTAAACAAATAACAAAGTAAAAATGTAATAAAATGAAATGACATGAGTTCTAAAGAAAATAATATCCTCAACTTCTTTCCCAACAAGACAGGTTACGCCACACCACACACCATGTCGTTTTTCTTTGCCAGGTGAGGGGCCATGCCAGTGAGGATCCTGCGCGTGTCTTGGCAGTCCCTATAATGCCTAGAATTGCGGGGAGGCCAGACCGCCGCGCGCCATCACCACTCGAGGGTATGACAGATCACAATTTCGCGATGCATATTTGAGCAACGTTCCTGAGTAGGTGAGCTCGACTACAACGAGGCACAACCATTCTTCAACGGTATGGTAGTAATAGTGACAGTTGTAGTTGTTGACGCTATTATCAACATTAACATTTAAATGTTTTATTATCATGATCGTAATTAACTCTGCGGAGTCAAATCAGTGTTTTACGTTTGTACTACCTGCCATAATAATAAAACTAAGTAATAATAATAATAATAATAATAATAATAATAATAATAATAATAACCATAATAAAAAATAATAATACCAACATCGAACATGGCAACAATGCACCCCGCCGGAGTGTAGGGCGAGATAATTGGCATTAATGAGTTTACTAAAAGTGTATTTTTTTTCATGTTCAGACCCTCTTTTAGCAGGAAGTGTCGATTCATGATGCGAGAAGAACACAAGTTAACACAAAATATAAACATCTGCTCAATGAGTAGGTAGTAGAAAACAACACATGAATTCCATGCTAACATGTTAACTCAAACAAACGAGCACACACTACATTGTTATTTCTTGCGCTGGTAATGACGCGCTATTTTGAGACTCCGTTAAGGAAACACAGCGAAAAGCAACAAAATGTGTAAAGACACAATAATACATACAGAAACAGACATTAGTTATTTCGGTTATGATAAAACGGTAATGCAGTAAAGTCGAGCAGGAGGCGAGCTTCACAGTGTTGCAGGACTGTACCTTCCAGCACCAAGTTGGCGATGGTAGTGGCTTTACCGGCCACGTTGACAGCTTCACAGGAATACATGCCTTCATCGTCCTCGGTGGTGCGAACAATGGTTAGGGTCGACACTCTGTTCTCATAACATATGATTCTGTTGTGACTGGGGATGATTTCGAAGCTATTGAAGTACCACTTCACATCAGGTGGTGGGTACCCTTTCACCTCACACTTGAACACGGACTTGTGGGACGGCTTGACCACCATGGGCTCGAGGGACTGCGAGAAAGATGGCGGGATAACTTCAACGTCTTTTGGTTTTTGGTGGGCACGCTTCAATGACTTGATGGTAGTAGGTTCCTTCTGTGATACCATCTCCAAGATCTCCACTTCAATTTCAGAGGTCTCCTCCTCTTCAGGCTCTTCAGGCTTCATCATTGCAGAAACTGGCTCAAGAGGCTTCTCTGGTTCATGTTCTTTAGGCTTCTTTGGTTTCTTCTTTGGTTTCTTTTCAACCTCTGGTTTCACAAATGGTTCTTGGGGGGGTTTTTCGGGCTCAGGAATTTCAGGCTCGTATGGTTTACCCAACTTGTCTTTGGGAGTTGGCTCGGGTTCCTTTGGCTTATCCTTCTTGAAGGGTTTCAACTGAATTTCCTCCTTCTCATCATCTTTAGGAATCCTTCGTCCTCTCCAAGAAGGAGTCTCTTCCTCCTCTTCCTTGTCTGGCTTTTTCTTTTCTTCTTTGGTTTTGTTTCTTTGTCTTCTGGAACCTTCTCTTCTTCTTTCGGCTTCTCCTCTGTGGGTACTTCATCATGAACTTTCTCCCTATCAGGTTTGCTGTAAGGCTCCAGAGGAGTCTTCTCCGGTTCTGGAATTTCTGGCTCGTAAGGTTTGCGGGGTTTCGTTTTGGGCTTTTTCTTGGGCTCCTCAGGCTTTTCTTTATCAAATGGCTTGAGTTTGACATCCTCCTTCTCTTCATCCTTTGGTGGAAGTTTCTTGCCTTTCCAAGAAGGCACTTCAGGCTCTTCTTCCCTCTTGTCAGGCTTCTTCCTATCCTTTTTAGGTTTGGTCTCCTCTTCAGGGGAAGGTTCCTTCTCCTCTGGCTTTGGAGCTTTTATCTCATCTTCTGGTTTCTCCTTAGGTTCAGGCTGAGGCTTGAGAGGCTTCTCAAGGTCAACTTTGTCTTTCTCAATAATCTTTGGCTCACCACGCTCAAATGGCTGAAGTTCGACTGGCTCACGCTCGGGAAGGTCATCTTTCGTTTTCTTTTTGGATTTGCGAGCCACCTTCTCCTTGTCTTCTTCTTCTGGCTTTTTCTTGGCAATTGGTTTCAGGTGAGGCTCTTCGGGTTCTTCTTTGGGAGACTTAGGCCTACGCCTAGAGCGCATCTGCTTACCCTCTTCTTCTGGCTCTTCAGGCTTTTTTCGACCTTTCCCAAGTTTCATCTTTCTGACCTCTTCTGTGCCTGGCTCTTCTTTAGGCTTCCTCTCATATGGTTTCTTATCAGTTTCCTCTTCCTCTTTAGGTGTAGGGAGAGGAATGAAAGGTTCATACTGCTCTAGTTCCACAGGTTCCTTTTCAGGAATTTCCTCAGGAACATATGTTTCATATTCAGGTGGAGGACTCCACACTCTCTTTTCAATTGGAGGAGCTTCAGGTTCTTCTGGTGTCTCAACATGATCTAATTCAACTTTCTCTATGGTCTCCTCCTCTGGCACAAAGACATTTTGAGATGCCTTTCTAAGCTTAACACCGAATATTTCAACATTTCCCTCTTCTGGTGCCTGGAAGAGCTGCGGTTTCTTTTTCCTTGGCTTCTTAGGTAGATCAACAGGTCTTTCAGTAGGTTCCTTAGGTTTCTCAGATCTTTCTTTTGGTTCTTCTTCCTCCTCAGGCTTTGTTACCTCTTCGTCTGGTTTCAAGGCATCTCCTGGAGCCTTCTTCTTCTTCTTTGGCTTCTTGTGTGGCTCAAGAGGAATCCTCTCATGCTCAGGAATTTCAAGCTCGTATGGTTTACCCAACTTGTCTTTGGGAGTTGGCTCGGGTTCCTTTGGCTTATCCTTCTTGAAGGGTTTCAACTGAATTTCCTCCTTCTCATCATCTTTAGGAATCCTTCGGCCTTTCCACGAAGGAGTCTCTTCCTCCTCTTCCTTGTCGGGCTTCTTTCTTTCCTTCTTTGGTTTTGTTTCTTTGTCTTCTGGAACCTTTTCTTCTTCTTTCGGCTTCTCCTCTGTGGGTACTTCATCACGAACCTTCTCCCTATCAGGTTTGCTGTAAGGCTCTAGAGGAGTCTTCTCCGGTTCTGGAATTTCTGGCTCGTAAGGTTTGCGGGGTTTCGTTTTGGGCTTTTTCTTGGGCTCCTCAGGCTTTTCTTTATCAAATGGCTTAAGTTTGACATCCTCCTTCTCTTCATCCTTTGGTGGAAGTTTCTTGCCTTTCCAAGAAGGAACTTCAGGCTCTTCTTCCCTCTTGTCAGGCTTCTTCCTATCCTTTTTGGGTTTGGTCTCCTCTTCAGGGGAAGGTTCCTTCTCCTCTGGCTTTGGAGCTTTTATCTCATCTTCTGGTTTCTCCTTAGGTTCAGACTGAGGCTTTAGAGGCTTCTCAAGGTCAACTTTGTCTTTCTCAATAATCTCTGGCTCACCACGCTCAAATGGCTCAAGTTCGACTGGCTCACGCTCGGGAAGGTCATCTTTCGTTTTCTTTTTGGGCTTGCGAGCCACCTTCTCCTTGTCTTCTTCTTCTGGCTTTTTCTTGGCAATTGGTTTCAGGTGAGGCTCCTCGGGTTCTTCTTTGGGAGACTTAGGCCTACGCCTAGAGCGCATCTGCTTACCCTCTTCTTCTGGCTCTTCAGGCTTTTTTCGACCTTTCCCAAGTTTCATCTTTCTGACCTCTTCTGTGCCTGGCTCTTCTTTCGGCTTCCTCTCATATGGTTTCTTTTCAGTTTCCTCTTCCTCTTTAGGTGTAGGGAGAGGAATGAAAGGTTCATACTGCTCTAGTTCCACAGGTTCCTTTTCAGAAATTTCCTCAGGAACATATGTTTCATATTCAGGTGGAGGACTCCACACTCTCTTTTCTATTGGAGGAGCTTCAGGTTCTTCTGGTGTCTCAACATGATCTAATTCAACTTTCTCTATGGTCTCCTCCACTGGCACAAAGACATTTTGAGATGCCTTTCTAAGCTTAACACCGAATATTTCAGCACTTCCCTCTTCTGGTGCCTGGAAAAGCTGCGGTTTCTTTTTCCTTGGCTTCTTAGGTAGATCAACAGGTCTTTCAGTAGGTTCCTTAGGTTTCTCAGATCTTTCTTTTGGTTCTTCTTCCTCCTCAGGCTTTGATACCTCTTCGTCTGGTTTCAAGGCATCTCCTGGAGCCTTCTTCTTCTTCTTTGGCTTCTTGTGTGGCTCAAGAGGAATCCTATCGTGCTCAGGAATTTCAAGCTCGTATGGTTTACCCAACTTGTCTTTGGGAGTTGGCTCGGGTTCCTTTGGCTTATCCTTCTTGAAGGGTTTCAACTGAATTTCCTCCTTCTCATCATCTTTAGGAATCCTTCGCCCTCTCCAAGAAGGAGTCTCTTCCTCCTCTTCCTTGTCAGGCTTCTTTCTATCCTTCTTTGGTTTTGTTTCTTTGTCTTCTAGAACCTTGTCTTCTTCTTTCGGCTTCTCTTCTGTGGGTACTTCATCATGAACCTTCTCCCTATCAGGTTTGCTGTAAGGCTCCAGAGGAGTCTTCTCCGGTTCTGGAATTTCTGGCTCGTAAGGTTTGCGGGTCTTCGTTTTGGGCTTTTTCTTGGGCTCCTCAGGCTTCTCTTTATCAAATGGCTTGAGTTTGACATCCTCCTTCTCTTCATCCTTTGGTGGAAGTTTCTTGCCTTTCCAAGAAGGCACTTCAGGCTCTTCTTCCCTCTTGTCAGGCTTCTTCCTATCCTTTTTGGGTTTGGTCTCCTCTTCAGGGGAAGGTTCCTTCTCCTCTGGCTTTGGAGCTTTTATCTCATCTTCTGGTTTCTCCTTAGGTTCAGGCTGAGGCTTTAGAGGCTTCTCAAGGTCAACTTTGTCTTTCTCAATAATCTTTGGCTCACCACGTTCAAATGGCTGAAGTTCGACTGGCTCACGCTCGGGAAGGTCATCTTTCGTTTTCTTTTTGGGTTTGCGAGCCACCTTCTCCTTGTCTTCTTCTTCTGGCTTTTTCTTGGCAATTGGTTTCAGGTGAGGCTCCTCGGGTTCTTCTTTGGGAGACTTAGGCCTACGCCTAGAGCGCATCTGCTTACCCTCTTCTTCTGGCTCTTCAGGCTTTTTTCGACCTTTCCCAAGTTTCATCTTTCTGACCTCTTCTGTGCCTGGCTCTTCTTTCGGCTTCCTCTCATATGGTTTCTTTTCAGTTTCCTCTTCCTCTTTAGGTGTAGGGAGAGGAATGAAAGGTTCATACTGCTCTAGTTCCACAGGTTCCTTTTCAGGAATTTCCTCAGGAACATATGTTTCATATTCAGGTGGAGGACTCCACACTCTCTTTTCTATTGGTGGAGCTTCAGGTTCTTCTGGTGTCTCAACATGATCTAATTCAACTTTCTCTATGGTCTCCTCCACTGGCACAAAGACATTTTGAGATGCCTTTCTAAGCTTAACACCGAATATTTCAACATTTCCCTCTTCTGGTGCCTGGAAGAGCTGCGGTTTCTTTTTCCTTGGCTTCTTAGGTAGATCAACAGGTCTTTCAGTAGGTTCCTTAGGTTTCTCAGATCTTTCTTTTGGTTCTTTTTCCTCCTCAGGCTTTGATACCTCTTCGTCTGGTTTCAAGGCATCTCCTGGAGCCTTCTTCTTCTTCTTTGGCTTCTTGTGTGGCTCAAGAGGAATCCTATCGTGCTCAGGAATTTCAAGCTCGTATGGTTTACCCAACTTGTCTTTGGGAGTTGGTTCGGGTTCCTTTGGCTTATCCTTCTTGAAGGGTTTCAACTGAATTTCCTCCTTCTCATCATCTTTAGGAATCCTTCGCCCTCTCCAAGAAGGAGTCTCTTCCTCCTCTTCCTTGTCGGGCTTCTTTCTTTCCTTCTTTGGTTTTGTTTCTTTGTCTTCTTGAACTTTTTCTTCTTCTTTCGGCTTCTCCTCTGTGGGTACTTCATCATGAACTTTCTCCCTATCAGGTTTGCTGTAAGGCTCCAGAGGAGTCTTCTCCGGTTCTGGAATTTCTGGCTCGTAAGGTTTGCGGGGTTTCATTTTGGGCTTTTTCTTGGGCTCCTCTGGCTTTTCTTTATCAAATGGCTTGAGTTTGACATCCTCCTGCTCTTCATCCTTTGGTGGAAGTTTCTTGCCTTTCCAAGAAGGCACTTCAGGCTCTTCTTCCCTCTTGTCAGGCTTCTTCCTATCCTTTTTGGGTTTGGTCTCCTCTTCAGGGGAAGGTTCCTTCTCCTCTGGCTTTGGAGCTTTTATCTCATCTTCTGGTTTCTCCTTAGGTTCAGGCTGAGGCTTGAGAGGCTTCTCGAGGTCAACTTTGTCTTTCTCAATAATCTTTGGCTCACCACGCTCAAATGGCTCAAGTTCGACTGGCTCACGCTCAGGAAGGTCATCTTTCGTTTTCTTTTTGGGTTTGCGAGCCACCTTCTCCTTGTCTTCTTCTTCTGACTTTTTCTTGGCAATTGGTTTCAGGTGAGGCTCCTCGGGTTCTTCTTTGGGAGACTTAGGCCTACGCCTAGAGCGCATCTGCTTACCCTCTTCTTCTGGCTCTTCAGGCTTTTTTCGACCTTTCCCAAGTTTCATCTTTCTGACCTCTTCTGTGCCTGGCTCTTCTTTCGGCTTCCTCTCATATGGTTTCTTTTCAGTTTCCTCTTCCTCTTTAGGTGTAGGGAGAGGAATGAAAGGTTCATACTGCTCTAGTTCCACAGGTTCCTTTTCAGAAATTTCCTCAGGAACATATGTTTCATATTCAGGTGGAGGACTCCACACTCTCTTTTCTATTGGAGGAGCTTCAGGTTCTTCTGGTGTCTCAACATGATCTAATTCAACTTTCTCTATGGTCTCCTCCACTGGCACAAAGACATTTTGAGATGTCTTTCTAAGCTTAACACCGAATATTTCAGCACTTCCCTCTTCTGGTGCCTGGAAGAGCTGCGGTTTCTTTTTCCTTGGCTTCTTAGGTAGATCAACAGGTCTTTCAGTAGGTTCCTTAGGTTTCTCAGATCTTTCTTTTGGTTCTTCTTCCTCCTCAGGCTTTGTTACCTCTTCGTCTGGTTTCAAGGCATCTCCTGGAGCCTTCTTCTTCTTCTTTGGCTTCTTGTGTGGCTCAAGAGGAATCCTCTCGTGTTCAGGAATTTCAAGCTCGTATGGTTTACCTAACTTGTCTTTGGGAGTTGTTTCGGGTTCCTTTGGCTTATCCTTCTTGAAGGGTTTCAACTGAATTTCTTCCTTCTCATCATCTTTAGGAATTCTTCGGCCTCTCCAAGAAGGAGTCTCTTCCTCCTCTTCCTTGTCGGGCTTCTTTCTATCCTTCTTTGGTTTTGTTTCTTTGTCTTCTGGAACCTGTTCTTCTTCTTTCTGGTTCTCTTCTTTGGGTACTTTATCATGAACTTTCTCCCTATCAGGTTTGCTGTAAGGCTCCAGAGGAGTCTTCTCCGGTTCTGGAATTTCTGGCTCGTAAGGTTTGCGGGGTTTCGTTTTGGGCTTTTTCTTGGGCTCCTCTGGCTTTTCTTTATCAAATGGCTTGAGTTTGACATCCTCCTTCTCTTCATCCTTTGGTGGAAGTTTCTTGCCTTTCCAAGAAGGCACTTCAGGCTCTTCTACCCTCTTGTCAGGCTTCTTCCTATCCTTTTTGGGTTTGGTCTCCTCTTCAGGGGAAGGTTCCTTCTCCTCTGGCTTTGGAGCTTTTATCTCATCTTCTGGTTTCTCCTTAGGTTCACGCTGAGGCTTGAGAGGCTTCTCGAGGTCAACTTTGTCTTTCTCAATAATCTTTGGCTCACCACGCTCAAATGGCTCAAGTTCGACTGGCTCACGCTCAGGAAGGTCATCTTTCGTTTTCTTTTTGGGTTTGCGAGCCACCTTCTCCTTGTCTTCTTCTTCTGACTTTTTCTTGGCAATTGGTTTCAGGTGAGGCTCCTCGGGTTCTTCTTTGGGAGACTTAGGCCTACGTCTAGAGCGCATCTGCTTACCCTCTTCTTCTGACTCTTCAGGCTTTTTTCGACCTTTCCCAAGTTTCATCTTTCTGACCTCTTCTGTGCCTGGCTCTTCTTTCGGCTTCCTCTCATATGGTTTCTTTTCAGTTTCCTCTTCCTCTTTAGGTGTAGGGAGAGGAATGAAAGGTTCATACTGCTCTAGTTCCACAGGTTCCTTTTCAGAAATTTCCTCAGGAACATACGTTTCATATTCAGGTGGAGGACTCCACACTCTCTTTTCTATTGGAGGAGCTTCAGGTTCTTCTGGTGTCTCAACATGATCTAATTCAACTTTCTCTATGGTCTCCTCCACTGGCACAAAGACATTTTGAGATGCCTTTCTAAGCTTAACACCGAATATTTCAGCACTTCCCTCTTCTGGTGCCTGGAAAAGCTGTGGTTTCTTTTTCCTTGGCTTCTTAGGTAGATCAACAGGTCTTTCAGTAGGTTCCTTAGGTTTCTCAGATCTTTCTTTTGGTTCTTCTTCCTCCTCAGGCTTTGATACCTCTTCGTCTGGTTTCAAGGCATCTCCTGGAGCCTTCTTCTTCTTCTTTGGCTTCTTGTGTGGCTCAAGAGGAATCCTCTCGTGCTCAGGAATTTCAAGCTCGTATGGTTTACCCAACTTGTCTTTGGGAGTTGTTTCGGGTTCCTTTGGCTTATCCTTCTTGAAGGGTTTCAACTGAATTTCCTCCTTCTCATCATCTTTAGGAATCCTTCGGCCTCTCCAAGAAGGAGTCTCTTCCTCCTCTTCCTTGTCTGGCTTCTTTCTATCCTTCTTTGGTTTTGTTTCTTTGCCTTCTGGAAGCTTTTCTTCTTCTTTCTTATTCTCTTCTTTGGGTACTTCATCACGAACCTTCTCCCTATCAGGTTTGCTGTAAGGCTCCAGAGGAGTCTTCTCCGGTTCAGGAATTTCTGGCTCGTAAGGTTTGCGGGGTTTCGTTTTGGGCTTTTTCTTGGGCTCCTCTGGCTTTTCTTTATCAAATGGCTTGAGTTTGACATCCTCCTTCTCTTCATCCTTAGATGGAAGTTTCTTGCCTTTCCAAGAAGGCACTTCAGGCTCTTCTACCCTCTTGTCAGGCTTCTTCCTATCCTTTTTGGGTTTGGTCTCCTCTTCAGGGGAAGGTTCCTTCTCCTCTGGCTTTGGAGCTTTTATCTCATCTTCTGGTTTCTCCTTAGGTTCACGCTGAGGCTTCAGAGGTTTTTCAAGGTCAACTTTGTCTTTCTCAATAATCTCTGGCTCGCCTCGTTCAAATGGCTGAAGTTCAACTGGCTCACGCTCGGGAAGGTCATCTTTCGTTTTCTTTTTGGGTTTGCGAGCCACTTTCTCCTTGTCTTCCTCATCTGACTTTTTCTTGGCAATTGGTTTCAGGTGAGGCTCCTCGGGTTCTTCTTTGGGAGACTTAGGCCTACGCCTCGAGCGCATCTGCTTACCCTCTTCTTCTGGCTCTTCAGGCTTTTTTCGACCCTTCCCAAGCTTCATCTTCCTCACCTCTTCTGTGTATGACTCTTCTTTAAGCTTCCTCTCATATGGTTTCTTTTCAGTTTCCTCTTCCTCTTTAGGTGTAGGAACAGGAATGAAAGGTTCATACTTTTCTAGCTCCACAGGTGCCTTCTCAGGAATTTCCTTGGGGGCATATCTCTCATATTCAGGTGGAGGACTCCAAACTCTCTTTTCTAACGGTGGAGCTTCAGGTTCTTCTGGTGTCTCAACATGATCTAATTCAACTTTCTCTATAGTCTCTTCCTCTGGCACAAAGACATTTTGGGATGCCTTTCTGAGCTTAACACCATAAATAACACTTTCCTCTTCTGGTGCCTGGAAGAGCTGTTGTTTCTTCTTCTTTGGTTTCTTAGGTAGATCACCAGCTTTTTCAATAGATTCCTCAGGTTCCTCAGATCTTTCTTTTGGTTCTTCTGCCTCTTCAGGCTTTGATACCTCTTCTTCTGGTTTCAAGGCATCTCCTGGAGCCTTCTTCTTCTTCTTTGGCTTCTTGTGTGGCTCAAGAGGAATCCTATCGTGCTCAGGAATTTCAAGCTCGTATGGTTTACCCAACTTGTCTTTGGGAGTTAGCTCGGGTTCCTTTGGCTTATCCTTCTTGAAGGGTTTCAACTGAATTTCCTCCTTCTCATCATCTTTAGGAATCCTTCGGCCTTTCCACGAAGGAGTCTCTTCATCCTCTTCCTTGTCGGGCTTCTTTCTTTCCTTCTTTGGTTTTGTTTTTTTGTCTTCAGGAGCTTTTTCTTCTTCTTTAAGCTTCTCTTCTTTGGAAACTTCATCATGAACCTTCTCCCTATCAGGTTTGCTGTAAGGCTCCAGAGGAGTCTTCTCGGGTTCTGGAATTTCTGGCTCGTAAGGTTTGCGGGGTTTCGTTTTGGACTTTTTCTTGGGCTCCTCAGGCTTTTCTTTATCAAATGGCTTGAGTTTGACATCCTCCTTCTCTTCATCCTTTGGTGGAAGTTTCTTGCCTTTCCAAGAAGGCACTTCAGGCTCTTCTTCCCTCTTGTCAGGCTTCTTCCTATCCTTTTTGGGTTTGCTCTCCTCTTCAGGGGAAGGTTCCTTCTCCTCTGGCTTTGTAGCTTTTGACTCATCTTCTGGTTTCTGTTTGGGTTCAGGCTGAGGCTTGAGAGGCTTCTCAAAGTCAACCATGTCTTTCTCAATAATTTCTGGCTCACCACGCTCAAATGGCTCAAGTTCGACTGGTTCACGATCAGGAAGGTCATCTTTCGTTTTCTTTTTGGGTTTGCGAGCCACCTTCTCCTTGTCTTCTTCATCTGGCTTTTTCTTGGTAATTGGTTTTAGGTGAGGCTCCTCGGGTTCTTCTTTGGGAGACTTAGGCCTACGCCTAGAGCGCATCTGCTTACCCTCTTCTTCTGGCTCTTCAGGCTTTTTTCGACCTTTCCCAAGTTTCATCTTCCTAACCTCTTCCGTGTGTGACTCTTCTTTAGGCTTCCTCTCATATGGTTTCTTTTCAGTTTCCTCTTCCTCTTTAGGTGTAGGGAGAGGAATGAAAGGTTCATACTGCTCTAGTTCCACAGATTCCTTATCAGGAATTTCCTCAGGAATATATGTTTTATATTCAGGTGGAGGACTCCAGACTCTCTTTTCTATTGGTGGAGCTTCAGGTTCTTCTGGTGTCTCAACATGATCGAGTTCAACTTTCTCTATGGTCTCCTCCTCTGGCACAAACACATTTTGAGATGCTTTTCTAAGCTTAACACCGAAAATCTCAACATTTTCCTCTTCTGGTGCCTGGAAGAGCTGTGGTTTCTTCTTTGGCTTCTTAGGTAGAACACCAGGTCTTTCAATAGGTTCGTCAAGTGTTTCTTTCGGTTCTTCTGCCTCCTCCTCTTCTTGTTTTGGAGCTTCTCCGGGAGCCTTCTTCTTCTTCTTGGGCTTCTTGAGAGGCTCATGAGATATCTTCTCGTAATCGGAGATATCAGGTTCAGACGGTTTACCCAGTTTGTCTTTGGGAATTAAATCGGTTTCTATTGGCTGATCTCTTTTAATGGGTTTCAAATAAGTCTCTTCCTGCTCATCATCTTTAGGGATCTTTCGTCCCCTCCACGAAAGTGTCTCTTCCTCCTCATCCTTGTGAGGCTTTTCTTTTTTGTCAGTCCTTGGCTTCTTGGGCTTTTCCAAAGTGAAGTCTTCCTTCTCTGGAACTTGTTGTTCTTCTCCTTCAAATGGCTCCAGTTGAAATTGCTTCCTCTCCAGAAGATCTTGAGGTGTTTTCTTGCCTGGCTTCTCAGGCACCATTGTTTTCTCCTCAGGAATTACCTTTTTCTTTGAAATGGGTTTCAGCTGTGTTTGTGTACCTTCCTCTTCTGGGCGTTTGGGCAAGCGCTTTCCTGGCATTTGCCTTACCTCTTCCTTCTCCTCCTCTTCTGCAGGAGGCCATCGCCCTCTCTTAATCTTAGGTTTCTTGTCTTCCTCAGTAACCATCTCCTCTTCCATTGTGCGCTGATATTCTGCAATGGTTTCATCCTCTTCAGTCTCAAACCTTTCCACTGTTTCAAATGTCTCAGGCCTTTCAAGTACTATTTGTTCCTTATCAGTTTGCTCTTCGATAGTTGTTTCTTCAGTCTCACCAAATTTGTCCCATTGCCGCTTCTTCTGCACCGGTTTTAGCTTTTTGGGCTTCTTAACATGCTTCAGCTCCACTGTTTCAACTGTTTCTTCCTGAGTAATGATCTCTCCAGGAACTCTCTTTTTAAGAGTGACCTCAGGTCCTGCAAGTTGCTCCTCAATAGTCTCTTCCTCTAATGTTTTTGTTATTGACTTTGGTTTTGTACGACGTTTTATCACTCTACCGTCTTTCGTAACTACCTCTTCAATTACTTCATACCGGTCCTCAGGTCCTGCAAGTTGCTCCTCAATAGTCTCTTCCTCTAATGTTTTTGTTATTGACTTTGGTTTTGTACGACGTTTTATCACTCTACCGTCTTTCGTAACTACCTCTTCAATTACTTCATACCGATCCTCAGGTCCTGCAAGCTGCTCCTCAATAGTCTCTTCCTCTAATGTTTTTGTTATTGACTTTGGTTTTGTACGACGTTTTATTACTTTCCCGTCTTTCGTAACTACCTCTTCAATTACTTCATACCGGTCCTCAGGTCCTGCAAGTTGCTCCTCAATAGTCTCTTCCTCTAATGTTTTTGTTATTGACTTTGGTTTTGTACGACGTTTTATCACTCTACCGTCTTTCGTAACTACCTCTTCAATTACTTCATACCGATCCTCAGGTCCTGCAAGCTGCTCCTCAATAGTCTCTTCCTCTAATGTTTTTGTTATTGACTTTGGTTTTGGACGACGTTTTATTACTTTCCCGTCTTTCGTAACTACCTCTTCAATTACTTCATACTGTATTTCTGTCATCTCCTCACCCTCTTTTATCTCTTCATAACCCTCAGTAAAGGTTGTTTCTTCTGGCTCCCGTTCATCTGGAATACCTTCAGGCACCTCCACTACTTCTGGTTTCTTGGGATGTTCTTTAGAAATTTTCTCTGGTTCTGAAACTTCTGGCTCGTGAGGTTTGCGAGGTTTGGTTTTGGGCTTCTTCTTCGGTTCCTCTACCTTCTTCTTTTCAAAAGGCTTCAGTTCCACAATTTCTTTCTCCTCCTCTTGTGGTGTAAGTCTTTTGCCTCTCCAAGTAGGAGCTTCAGAATCTTCTTCCTCCTTCCCCGGCTTCTTCCTATCCTTCCTTGGCTTGGTTTCATCCTCTTCCTCAGGCTGTAAATCCTCTTCTGAAACAGGAGTTTTTCTTTCCTTAGGAAGCTTATCTTTTTTGTCAGTCTTTGGTTTCTTAGGCTTTTCCAAAGTGACTTCCTCCTTCTCTGGAACTTGTGGTTCTTCACCTTCAAATGGCTCCAGTTGAAATTGTTTCCTCTCCGGAAGATCTTGAGGTGTTTTCTTGCCTGGCTTCTCAGGGACCATTTCTTTCTCCTCAGGGATGGTCAGTTTCTTTGAAGTGGGTTTTAATTGTGGTTGTTCACCTTCCTCTTCAGGGCGTTTGGGCAAGCGCCTTCCTGGTTTTGGTCTAACCTCTTCCTTCCCCTCCTCTTCTGTGGGAGGCCATCGCCCTCTCTTAGTCTTAGGTTTCTTGTCTTTCTCAGTAACCATCTCCTCTTCCATTGTGCGCTGATATCCTTCAATTGTTTCATCCTCTTCAGTCTCAAACCTTTCCACTGTCTCGAATGTCTCAGGCCTTTCATGGACTGCACGTTCCTTTTCAGTTAGCTTTATAATAGTTGTTTCTTCAGTTGTCTCAAATTTATCCCACTTCTGCTTCTCTTGTACAGGTTTAAGCTTTTTGGGTTTATCAACATGCTTCAGTTCCACAGTTTCAGTAGTTTCTTCCCGAGTACTGAATTTTCCAGGAACTCTCTTTTTAAGAGTTACCTCAGGCCCTGCAAATTGCTCCTCAATAGTCTCCTCTTCTGATATTATTGTTTTTGGTTGTAGCTTTGGACGACGTTTTATTACTTTGCCTTGTTTAGTAACTACCTCTTCAATGACTTCATACAGTGTCTCTGTCTTCTCCTCAGCGTCTCGAATATCTTCATAACTATCTAATTTATTTGGTTCCTCTGATTCCTGTTCATCTGGAATACCATTAGGCACTTCATCTTCTTCTGGTTTCTTGGAAGGCTCGTTGGAAACCATTTCTGCTTCTGGAATTTCTGACTCATGAGGTTTCCGAATTTTAGATTTGGGCTTCTTCTTGGCTTCCTCTGTCTTCTTTTCAAAAGGCTTCAGCTGCACAATTTCTTTCTCCTCCTCTTGTGGTGTAAGCCTTTTGCCTCTCCAAGTAGGAGCTTCAGAATCTTCTTCCTCCTTACCCGGCTTCTTCCTATCCTTCCTTAGCTTGGTTTCATCCTCTTCCTCAGGCTGTAAATCCTCTTCTGAATCAGGAGTTTTTCTTTCCTTAGGAAGCTTATCTTTTTTGTCAGTCTTTGGTTTCTTAAGCTTTTCCAAAGTGACTTCCTCCTTCTCTGGAACTTGTGATTCTTCTCCTTCAAATGGCTCCAGTTGAAATTGCTTCCTCTCCGGAAGATCTTGAGGTATTTTCGTACCTGGCTTCCCAGGCACCATTTCTTTCTCTTCAGACACGGCCTTTTTCTTGGGAATGGGTTTTAGTAGTGGCAGCTTACCTTCCTCTTCAGGGCGTTTGGGCAAGCGCTTTCCTGGCATTTGTCTTACGTCTTCCTTCTCCTCCTCTTCTGCAGGAGGCCATCGCCCTCTCTTAATCTTAGGTTTCTTGTCTTCCTCAGTAACCATTTCTTCCATTGTGCGCTGATATTCTGCAATGGTTTCATCCTCTTCAGTCTCAAACCTTTCCACAGTTTCAAATGTCTCAGGCCTTTCAAGTACTATTTGTTCCTTATCAGTTTGCTCTTCGATAGTTGTTTCTTCAGTCTCACCAAATTTGTCCCATTGCCGCTTCTTCTGCACCGGTTTTAGCTTTTTGGGCTTCTTAACATGCTTCAGCTCCACTGTTTCAACTGTTTCTTCCTGAGTAATGATCTCTCCAGGAACTCTCTTTTTAAGAGTGACCTCAGGTCCTGCAAGTTGCTCCTCAATAGTCTCTTCCTCTAATGTTTTTGTTATTGACTTTGGTTTTGTACGACGTTTTATCACTCTACCGTCTTTCGTAACTACCTCTTCAATTACTTCATACCGATCCTCAGGTCCTGCAAGCTGCTCCTCAATAGTCTCTTCCTCTAATGTTTTTGTTATTGACTTTGGTTTTGTACGACGTTTTATTACTTTCCCGTCTTTCGTAACTACCTCTTCAATTACTTCATACCGGTCCTCAGGTCCTGCAAGTTGCTCCTCAATAGTCTCTTCCTCTAATGTTTTTGTTATTGACTTTGGTTTTGTACGACGTTTTATCACTCTACCGTCTTTCGTAACTACCTCTTCAATTACTTCATACCGGTCCTCAGGTCCTGCAAGATGCTCCTCAATAGTCTCTTCCTCTAATGTTTTTGTTATTGACTTTGGTTTTGTACGACGTTTTATTACTTTCCCGTCTTTCGTAACTACCTCTTCAATTACTTCATACCGGTCCTCAGGTCCTGCAAGTTGCTCCTCAATAGTCTCTTCCTCTAATGTTTTTGTTATTGACTTTGGTTTTGTACGACGTTTTATCACTCTACCGTCTTTCGTAACTACCTCTTCAATTACTTCATACCGATCCTCAGGTCCTGCAAGCTGCTCCTCAATAGTCTCTTCCTCTAATGTTTTTGTTATTGACTTTGGTTTTGGACGACGTTTTATTACTTTCCCGTCTTTCGTAACTACCTCTTCAATTACTTCATACTGTATTTCTGTCATCTCCTCACCCTCTTTTATCTCTTCATAACCCTCAGTAAAGGTTATTTCTTCTGGCTCCCGTTCATCTGGAATACCTTCAGGCACCTCCACTACTTCTGGTTTCTTGGGATGTTCTTTAGAAATTTTCTCTGGTTCTGAAATTTCTGGCTCGTGAGGTTTGCGAGGTTTGGTTTTGGGCTTCTTCTTCGGTTCCTCTACCTTCTTTTCAAAAGGCTTCAGTTCCACAATTTCTTTCTCCTCCTCTTGTGGTGTAAGTCTTTTGCCTCTCCAAGTAGGAGCTTCAGAATTTTCTTCCTCCTTCCCCGGCTTCTTCCTATCCTTCCTTGGCTTGGTTTCATCCTCTTCCTCAGGCTGTAAATCCTCTTCTGAAACAGGAGTTTTTCTTTCCTTAGGAAGCTTATCTTTTTTGTCAGTCTTTGGTTTCTTAGGCTTTTCCAAAGTGACTTCCTCCTTCTCTGGAACTTGTGATTCTTCTCCTTCAAATGGCTCCAGTTGAAATTGTTTCCTCTCCGGAAGATCTTGAGGTGTTTTCTTGCCTGGCTTTCCAGGCACCATTTCTTTCTCCTCAGACACTGTCTTTTCCTTGGGAATGGGTTTTAGTTGTGGCTGCTTACCTTCCTCTTCAGGGTATTTAGGCAAGCTCCTTCCTGGCTTTGGTCTAACCTCTTCCTTCTCCTCCTCTTCTGTGGGAGGCCATCGCCCTCTCTTAGTCTTAGGTTTCTTGTCTTCCTCAGTAACCATCTCCTCTTCCATGGTGCGCTGATATTTTTCAATGGTTTCATCTTCTTCAGTCTCAAATGTCTCAGGCCTTTCAAATACTACACGTTCCTTTTCTGTTAGCTCCTCAATAGTTGTTTCTTCTTTCTCATCAAATGTATCCCATGGACGCCTATCCCGCATAGGTTTGGCCTTTCTTGATTTCTCAACATGTTTGAGCTCCACAGTTTCAACAGTTTCTTCCTGAATAATGACCTTTCCAGGAACTTTCTTTTTAAGAGTTACGTCAGGGCCTGTAAATTGTTCATCAATAGTGTCCTCTTCTGATGTTATTGTTTTTGACTTTGGCTTCAACCGACGTTTTATTACTTTGCCTTCTTTAGTAACTACCTCTTCAATTATTTGATACTGTGTTTCTGTTTTCTCTTCAGCCTCTTCATAACCATCAGTAACAGTTGGTTCCTTTAGGTTCTGATCATCTGGGATACCATCGCGTACTTCTTTTCTTTTTGGTTCCTGTGGAATTTCTTTGGAAATCTCTTGCGGTTCTAAAATTTCTGGCTCGTGAGGTTTGCGAGGTTTGGTTTTGGGCTTCTTCTTGGGTTCCTCTACCTTCTTTTCAAAAGGCTTCAGCTCTACATTTTCTGTCTCCTCCTCTTGTGGTGTAAGTCTTCTTCCTCTCCAAGTAGGAACTTCAGTCTCTTCTAACTCCTTCTCTGGCTTCTTCCTATCCTTCCTTGGCTTGGTTTCATCTTCCATTTCAGGCAGCATGTCCTCTTCTGAAACAGGAGCTTTTGTTTCTCTATGTAGCTTATCTGTTCTGCCAGTCTTTGATTTTTTGTACTTATCCAAAGTGACCTCCTCCTTCTCTGGAACCTGTGGCTCTTCGCCTATAAATGGCTCCAGTTCCACTGGTTCCCTCTCAAGATGATCTTGAAGTGCTTTCTTGCCTGGCTTTCCAGGCACCACCATTTCTTTCTCCTCAGACACTGTCTTTGTCTTGGGAATGGGTTTTAGTTGTGGCTGCTTACCTTCCTCTTCAGGGCGTTTGGGCAAGCGCCTTCCTGGCTTTGGTCTTACCTCTTCCTTCTCCTCCTCTTCTGCAGGAGGCCATCGCCCTCTCTTAGTCTTAGGTTTCCTGCCTTCCTCAGTAACCATCTCCTCTTCCATTGTGCGTTGATATTCTTCAACGGTTTCATCCTCTTCAGTCTCAAACCTTTCCACTGTCTCAAATGTATCTGGCCTTTCAAGTACTACACGTTCCTTTTCAGTTAGCTCTTCAAGAGTTGTTTCTTCTGTGTCACCAAATGTATCCCACTGACGCCTATCCCGCACAGGTTTGGTCTTTTTGGGCTTCTCAATATGCTTCAGCTCTTTAGTTTCAGTCGTTTCTTCCTGAGTTATGAACTTTCCAGGCACTCTCTTTTTCAGAGTTATTCTAGGTTCCGCAAACTTCTCCTCAATAGTATCCTCTTCTGATATTTTTGTTTTTGGCTTTGGCTTTGGACGACGTTTTATTACTTTACCTTCTTTGGTAATTACCTCTTCAATTTCTTCATACTGTGTCTCTGCCTTATCCTCAATCTCATAAATTTCATCATTATCATAAAAAATGGCAGCGTCTTCTGGTATTTCGTCGGGTTGCATACTAGTGAATTTTCCTGTTTTATCAGGTTGACGAGGAGTATGTTTTTTAATAGTTTTTTCATATTGGCTAACAACTTCTTCCTCCCTGTGTTGTTCTTTATGAGTAATTTTTTTGCCTCGCCATGGTGGGAATTTGGGTTCCTCATCCGTTACTTGCTTTGGTTGTGGTTTATCGTCTGGTGAAAAATCTTTAGCATCTCGAGGCTCATCAAGTCCGGCAACTTCTGAAGAACTTTTTTCTTTTTTCGGCTTTCTATCCGGCTGTTGAGGAACTTCCTCTGGTTCTAAGACTTCTGGCTCATACGATTTATGCAATTTGTCCTTGGGTTTAGGCTTGGATTCCTTGGGCTTTTCCTTTTTAAATGGTTTTGACTGCATGGCTTCCTTTTCATCTTTTGGAATCCGTTGTCCCCTCCATGAAGGAATTTCTTCTTCTTCCTCCTCATCAGGCCTCCTTTTTTCTTTCTTAGGTTTCATTGGTTCCTCACTCTCAGGATGTTCATCCTCCATCGGCTCCATATCGTCTGGAATGACATCGGCTACTTTAACTCTCTCATGCTTCCATGGAAGCCCTCGAGGAGTCTTTTCAGGTTCCGGCATTTCAGGATGGTAGGGCCAGCGAGATTCGATTTTCGGCTTCTTGGAATCGCTTGGCTTCTCCTTTTCGAAAGGCTTCAGCTCCACCATTTCTTTTTCATCATCCTTTTGAGGGAGTCTCCGGCCTTGCCACAGGGGGATTTGGGGCTCTTCCTCTTTCTTCACAGGTTTCTTTCCATCCTTACTTGTCTTGATCTTATCCTTTTCTTGAGGCAGTAGACCTTCCTCTGGTACATAGATCTCTGTCTCTTCCAATGGTTTATCCGTCTTTTTTGTTTTCTGTCTTCTAGCTTTTTCTAAAATGACCTTCTCCTTAACTGGAACTTCTGGAACTTCTACTTCAAATGGTTCTGGTTGTACTTTCTCCCTCTCAGAAAGATCCTGAGTTATTGTTTTACCTGGCTTGCCAGGCATAATTCTTTTATCATCAGACTCAGTCTTCTTCTTGGAGATGGGTTTCAGGTGTGGTTCTTCACTCTCTTCTTCAGGTCCTTTAGGCAAGCGTCTCCCTGGCTTGAATCTTACCTCATCCTCTTCCTCTTCTTTCATAGGGGGCCATCGTCCTCTTCTGATTTTTTGTTTCTTCTCGCCTTCTGGTAGAGGCTCTTCCTTTAGTTCTCTTTGGTATACACTTTCTCCATGCTCCTTATCCTCTCTTGGTTCTTTCTTTATCAAGTGTGTATCCAAGTCTTCAAGTTCCACAGGCTCTTTTTCACGCAGCTCCTCTGGGGTATACTTATCAGTCTCTGGTACTGGACTCCACTGTTGTTTTTCTGGTTTGGGTTTTGGTTTCTTGGGTTTTTCGACATGTTGAAGATCAACTGATTCAAGAACTTCTTCTTCATGAACAAACTGTTTAGGGACTGTTTTCTTAAGAGTTACCATAGGTATTGTGAATTCTTCTTTGTGAGGTGGAGGAACTCTTGGTTTCCTACTTGGTTTTGGCTTCTGAGATTCTTCTATTTCCCTTAGATGAGCTTCTTCAATTGTGTCTACATATTCTAAATGTGCTTGGTCATCTAATTCACTATAAGCATAAGGTGTTTGTCCTCTGTCTCGAATCTCTTGCTCTGTTGGTTTAATATGCTCATCTTTAAATCTAGGTATATCTTTTATAGGTACACGACCGATGTCAGTAGGAGTCGTATCTTCATTACTGATCTCAGTCTTTTTCCTTGTGAATGGTTTTAGGACAGGTCCCTCATGTTCTTCATGGGGAGCATTTGGAAGACGTTTACCTGTTTTTTGCTGCAAAGGCTCTTTCTTCCTATCCTTTGAAGGCATTCTCTTGGTCCTCCATGGCATATTTCCTAGTTCTTCCTCCTCCTCTGGCTGTCTTCTTTCAAATGGTGTGAGTTTTGATTTCTCAACTTCTTCAGGAGACTTGGGGATTCGTCTGCCAGGCTTCAAGACCACCTCTTCACCAGGTTCCTGCCCAGGCCTCACTCTCCTCCTGCGCAGCATCGGTCTCTTTTCCGGTCTGGGTTCTGCCTTATCGTGCGGTCTATGTGGAAGCCTCCCCTTCATCATGGGAGACCGACCCCTCTGACTTGGCACTTGTCTCGGTGGTTCATATTCCCCAATATCCTCATATTCACCCTCTGGAATTTCATCAGAATCGTAATCGTAATCTTCATAATATTCATAATAATCTTCCAAGTCTTCCTCACCAATGTCTAGTTTTTCCTTAGGGATGTCTTCTGATGGTAAAGTTCTCCTCTCTTCCACCTCCTTTGAAGGTGTCCTTTTGGTTCTCCATGGCATGATTCCTGACTCATCCTTCTCCTCCAACTGTTTAGTTTGGAAAGGTCTCAGGAAAGGCTCTTCACCTTTTTCATGAATCTTTGGGATCCGTCTGCCAGGCTTCAAGAGTATTTCCTCGGAAGGCTTCTCCCCAGGCCTAACTCTCCTCCTGCGTAGGATGGGCCTCTTCCCTGGCTTTGGTTCTGTTCCATCCTGCTGTCTACGTGGAAGCTTCCCCTTCACTGTACGAGACCTACCCCTCTGGCTGTGTTCTTGCCTCGGGGGCTCGTATTCCCCTACATCCCCATATTCACCCTCTGGCATTTCATCCGTATCGTAATCGTAGTCTTCATAATACTCATAATCTTCCTCGTCCTCTTCAAACTGTTGTGAACTGCCTGATTCTAAGGGTTCCTCTGATATCGTTTCTTGTGCAGTTTTCTTGAGTCCCACTTTGGGAAGGGAATATCTTTCAATATCTTTTGGTGCAAAAGATTTAGGGGATTTTTTCAGTCTAGATGCAGCTGAGCCTATGTCCTCTGTTTTATTTTCAACAAGCCATGGCACTCTCTCCCTCTTCTTCCTTTCCAATTCCTCTTCATTTCTTGATAAGAAGCCTCTCCCTGGGATGCTTTTGTCCCGACCTGGCCTAGCGGGGCTAAGTGAACACCACCTGGCAGGACTGGGAGACTCCCAGCGACGCCTGCGAGACTCCCTCTCTTGAGTGCGGCGAGTGAGGCTGACATGATCCTCTTCTTCTGTGTAAGAACCTGCGGGGAAGTAATCCAATCATGATCCGTCACCACTGGCGACACTATTCCCCAAGGGAAGCATAAAAGCAGTGTGATACTCTGTCATGACTGCTTTGGGCGTGTTACTAAATTTAGAGTGAACATAATTAGGTGAAGACTAACCATCACATAAAAAATATTTCCCTTCAAGGTAAAAGCTGCATCACCGTCGATGACTCAACGCTTCTCAAACAAATGATTCACTCGAGGAACGCCTCACTGGGAGGGACTAGAATCATGACGTCATCAAAGAAACGCAAGACTTAAAAATGATTCGCGGCGTCCTCAGTTGTAAAGCCAGAGGCGACGTGCGCCGCCCCTCCCACTGTTTTCATTGGTCGAGCGTGGCCATGGAGCCGCCTACGTAGGCGGGCGTGCGTACCGCTATAAGTAATCGGGCTACTCCCCTCAGCACTTCAGTCCCCTCTCAGAAGTGGTGGTGTGAGGATATAAAAATTCGGTTGGTTCGCTTCTGAATGAAAATTGAAACTCTCTGAAAATCTTAACTTATTTGGCAATAAGGTCGCTGTTTCTTCGTTCTGTAAAAGACTGAGTTATTGACACACTTCCTGAAAATATGAAAAATAACTTAGTAAAGAGATAATATACGTTGGCGGGTATATCAATCAGCCAAACAACATGCACTAAACTAAGCCTTCCCAGCAGTGACTGCCATTACTCGTGCCTGTGCCACTGTAAAGAATCTTGAAAAGAAATAACATTTGCCTAAGATAGAGACAGCCGATACAGCTCATGGAGACCTAGAAATATTATTAGCACGAGAAAAACAAGTGAGAGAATGCGATGAAAACCTTCTTGTGCAGCATAAGTGAGGCAGAGTTGATATCGGAAAAGAAGTGACAAGTGCTAAAGCGAGGAAGTGTTCAGACTTGAGCGGCCCAGATGCAGTGCTCTAAATTGAAGGCAAGTGCTTTGGCGCCAAGACTATTAAGTCCAGCCAAGTCTCGCTGTGGAGTGTGCGTGTGTATTTCTGATGTTTCTTTTCACAGGGAAAGACAGTCACATTTGTGCAGCAGCTGTTACAGTTGGCACAGTAGCTATTATAGCCAAGCCTAAGTATGGAGCATCACTTTGAGGGGTGAGTAAGGGGTGATTCATTGCCTTTCTTGGCCCTCCTGACGTAAAGAGGTAGACTCGACACCTAGACATCGCGGGGCAAAATTAGTCACATGCTATATTACCTCATTTGGTGTTCCCTACTCCAGTTTGTGTCTCGAGCTACCCGTGCCCTCTTAAGGCTCGTCACTGTTGCCCTCCGCTCCTGCCCTTGAGATTTGTTCTAGTAGGTGCCAACACTCATTTTAGCTCATACGTATATAGCGCTATTAAATTTTACTGGGAATGTTTAGATTAAGAGAGATTGTGCAATATACAGCAACCACAAAATCGCTTGCCATTTTTGGCATTTGACCCACAGGGATGCTAAAACGCCCATGCATCATTCGGCACTGTCGACATGCCCTCTTTGTGTATCAGTTGTTGGGGCCGCCAGCAGCAATATATAGTCATGTACAATAATTAGGTGCGGCGTTCCGGCCAAGTGTTGTAAAGTATCAACACCAACCCACATTTTTTTTCTTCGACAGATAGCAGTTCCGGCTACGAGGATCGGCAGGACAGGCGTGCAGTGGGCTAAAGGTCCAGTGGCCTCGCCCAACAAATGTACAGGTAGAACATTGTTTTCAAGGTGAAAGATCTCAATACTCTTGCAATTAATAATGACTTCTTAGATGGGGATCAATTTTAGGTGTGGTGTCTTTTCAAAGTAACTGGTCATTTACAGTCTATATAGATGCACAAGTCTGCTAAGCATATTAACAGATGGAGGCACAGTAGTAGCTGCCTCCGAGATGAGGACAACCACCTGCCCCTGACTCCATCACCCTTCTCCCACTCCCCTGACGGAGGCCCTTTGTAAGCATCATCGCCACATTGCAGGTATTGAGTCCGCCATTATATGTATCTCTGTCAGGTGACAATAGTCTCGAATGGCAAGTGTCACCTCACCCCTTTGTGTTACTTGTTTATTCTCACTATTAAATAAATAAAAATAAGTGTGTTTTCTTCCGGCCTATTTTTTCTTCTTTGGGTAAGATTTCAAGTTGATTTCTTCCCCAACATTCACTAATCACACAACACATCTGCCACATGGCCCCGAGGTCACGGGAGGCCTTTCCCTCAGTAACCCAGTTGTGTTCTAACAGGTTTCTATGCCATAAGGAATGTAGCTGCACCTGACAACCTGCGGCTTGCCCCCCACCCCCACCTCGTAAGAGAAAACTATTTAGCTGCAGCATTCTCCTTAGTGTATGAGGTAACTCCTTGAACGGGTTCCAAAATCCTTTCGTTACGTCACAGTGACTGCAACAGGCTCGAGGCATCAATATGGCGCCACCCCTTCAACCTCCCGCCGCACTCCATCGTAACCTTGAGGCCGTCAGGGCGTTATTGTAAGTCTTAAACTAGAACGTAGCCAACCATGTGCATCATAGAGCTATTTGTGAGAGACCGCCATAGTGAGTTGGCGGCAGAAATTTCACAAGCGTCCAAAACGAGGCCATGTGGGTTTGTAGAGGTGTGGCTCTCCACCCCAAAGTTTGTCATGGAACCCAAATATTTAGGCCAGATAGACATCTAAAAATAATCACAGATAGACGGGGACGAATATCTGGGTGCATGAGCGCACCATGACAAGTAGTGAGGAAAGCAAGGAAGGGAGAGATCACATTCAATCTCTACTCCTGCTCAGACGATGGCATGTGTTTCATGTGGAGATCAAATTCAAAATCAAATCAAATTCAAATACGATGCTTGCTTGTTATCAATCTATCAAGGCTTAGACTCCCCGGCCCCAGCGAGTGGTGGCAGAAAGCCAACCAGTCGCGGCCTTCCCACAGCACCCCTGAAAACTACACGGATCGAAGTATCTAAGTAAATATGTGTGTGTGGTAAAGAAGGATGTAGGGTAAGGCCCTGAGGGTTTGAACTAGCCTGAGAATAAACCTTCCGTGTGAGTCACGTAGTGGGGGAGGAGGAAAGCTATTTAAGGAAAGGCAAGGCAGCGACACCCTTAAGGCCAGATAAAGTAAGTATGAACAGAGTATGACAGCTGCTGAGGAGCGAGAGGCTATCGGACCGTCCTGTGACCCCAGAGACGTCCCTAGACAAAGTCATACGAGCAGCAACGCTCCCTTCGTATGAGGTAATTTTCTTTTGTGTAAGTATGAGTCAGAGAGGGCGGTAAGGCAGGAGTATGTACAAGCTAGGTCACCTACTTAAACTGCTGCACGAGACTGAGCCTACCGGCGAGGTATTTACTAAATATATAACATGTCCAACGCGGGTTCCCTCCTCCCACCCACAACACTGGCCCTGAAAATACTACACAACAGTACCCCACCTTGTGCCTCCCCGCCAACCGCCTTGGCTCACCTCTGATTTAGACTGCTGTATATACACCACCACCACCACAACGATCTACCAAATCCCTTCCGCACCTCTGCACCACCACATCTGCTACCTCCTCCTCCCCCCCCCTGCCCCCTTACCACCCCACAACAGCGTAGCCTGGCCCCATATGCCCCCTCTTCGTCTCCAAGGCTAATTATATACATGCCTACCATATGTGCTCTCTCGGCCCTCCTGTCAACCCTGACGCATATCTAAACACCACCTGACTACACACACTCACTCACTCTCTCACACACACACAGATGCGAAAGCATATAACTTGACACAATGGCTCCCACCTCATCTCCCTCTTCCTCGTCCTACCTTTCTCTCCTTTTCCCCTTACGTCCCTCCCTCCCTCCATGCCTCTAGCCAACTCTACGCTGCATCAGACACGCCAAGGTAAAGGAAATACTGTGGTTTGTGTATGTTAAGTAACGATTAGAGAGAGAGAGAGAGATTGTAAGCATTATTGTGGGTGTGAGAAGTATGCTGAGTGGTTTTTTTTTTCTTCATATGGCTGTCAATGTTTCGTGAAGATGTCACTGTGCCTAAACGCTCCGACGAGCAAGTACTATGGTAAGTGTGATGCGTTGCCATTCAAAGAGTGTGAAAGTTTCAAAGGCTATGATCGCGGAGGCCTCAGTGGGTAGATGGCAGCTGCCTGAGGCTGTGGGCGTTGGGATAGTATGTGCATCTGATGGGACGGGGGATATCTACGGGGAGGTCCTCTACGAGTATTTTCGTACGAGAACCAGGATGCGAGGAGGGTCCCACACAAAGGAACGGAGCCGCTAGGTGTGGGGCGGCACACACGTCTGTTATTACAAAAATAGACCGTCCTCCCGTCCCCTCTCTCGCTATCTCACTGTTCTTGTCGCACACCACTTAAGCCCTCAAGGCTGTAGCAATACGAGCGATAGTACCACCATAGCAAGTTTTAGTATTAACAGGCTGCGTCATTCCAACCCATTTCTGCACATAAAGGCGGAAAGTTACGGTGTCTTGTGTTTACTTGTAGGTGTGGGTGTGCGAGGTGACTAATCATTTTGTGTTAAAAGGGCTTCTCATTTTTACTTCCCATGTAAAATATTCTGCGAATGTGTATGAAACTTTTACTTTTTGCACAAATACTTTTTGTTCTGTCTTGTGCGTCATGAGGGAGAGCGAGACTCCTTCCCTGGTGTGACAGACTGCCTCCGTCAGTGCCGCCGTCTGCGTCACGGCTGGGCGTGGGTTGGCCTCTCCCCTCACTGACACAACGTTTGCGTGCACCCCATGCACGCGGCAACTACCTTCTGGTGCTGCTCGCTGAGTCACTTCCTCTGTCACTTGCACCATGCCACTCATTTTCCATTCTATCTTTTCTTTGCCCTCTCTCTCCGTCACCACCTGTATCAGCTGTCTCAAGGAAGCAGCGGACCAAACATATATAGGTCCACCACCTCATCACGGGACCACCGAGGCCGCAGCCGCAGCGGTCCCAATACACACTTAACATATATTAAATATAACTGTAGCTATCACCAACACCACCATCACCACCACCACTACTGAAGAAGCTAAACCAGGGACAGCTGTTAAAAGAGGTGCTTTGTCCACAACCGTGGAAAGGTAAACCGTAAGTTTATGTCACTGATTGTTTTATTTATGTTTCCCAAGTTTTTGTACATTATAATAATTTGATTATAAGGCTGAGGAAACAGTACAGATGTTGTGTGGCAACAGCCAGTCATGCATCCCTTCACCTCTTCGTTATCATACAATAGGGTTTAGTCCCGAACCTCAGAGAAATATCCATTTTATCAGGAGAGATTGAGCATAGTTTAAACCTCCGCTGGACAGTCAAAAGTTATATGTGAACTGAGACAAGAATTTTGTTTAATTAAACCAAATATGAAAAAGACGGTTTTTTTTTTATAAATGAGAATAAAACGTTAATCATACAAAAGTATGAGTCCACTAAGGCCAAGGTAACAGTCCAGGGAAAGTCCATCATCATAAAACGTTCAGCTAATAGACAGAAGATATAACAGAGCCAACAGTCTATGGTCAAGCACATACAGAGATCAACTGGCACTACGCGTAAATATTCAGATTGAAAATAGATCAGATATCTGTGTAAATGCTGCTAAACTAGGCGGCAGCACTGAGGCAAACCACGACCCGCCGAACGCACCCAGCAGTCAGTAGTGCATGGGGTCCGGCCAGGTGGCGCGGACCTCAGCAGCAGCAGACAAAGATGGACATTAACTGACGCTCATGTGTGCGGTGGGAGGTGGCTGGCCTAAGTGTCCCCGCCTCATGACGTGTGTATCTCACTGCTTAATGATTTAGCAAAACTAATAGAAAAAGGCACCAATGAAAGACTCCAAGAGGATTGGTGAGGGGAGGAAGGAGTCTAGTGAAAAGGCTGTCCCCTTCTCCCTCACATGAAGGGTCGGGGACGCCATGTCGTCACGATCAAGGGACATAAAAATGCTGAGCCGCTATTGGCCAGACGGTCCACTAGGAATCAGCATAATACAGGGAAGGAGTGGCGGTGCAGTGGGGGGGGAACAGGTAGGCCGGGCCGTGGGGGGCACCGGGGGGACACTACTACCAGGTTGTCACACTAGGTTGCTGCCAAACACGTGGCGCAGCAGCAGCATTATGACGCCTAGCCGCCCTGCATGAGGGCCGGCAAATAGTGTATAGATAGCGGTAGTGGGGAAAGACAAGGGGGGAGGGCGAGCAACCAAGTGGACAGCGCATCCCGTCCACACTGCACCGGGTTTGGGGAAGGGGGGGGGGGGGGGGACGAAGAATCCCTACAGGACGATCTTATGCGTTCTTACTTTTGACCGTGAGCAAGACGGAGGTCTCGGCCTGTCCCGCGGAGTTTGTGGCGCGGCAGGTGAAGGTTCCTGCATCCTCCGGGAAGCTCTGTTTAACGTCCAGGACGGCTGAGTTGCCCTCCATGTACATCTGGGGAGGATAACAGGCGGTCTTGGTTAGAAATGCTGCTGCACCTCAGGATTTACTTCACACACACACACACACATAACAAACATAACACACACACACATACACACACATAACACATACACACACACATTACAAGTGATAACGTTTAAAGAGTAATGAATCAAATAAACAAAGACATCGAGGGTGCTTAATAAATATTTACGGCGATACATTGAAATTCATTTGATTTAATATTATTCCTCAGTTCCATCAAGTTAATGAAAGTGAATCGCAGGGCAACGTCCCGCGCCTTCCCCCTAAACAACCTTAACCCCTTCACGCCCAGATCTTTCCTTTGCTATATAAAATTGTCTGTAGTTAGCCATAAAATAACGAAAAGTAACTGAATATACAAAATTAGTTAGTCGACAAGAAGCAGGTCATATCTATAAAATATCGCTTATATTCACTAAAAATTGTCTAATGGTAGCTAAATAACAATGGAAATTACGTTCTGGGCCTCAAAGGGTTAAAGGTTCCTGTTTCGGAGGCGCCATGCACTGAGGGGTCGTCGGCACAGTATCGCGGCTTCGAGGGGAGACGTTGTTCTAATTACATGAGTCGTTGTCGCCCTCCCGAGCCCCGCCACCCTCTGCCGACCAGCCGTGGCCAGGGTGGCGGCAAGGTGCTCGCTCCCTACACATTCACTGACTTCCGTAACGACAATGTAAAAGTAAAAGTGATAATAATAATAATGATAGAAGTTCTTGCCATACAACTGGCCTTCCAGGTAAGCGGGGTGGCACAATACTACAGGCAGATTGCTCTAAAACAGTAAAGTTAACAACCTATAAATATTACAAACTTAAAACTCTTTCACACCTTCAATTACAGTGAATTAAAAGATTTTGCAAATTTCAAAATCTTACAATATCAATAATCTTACGGAAATTCACTAATAAATCATACATCTTCAGGAGCCGCTCCATGGTGAGTCTTTGAGTCTCTTACCGCAAGACTTATTAAAGTGAGTGTATCATTGAGCCTCCTGGCGTAACGTCCTGCAGGGGCTATATCCTGGCAGGCAGGACGGTCGCATACTCACCCTTCCAATTTGACATGACTTAAAACTAGCATGTTGACAGGCCGCCTAACCCTGGCCACAGATTGTATCGGTGCAGCCATCATCACCCCGCCCCACTTTTTTTTTTTTTTTTTTTTTGACAGCTATGCTTATAGCACCTGTAGGCAGTGACCACCAGGGGTGGGATGGTAGGCCCATGGAAGTTCACTTGAGGGCTGTGATGGTTGGCCCTCGCCCGTGCACCATGGTGGCGCAGGCAGGATTTTTATAGTGACGCCTGTGATTTGAGGCTCATGCCGTCCCCCTGTGTCCTCTGATGCACTCGCAATCGAAGGTAGAGTTAATGAGCAGCATGTGGGTGTTCTTAGGCCACTCGACGGTGCAGAAAGATTTTAAGTGGATTTATGGTTCTCACTCGGGATCGAACTCGGGTCACCGAGAACGCCACTCGAAGACGCTAACCACTCTGCTGCCGCCTCCCCTTTTAACGTATGCGGGTGTCTGGAGGGCAGGGCGGCGGGGAGACCCTCGCCTTCCACCATGTCAACACGCCATAAATTAATAACAAAAAAATAATTCATTTAAAAAATCTCACAATAGGTGTGATAACACACAGATCTGCGCTGCTTGCACTCATGGCAATCATCTGGTTGGAGGCGCTAAGCCACCTCCGTCACACAGGACCGCTCGCCTGACAACCTATCGCACGTCACACCCACTCCAGGGCACTCCACGCCCTATCTGACGTAGGGCAGAACGCTCATGACGGGCCAACTGCGCGCCGGCTGACCTACTGTCACAAATAGCACGTCTGCTTCACAATGCAATGAGGCAATCAGATACTTATCTGACACTTCATGTCACTCACTTGACAGAACCTCTTAAGGTGCGTTGATGTATTTATGTTCAGAAATTATGCACACAAACATAAATACAAAATATATATATAGATGTAGCCTACACACACACACACACAAATAAGGACATAATTGGCGCATATCATATTCAAATCAATACCATGTTTTTTTCTCGAACAATGTGCAGGAAAATTTGATCTTACAGCTATTTGACCTTATAGCGGCACAATAACCGCCCGCATTTGTCAGTGAAAAGACCTCGGAAGCAAGTGAGGGTTCGAACCGGCTAACCACTGAATGGCGCGCCACGATCTTATCCACTGGACCAGCGAGCGGTGTGTGTGTGTGTGTGTGTGTGTGTGTGTGTGTGTGTGTGTGTGTGTGTGTGTGTGTGTGTGTGTGTGTGTGTGTGTGTGTGTGTGTGTGTTTACCTAGTATCAGTGGTTGCAATACGGGCCCCCACGAGTATTCATGGGGGCCCATCTCCATATCTCATTTGTCACGGGGGGGGTGGGGGGGGGGATTTTGCCTTATTGTATTTTGACAGAACTGAGTCCAGCTCATTGTGTCCCCTCTTTTATTACAGTTTAATCTTATATGTCTATATAAATCATGTATGCCATCAGCACACATGCCTTCTGCTAGCAACATTTTTCGCTGATCTATTGTTCCATCTAGATTCTGGAATACTTTTTTTCTTCCATATTTTACTTGATTCTCTTCTTATTTAATTTCTTGTGTACCGTGCTATTGAATGTAGCTGTCTAAGTACTATGTCATTCTTAATGTCAATTTTTTTCTTTTTCATCAACACATTTATATAATAGATCTCTCTCCTTCCTACTGAATATTTTTGGGCTGTCCTTTACTAAGAATATCAACTGGAAATTTCACATCTCATCTCTTGCTAAATTGGCTTCTATGAGGTTGAGTTCCTGCATCATCTCCACCAAGCTTTTTTCTTCCTCCCGTATGCTGACACTCAATCAATCATTGGGGGCATACGCCGGGGGGCGCGTCGCCTTGCCCACCCTACGACGCCACTCCCGGGGGTCACCGCGCGCGAGTTCCCATGCAGGCTCCTTTCCTATACCAAGCAGCTCTCGACAAGATACATCAACTTGCCCCAGCCACGAGCCTTGTGGGCGCCCCCTTGGCCTCCTCCACGCCGGATTGTCTCTTACAGATACAACCCGATGGGACGGATCGGTTTCAGGGTAGCGTGCCACATGCCCATATAGCCGAAGTTGGCGCTGACGGACTATGCAGGTAATAGGCCTCGATTCAGTCTCACGGTGCAATCGCTGATTTGACACGTAATCATCCCAGCGATAGGGCTACCCCATGATTCTGCGAAGACACTTATTACCAAAGGCATTGATTCGTCTCTTCAAGTCACTATTTAGTGTCCATGTCTCACAACCATAGAGTAAGACAGTCGGATCGGGGAGGCGGTAGCGGAGTGGTTAGCGTCTCCGACTGGCGTTCTCGGTGACCCGAGTTCGATCCCCGAAGAAAACCAAAACCTTTCTGCACCGTCGAGTGGCCTAAGAACACCCACATGCCCTGTCCATCAACTCTACCTTCGATTGCGAGTGCATCGGAGGACACAGGGGGGCGGCATGAGCCTCTAATCACAGGCGTCACTATAAAAATCCTGCCTGCGCCACCACGGGCGAGGACCAACCATCAGAGCCCTCAAGTGAACCTCCAGAGCCTACCATCCGAGTCCTGGGTCACCACTGCCTACAGGCGCTATAGGCACAAATGTAAATAAAAAAAAAAAAAAAAAAAAAAAGACAGGGATCACAAGCGACTTGAAGATCCGGATCTTTGTCCTCCTGCACAGGTACCGACAGCGCCAAATACTCTCACTGAGCGAGTCCATAACACCGTGGGCTATGCCAATCCGCCGTAAGACTTCTTGACGTGACTCGCCGTCATTATGGACTGCGCTACCAAGGTATGTAAAACTTTCCAAGATCTCAATGTCCTCGCCACACGCATGAACAAACTGTACTGCTTTATCTAGTAAGTCTCCAAACACCTGGACCTTGGTCTTGAGCCAGGAGACCTCAAGTCCCAAAGGCTTTGCCTCCTCGTGCAGCGCCTCGAGAGCCATCACCAGGACCTCCAGCGACTCAGCAAAGATTACTGCATCATCGGCAAAAACAAGATCAGTGATCTTGGTGTTGCCAACGGATGCTCCACAATCACTTTGATCTACAACCTTGTCCAATACCCAGTCCATACAAGCGTTGAAAAGTGATGGGGCAAGGACGCACCCTTGCCTCACTCCTGTATTCACAGGAAAGAAGCTGGATACACCTGCCCCACACTTCACAGCACTCTCAGTCCCAGAATACAGACCAGTTATCAAACCAATAGTCCTTGCAGGAATCCCGCGAAGTCGCAGAAGATCCCAGAGTGACTCACGATGCACTGAGTCAAACACCTTCTTGAGATCAACATAGGCTGCAAGCATCCCCTGTCGAAACTCACGTCGGCGTTCCACCAGGACACGAAGCGCTAGGATACGGTCCGTTGTTGACTTACCAGGCGTGAACCCAGACTGCTGAGGTCTCTGATGCTTCACCAGATGACTGCGAATCCGTGTCAGCAATAGATGGGCAAGCACCTTGCCTGGTACGCTGAACAGTGTAATACCGCGGTAATTGTTGCAGTCCTGACGGTCCCCTTTCCCTTTCCAGATAGGGACGACCAGCCCCCTTTTCCAGTCAGGAGGAATGGTACCTGATTGCCACACGGCAATCAGGACAGCATGCAACCCGCGGATCATGGCCTCACCCCCAGCTTTGAGGAGCTCCGCACTGATATTACAAACACCAGCTGCCTTTCCACCCCTCAACTTTGCTACAGCCTCTCTGACTTCGTCAAGAGAGGGTGCGGTTTCGTCAATGGGAGGATCGGCATCCACTGCCTGTAACCCAGTGGTGTAAAGCTGCTCAGTTGGAGGGTCCACCGTGAACAACTGCCCAAAGTACTCAGCCCAACAAGCCATCTGCCCATCCATGTCCGACACGAGGCGCCCATCTGCTGTTCGAATAGCACTCGCCCGAGATGGAGACTTAGAACGGAGCTTCTTCAGGGCTCGGTAGGCGGGTCGGAGGTCATTAGTGTTCAAATGACCCTCGACATCCTCAGCGAGACTCCTGACATACCTCTCCTTGTCTCTCCCCAGGAGGGTTCTAGTCCGGCATGACAGAGCCCTGTGCTGGTCCTGGTTCCCAGCCAGCCTGGCAGCGCGACTCTCCTCGATTTTCTCCAGCGTCTCCGTCGAGACAAAACCACACCTTGACCTTGGGCGCTCCCCAATACACTCCTTGGCAGCCTGTAGAGTTTCACGTTTGAAGGTATCCCACAGTTCTACAGGGACCCCGAGAGCACCGAGCACATCAAACCGATTTGAGACTGCCACCGCATACTCATGAGCACATGTCAAGTCCTTCAGTTTCTCAAGATGAAACACAGTATGGTTACCTCTTGAGATTCTTCTGGACTTGACATGAAGCTTAAGTGTAGCAACAACAAGTCTGTGATATGTTCCAAAGAAAGAAAGCAAGTGCCGGGCCACAGAGAGTGGTTCGTTTCAGTGGTGTCAGTAGTGGGATTTGACAATAGTTAAAGCGTGCCCAGTGTTGTGGCGGATTGTCCAGTCGTGAGAAGATGGATGAAGGTGCCGAAGGACGTGAAATGAAACTAAGTGGCAGTGGTTCGGATACTCAGCCGAACTGGGCACAACTAGAGGCATTATTGACAATGGCCACACGTGACATTAAAGACAGCCAGACTCAAGCCACGGAGGAACTAAAACAAAGCATGCGAGTGGGCTTTGGAGAGGCGGCGTGGCTGTAGGGGAGTCAGGCAAGATGGCTAACCCTGCTGCCGCGGGAAGCAGCCCGACCCCGCTGGGTAACGTCATGGAGCTGCTGATAGGGAAGATGGTGGCCCAGACACGACAGGCGCTGGATGAGCACAAGCAAGTGCTCATTAAGGAGCTCATGAGCGTTACCGGCCACTGTATGGATCACCCGGAGGCGGTGGTTCACCCGGAGGCGGTGGTTCACCCGGAGGCGGTGGTTCACCCGGAGGCGGTGGTTCACCTGGAGGCGTGTTTTCACCCCGAGGCGATGGTTCACCCCGAGGCGGTGGATCACCCGGAGGCGGTGGATCACCCGGAGGCGGTGGATCACCCGGAGGCGGTGAATCACCCGGAGGCGATGGTTCACCCGGAGGCGATGGTTCACCCGGAGGCGGTGGTTCACCCGGAGGCGGTGGATCACCCGGAGGTGATTTTTCACCCGGAGGCGGTGAATCACTCGGAGCCGATGGTTCACCTGGAGGCGATGGTTCACCCGGAGGCGATGGTTCACCCGGAGGCGATGGTTCACCGGGAGGCGGTGGTTCACCGGGAGGCGGTGGTTCACTCGGAGGCGGTGAATCACTCGGAGCCGATGGTTCACCTGGAGGCGATGGTTCACCCGGAGGCGATGGTTCACCCGGAGGCGATGGTTCACCGGGAGGCGGTGGTTCACCGGGAGGCGGTGGTTCACCTGGAGGCGATGGTTCACCGGGAGGCGGTGGTTCACCCGGAGGCGGTGGTTCACCCGGAGGCGATGGTTCACCGGGAGGCGGTGGTTCACCGGGAGGCGGTGGTTCACCGGGAGGCGGTGGTTCACCCGGAGGCGATGGTTCACCCGGAGGCGATGGTTCACCGGGAGGCGATGGTTCACCGGGAGGCGGTGGTTCACCGGGAGGCGGTGTTCACCGGGAGGCGGTGGTTCACCGAGAGGCGGTGGTTCACCGGGAGGCGGTGGTTCACGGGAGGCGATGGTTCACCGGGAGGCGGTGGTTCACCGGGAGGCGGTGGTTCACCCGGAGGCGGTGGTTCACCCGGAGGCGATGGTTCACCGGGAGGCGGTGGTTAACCCGGAGGCGATGGTTCACCCGGAGGCGGTGGTTCACCGGGAGGCGGTGGTTCACCCAGAGGCGGTGGTTCACCGGGAGGCGGTGGTTCACCTGGAGGCGGTGGTTCACCGGGAGGCGGTGGTTCACCCGGAGGCGATGGTTCACCGGGAGGCGGTGGTTCACCGGGAGGCGATGGTTCACCGGGAGGCGATGGTTCACCGGGAGGCGATGGTTCACCGGGAAGCGGTGGTTCACCGGGAGGCGATGGTTCACCGGGAGGCGATGGTGGAGGCGGTGGTTCACCCGGAGGCGGTGGTTCACCGGGAGGCGGTGGTTCACCCGGAGGCGGTGGTTCACCCGGAGGCGGTGGTTCACCCGGAGGCGGTGGCTCACCCGGAGGCGGTGGTTCACCGGGAGGCGGTGGTTCACCGGGAGGCGGTGGTTCACCGGGAGGCGGTGGTTCACCCGGAGGCGGTGGTTCACCCGGAGGCGGTGGATGAAGAGGGCAGTGTTACGAAGGACTTGGCCTGATGGTGCGTACTGGCGGACAAGGCAAGGGTCCTTCAATTGTACCTCTGGGGCCTCGCCGGTGGGGGGTCCGAAGCACTGGTCGGGTCGCCCACTCATTGAGGAGGGAGATGGTGTTACGAGTGGCCGCATAGCTTGTTTGTGTGTGTGTATGTGTGTGTGTGTGTGTGTGTGTGTGTGTGTGTGTGTGGTGTGTGTGTGTGTGTGTGTAAGCATGTCACTGCTTATAGAACAATGATGTGTGCATGCATCATCCACTAAGAACAAATAACGTGACCCATTACGCCTAGTACACTAAACCCCTATAGCGTGTGCTGCTGTGGGAATGAAAGACAGGTAAGACAGGACCAAGCAGGTACTTACCACAAACTCCTTGGAGTTGGGGATGAGAGAGCCCTCACGGTACCACTGGACAGCAGGCTTTGGTTTTCCCTGCACCACTGTGTTGAAACGAGCACTCTTGCCCTCCTTCACCGTGACAGGCTCCATGGGGGCCACAGCAGGAGGCACCTCAGACTGCTGAGGCTGAGATACCTGCAGCTTGGTCTCCACTGTGGCCTGAAACACAAATCACCAACACATATCACAATACTGAACAATTCTATATATGACATCACTGAACCACTATTGTGCTCTCATATTCATGATACTATACTATTATATTCTTAATCTCAATGACAGAAAATATACTGCCAAAGGAAATTGGAAAGTACTGTACTAGAAGATATCACTTACATCAACATAACATTAGGATTTTGTGATTTAACTGCCTCAATAAGAAGTGCATGCATTATAAAGGATAGGATTCAACGCTCACCTTGCCGCCTGAGTTGGTGGCCACGCAGAAGTAGGCTCCCTCATCTTCAGGGAAGACCTGAGAGATGTTCAGGCCATAGCGGTTACCATCAGCTGTCATAGTAAAGTATTTGCTGGGCTTGATGGGTTGCTTGCCCTTCAGCCACTGAATCTTGGGCTCTGTTGGAAATAATACAAGAATTGATTAGATTATGAGGAATGCTAACTGAAGCTCTTGTCACACATGAGGTAAGCCACTTGCTTAGAGAATAGATAAAATTCAAACACTCACTTGGATTAGCTGCGATAACACAGTGGAAGGCGACAGGCTGTCCCTCCTGCACAATATGTGCCTGAAGTTTCTGTACAATCTTGGGGGCCTGAGGGGGTCCACTTGGCTTGGCTGGGGCCTCCTGGGTCTTGGTCGTGCCTGTACTGCTAATTTCAACAGTGGCCTGGCAGCGGCCTTCACCAGCCTTGTTGATGGCCACACACTCATAGGAGGCAGTGTCCTCAGGCACGGTCTCTAAGATCATGAGAGTGTATGAGTCTCCATCAACCAATATCTTAAAGCGATTGTCTTGGGTCACTTTGCGTCCATTTTTGAGCCAGTAGACATCAATGGGAGAGGTTCCTAGAATCTTAGCATCCAGCCTCATTAAGTTGCCTGGTTTACTCTGAGTGTCTTGAATGGTTTGATCAAAGCTTGGAGGCACAGGTCCTGCCCGGCTCTGCTTACGCTCGGCCACCACCAGGTTGGCCGAACATTTGGCACGCCCGCCACGATTTTCTGCCACCACGGCAAAGACTCCAGAGTCCTCAAGGAAGACCTCACGGATAGTCAGGATGCTCTTGTCTCCAAAAGTATGAATGAGGAAGTCAGGAGAACTGGTGATGGGGAAATCTTCGCGGTACCACTGGACAGTGGGCATGGGATCTCCATCAAACTCCACCATAAAGCGGGCAGGTTCTCTCTCATAAGCTCTGCAGGGCTGGATCTTTTTGGTGAAGAAAGGAGGCTTAGCAGGCTTCTGAGGTGCGCCCGAAACCAGACGCTCAGAGGTCTTGGCTTTGTGCTCCATCTCTGTCTTGTCGGTGGAAGTAATTTTACGGTGGATTTCCAAGTCTCCCTGCGTCTCCTTCTGAGTCTGACGCTGAGTTGAAGTGTGGATCTAGGAGAGAGAGAATAAAGACCATGTCTTAAATGTCTCAAATGTACATCATAATAAACAAACTTGAATCTTAGCAAACGATACCTTCTGGCCTCAGTATTTGTCACTTCTTCATTCAGAGAAATATCTACATTTTTCACGTTTGTTGTTCAAGAGGTGCAGATCATTATGGTGAGAAATTCCCACTGACTCACCTCCTTGCCGTGGACAGTGGACTCTGATTGTTCTGTCTCGAACTTTCTAAGAGTTTCTTCATCGTGACGCATCTCGTCCACATCCCTGTTGTGGAGAACACTGTTATCATATGCAACAGTAATACCCTGGCAATATTTGTGAGTTTATCTCTGAGATTTTAATTTTCACCATTTTTCTATCTGTTATTAGATTGTTGTGACCAGCACCGTTTGAACATAAGTATGTAGTCATTTCACGTTGCTCATGTATCAAATAATGCACATTGTGTAGGTAAGTGTGTTATGTAAAATGAACTCTAAAACACACACCAACAAAAGAATAATCATATAAATACATTTAGAAAAAACCCAATTATCATTTAATGGTTTTAGCAAACCTTTGATGAAATAATACGACTGAGTCAAGATTTAAGACACACGAATAAAAGGTTAATAAGTGAAGTACAGTAATGAATAGTTAATAACAAAAAGAAAATATTAAGTAGTTTCAATAATGAAAGGTTGATGACAGTTGTCACAAGCCCCTTCAGTTTCCATAACTTTAAGCAGAGAAATTACATAAGCGTTATTCAAATAAATTCAAGGATGCATGCTGAAACAAAAGGGTGATAAGAAACAAAAGTAAAATGCACACGTCAATGAGATATGACCCGGGAGGGAAGGCTGGCTACCTTAGGACTTGTCTTGGCGGCCTCTCATACAGGGCCTTCTCAGAGTCACCATCACTGTTGGGAAGTCATTCTGCATCAAAAACCTTTGCCTCACTTTGCCATGAGTAACTCACCCTTGGTGCTTAAGATGCTCAATGATCACCTCATAAAAGCTTTCTTAATAAGCTTAGAATAGTCATCTGTACATCATAAATCCTAACTAGGACATACAAGGCATGAGCTGCTGATGTAGCTGCGTATTTGTCACCCTTGTGTACATCAATAAATGTTGACAATTTAAAGGCTTCTTCCATGAAATTATGCTAAATGATGTGGCTGTTCTTTGAAAGCCAAGCTACCGTTGTAATAAGAACATGGATGCTTAAAGACTTACAACTGTTCCTCATAGCGGGAGGCCATGCCCTTAGCCAGGGAGTGTTGGGCAGCATGCTCGGCTGGTAAGGCATACATCACTGAATCAGACTTCCTGCCCTTGGTTCTCTGAGAGTGCTCCAGCTGCAGGGGGAAGGAGGCAGACATGTATTAGAATGCAGGTTTGGAGGAAAATCTAGTCAAATTCTAATGTTGAGCTTCTCTTTCCAGATCTCAGTATTCTCAGTGTTACTATAATATACTCACACAGAATGCCAACACTAGCTAAACCTAAACACATGTCGAATTTCTGGACTATATGCTAATTGATAATGAAATATTTTTGATGACTCAGTTGTATGAGAAAGCGAATGAAGACTACAGCCTTATCTAGCACCTAACCTACCTCCTTGATCTTCTCTGATGCATTCCTCCGTTTGGCCACCTTCTGCCACTCCAATTCTTCTCCCTTGTCCATGGGCTTAGCCATGTATTCTCCAAATTTGGACTCATGGAGGATGGAGTAGTCAGTGTCTATCTTTTCCTCAAAGACACGATCAAGTTCAGTCTCATTGCGTTCCTTCTGATAACTCTTGAGGTCAGTGTCATACCAGGCTATAAAAACACCCCTCATTAGGCCCAGCCCTCCAGCCAGCACAGCAGGGCGCATGCTCCAGCCACCACCGAACTCTGGCTACATGGACATCAAACTAAAGGGGTACCAAACAGGGGTATACTGATGCTGCATCTAACAAATGACTGCAAATACTAAAGGGGGAACACTATTCATACTGTTCTAAAGGTGGCAAGTGCATCACACACATCAACAAAGGTAGAAATAGTTCATATTCAGGTCATGAAAACGTATCTAAACATTGAAACACAAGTTGTAACTGTATAGCAATCACAAGAAGGGTACATGTATCCAAGGACACTGTTGAGATACTGATTCAAAACTTGGAGAGAAGACAACTCCTGTGACATGACATGGACATGTATAAATGAACATGCAACATAGATGATACTTCAACATTTACATACGAACATAATAACAGATCACCAAACTAAAGTTAGATAAAAACAGGGCAGGAATTAGAGGCCTTTTAATATATACAGGAAGTTTTATGTATAAGGGTTAGCATTGCCCGCGTGATGGGCCAGGGTGGGCAGGCAGCAGGAACCAAGGAGTGCAACTAAAACAGGAGCAGGAACACTGGGGGGGAAACAGTAAGGCAACTTTTCTTAATTCTTACCTTCACTGACTTACCAAATAATAAGACTGAAGAGGAAATGACGAAATCAAAAAGAAGTGTAAAAGAAGAAAATGAAATCATATGTTAGTTTCCAAGTGACGTTTTGGTAGTAGTGGGTGTGGTTACTCAGGGTATTGGTGTTACAGCCGTGGTGAGTGTGGCAGAGTGGTGTTAGGTATGAGTGTGGCAGAGTGGTGTTAGGTATGAGTGTGGCAGAGTGGTGTTAGGTATGAGTGTGGCAGAGTGGTGTTAGGTATGAGTGTGGCAGAGTGGTGTTAGGTATGAGTGTGGCAGAGTGGTGTTAGGTATGAGTGGCAGCCAGTGACCCCCAGCAGGCCAGAGAGGCCATCAGCTGTGCTTCCCTAGTGGACAGTAAAGCCTAACTCGGGCACATTAGATCATGGACTATCTGGCACTGTGTGGGATCACTGGTTGACCAGTCAATGCATGATGTTCCTCATTGTTATGCAGTACATTATTTTTGCATCATCCAGGATGAATATATATAATGGCCAGCCTCCAAGGATGCTGAAAATCAATGATGACGATGATGATACAATGAATCATGATGAGTAGCAGCAGCAGCATCTCTCCACGACATGAAAAAAGATACATCTGTGAAAAGATAGGGTGACTGTTAGTGACATCAGCAGCCCTGCAAGAAGAACATAATTAGCATCTCAGATACCCAGCAGACTCGCTCAGCTTGAAAGCCACCAGCACACCAATGCCCTCAGATCTGCAGTTCCCGCTACCCTGCCGGGGAAAAGAGCCACTTACGCTTGGGAGAGTTTTTGAGGACGGCGCGGTAGTCGTCCTGGCGTGGGTTCACCTTCAGCTCACAGGTGGCGTAGGTCTCACCCAGGGAGTTGCGGCAGATGACCTCCACCTTGCCGTTGTCGTACTGGCGGGTCTTGGGAATGTCCAGGTGGTACATGCCGTCATACCAGATCTTGAAGCGGTTACCCTGAAGGAGAAACAAAAGTGTCATGTCTTACTTGGCAGAATTACAATTAAAATCCTGTTTTGTGGTGCCAGGTATAAACATTTTCAATTACATATGGCAATATCTGCATTATGTAAAGAGAAACAAAGTATCTTAAGGCATTAAATTACTCTATGTACCTCCAAAACTATATGTCTCTGTAAGTAACATTGACATGGACATTGTAAGTAGCATTAACAAATGTAAAAGTACAAGTGCATTATACATGAGTGAGATTCACAGGTTTCAATGGGGACGTGAGTGCTCAGTGTAGAACTCCATTGAGACTGATCTAAGAAGTCTGAATGACTGGAGATGATAAAATGATGAAGTGTTTCAATTAAATGAAAAGAATTAAGATCAAGTACTCACACTCATTGCAGTGTTGCCGTTGACGATCCACATCACCCTTGGCCGTGGATGTCCCGACACACGGATGCTGAATCGCGCCCAGTCTCCCTCCTGCACCATCAGGCTCTCAGGCTTCTTCAGCACCTCAGGCTTGCACCGCTGCTTCTCCTCCTCACAGGTTGTCTCCCGAGATCTGGGAAAGACACAAAGATTCCCCAAAATGGTCAAAATTTGCAAAGCTCCATTAATAAATATATCATATTTGTTAAAACAAAGGAAAATTTACAATGCAGAAGATGCACTTTTCACCCTATAAAATGGTCTCAAAGCCCATCAAAGACAAATACTCACAAATATATTAAAACTGCACGGAAATAATATTCCCTTCAAAGTAAGCCTTAAGAATTGGGGTGCACCTTCTATAATAAAGAGGTGAATCTTATACACTAAAAATACTTTTAGTACAGTTTACATTTACTCTTTTCTCTATGCTCTTGAATTAATAAAATAAAGTATACCTGATTAATCTTTCTATTTGTCTATAAACTACTATGCTGACAAGTGAAGTCACAATACTCACCTTAACATGGCGGCCTCAAGCTCCCTGATCTTCTCCAGGGAGTGCATGCCCTTGGGGATCTGTGACTCATAGATGACGCCGGGGCGACCCGTGGCCTTGAGGGTGGCGCGGGTCTCGTCCATGCCCCACAGGTTGGTGGCGCGACACAGGTATTCACCAGAGTCCTCACCAAACACCCAGTTCATAACAAGAGCAACGTATCCAAAGTCATAGATGGGGTGGAAGCGGTTCTCTGTTGTGAGGGAAGAGAAAGGATATGGTTTTCTATCTATTTCTGTACTTTTTCATTAAATTTCTGGTTCATAATGGACACAGTTTACTTTCTTTGGACAAAAAATTAAGTTACATAGTTTATCACATTCGTTATTACTTGGCAAATTTTGCTGCAGCTATTGTGCTCCTGCACCCTAAGGCTTAGAAAATAATGTATATTCACATGTTCCACAATCTAAGGATATAAATGTGTGTGAAGCAACACTTACTGAATGGCAAAGGACGGCCATTGAAGAACCATTCAACCTTCATGTTGGGGTCACCAACAGGGGCCAATTGACAGTCAAATTTGAACTCTTCCATTTCCTTGAGATCACTGATGTCCTTGATGTGAGTCACAAAGCGTGGCGGCTGCCGTTTCTCTTCTTCATAGATGTCCTCTGAAGTAAGCATGACCTCCTTACAGTACTTCTTCAGAGTCTCCTCCATTTGAGTGGCAAAGTCCACACCAGCCTTCATGCCCTTGGGGACCTGGGACATGAGGACCACCGACTGGCTTGCTGTTGGAAAATGATAGGAGAAAAAAATATTATCTTTCATAACTCAAGTTTTTGATACTACACAACTGTGCAGGTCGAGGGCACAACTATCATTTGATTCCTAAAGTTCTGCAACCTTTTGACATGTATAACGGATGCAGTGTTGAAAATAAAGTATATAAAAGCATGAGACACCCACCCTTTGTCTTGAGAGTGGCTTTGGTGAAATCTTGGCCAAGCTTGTTGTGGGCCCGGCAGGTGTACTCCCCAGAGTCCTCAGCATAGGTGTACAGGAGCTCCAGGGTCACGTGGCCCATCTCAAAGCTGGTCCTGAAGCGGTGGCCAGACTGCAGAACCTTACCATTGTAGTACCACTCAACCTCCAGGTTGGGGTCATTGCGGGGTTCCACACGGGCCTCAAAGAAGGCACGTTCACCCTCCTGTAGGCTCTGGTTCTTGATTGGAACGACAAATTTGGGGGGCTTCATTTCTGCATCAGGATCGTGAGTTTCAGTCAAAGGCCCTCGCTCCAACTCCTTCAGCTTCTCAGCAGTCATGCCCTGCGGCAGCTGTGTGCTGAGATCAACGTTGTGCTTGAAGCGAACGTTGAGCATGGCTTTCGTGGTGGCCTGACCCCACTTGTTGGTGGCCCGGCAGATATACTCGCCGGTGTCACGAGCGAAGGTCCACTCTAGGTCGAGGACGACGAAGCCAAAGTCATCCATCATGTGAACGCGGGATCCAGCATTGACTGGCATGCCATTGTGGAACCACTCAATACGCATGGATGAATCTCCCACGGGCTCAACGCGGCAGTCAAAGTGAGCGGGCTGGCCTTCAACCAAATCATGGATATCCTGCAGCTCGGTGACAAATCGTGGAGGACAAGGTTTCTCTTCTTCCTGAGGGATATCTTCCTTTTTATATTTATCTTCCTCAAGCCTTTGGAGGGCTTCAGTGAGCCCCTTGAACTTCATGGTGGCCTGTGGCTCAAGGATGATGCCGCTCTTGCTTGAGACGAACAGTTTGGATTCTACTGAAGCTTCGCCATGTTTATTCACGGCACGGCAGGTGTAGGTGCCGGCGTCCCTGCTGTAGCAGTTGGCAATTTCCAAAATGACAAAGCCAAAGTCATTGATTGTCTTGATTCGGGAGCCCGCGTTCAGAGGGCGGCCATTGTGGTACCACTCAATACGAAGGTTAGGGTCATTTGCTGGCTGCAATCTGCACTCAAAGTGAGCAAGGCCATTCTCAGGAATGGAAGAATCATCAGGCTGAGTGATGAACTTAGGTGGCTGGCCATCATCTGGTGTTCCCAGGTCAGGTGACTTGATCATGAGACCCTCAAGTTCAGCAATCTTTTCCATGCCCTTCTGCATAGACTTGGGCAACTGAGTCTCCAGGATGATGGAGCGCTTGCCCTCACACTTCAGAGTTGCCTTGGTGACAGCTTCACCATAGTCATTGAAGGCTCGGCACATGTACTCACCAGAATCCTCAGGATAAATAGGAGAAATTTCCATGATCACAAAGCCAAAGTCACAGAACTGGCGAATCCTGGAGCTGTACTTCATAGGCTTGCCATTCCAGTACCATTCAACCTTCAGGCGAGGATCATCTGTGGGAACTAAGCGAGCTTCAAAGTGAGCATTCTCACTTTCCTTTAGGTTGTCAATATTGCTAAGAGGAACAGTGAATTTTGGTGCCATGCCTGCCCTTTCAGATGTTACAGAGTCACGGCGATTCCAAGCAGAGTCCTCAAGGTTTTGCATCTTCTCAAGCCCTCCTTCCATTCCCTTGGGAACTTGTGGTGTCAGAATCAGGTTGGTCTTGCTGAAGCACTTCAGGTTGGCAGAGGTCTGATCCTTTCCAAGCTTATTGACTGCCCGTGCCTCGTATACACCTGAGTCTTCCTCGTAGCAGTACAGGATGTCTAAGATAACAATGCCAAAGTCATGGAAAGTCCTGTAGCGGTGGCCTGTCGGCAGCTTCTTGCCATTCCTATACCACTCAACAGTAAGGTTGGGATCATTGATTGGCCTCAATCGAGCCTCGAAGTGAGCACTCTGTCCCTCTACAAGTCGGTCAATGTTATTAATGGGTGTGATGAACTTTGGTGGTTCAGCAGTGGGGCCTCCTGCATCAGGCCTCAGGTCAGCCTTGTGGCCTTCCAGGGCTGCAATCTTATCCAGGGAGGCTGGCTGCAGAGAGTCAGTATATACTCCTCCCATACCAAAGCAGTTAAGGTTTGCCTTGGTGGTGTCAGAACCATACTTGTTGGTGGCTTTGCAAACCCACTCTCCAGCATCATGGTTCTGCAGGTACGAGATATCTAGTACCACAAAGCCAAAGTCACTGACAGTCTTAATGCGAGTAGCATTGCGTAGAGGCACACCATTATGGAACCATTCTACCTTCATGTTGGGGTCACCAACAGGGATGAGAGTGCACTCAAAGTGAGCTGAGTCACCGTCTTTGAGGCCTGCCAGGTCCTGTGGGTGAGTGGTGAACTTGGGTGGCTGACCATGGGCACGATCAACACATTCCAGCTTGACGGAACATTCAGCCTTGCCCCATTTGTTGTGGGCTTTGCATGTGTACTCACCAGAATCAGCAATCTTGAAAGACAAAACATAAAATTTTAGTAAAAAATATGTTACCATTACAAGTGTCAAATATTTACAGAGCAGTAAATGACCATCATTCCTCTTATCACTTACCTTGGTTCCTATGATTTCAAGCACAACCATTCCAAAGGCATATACAGTGCGTGCTCTGTGTGATGCCTTGAGGGGCTCGCCATTGAAGAACCATTCCACCCTCATGGTCTGGTCGCCCAGAGGAATGAGCATGGCCTCAAAGTGAGCAACCTCACCCTCTTCAATGTTGCTAAGATCCTGTTGAATTAAAGGTAAAATTGTGTTGATTCAACAATCTATTACTGATGTAAATTCAAAGTTTGCATACAAATAAAGGTAAGCAACAGGCTGACAAATTCAGTAAAACAAAAAATCAGATATATGTCAGCAGCAAGTGAAGCAAGTGACCTTGAAAGGCTTGGTGAAGACTGGCGGGTGTCCCTCCTCATCAGGCAACACTCGGTCATCACGACGCAGGTTCTTCTCTTCCATTTTCTGAAGGGGAACCAAAATCATTATTTCATGTTTCTATATACTATATGTAACCCTTACATGTTTAACTAAAAACAACCAGATGATACACTCCACTATTTTATATACAATATCAAGAACAGATGGTAAATGCAGCTATGGATGTGACAATCCTTACCTGGATGGCTTCCAGGCCCGCCTCACCAGCAGGATGTTGGGTGTCCTCAATTAGGGCATCCTTGCTACCCACAACCACAGTGGACGTGCTGAACGCCTCGCCGTACTGCAATCAGGACAAATAACAATTTAGCATATTTCCAAAACCTAGATGAAAACTTTAAACTTTCAACATGAAAGCTAATGCACTAATTCTGGCATCACACTTCACCAACCTTGTTGAAGGCACGGCAAGTGTAGATGCCCTGGTCCCGGTCATAGGCATCATCCAAGTCGAGGGTGACAAGGCCGAAGTCATAAGTAGTCTTGTAGCGATGAGCTTGCTCCAAGACCTTGCCATTCAGGAACCATTCAATCTTCAGGTCGGGATCTTGCTTAGGTTCCACATTGGCCTCCATATGCAGAGCCTGAAACCAAAGTGTATTATTATAGTGATAACTGCTGGTAAAAGAGCACCTCATAACGTGACACTTTCATGATTAATATGGTAGATATATGACAGTAAGAAAACAAACCTGGTTCTCATTGAGAGAGAAACTGGGCTGCAGAGGCCTGGTGAAGAATGGCTTGGCAAACGAGACTTCTGCCTCAGATGCCTCCTTCTGGTATTTTGCCCAGTAAGCTCGCTCAGCTTCCTCCACCTGTTGAAAATGAGATATATCCACAGGTGTAAGGCTTTAGAATATCAGACAGCTGATGGTGCATTGCAGGCTTAATGAAAAAGGCTTTCACAGACATATTTATCATGCAGTAAATGTAGCTATATACAGCACTAGAAAATCAACAAATCTCACCTTCTCGAGGCCGGCTCTGCCCTGCGGGTGCTGGGTGTCAAAGTAGAGGTTAGCCTTGCTGATGCACTTCAATGTGCCACTGGTGGAGGCTGAGCCCTTTGAGTTGGTGGCACGGCACGTGTACACGCCAGAGTCCTCGGCGTAACAATGGGTGCAATCCAGGGACACAAACCCAAAGTCGTACTGTGCGGCATAACGCGTGGCTGCCCTGAGCGGCTTACCATTTATGGACCAATCTGTAGAAAAAAACACAGGTAGTGAGACAACAATCAGAAAACATTATTTGGACCACACCCTCACACCAAAAGAAAAAAATCTTATCTTTTCCTCTACTTACCAATTTTCATGGTTGGGTCACGGGAAGGCTCAACTCTGCACTCAAAGTGAGCATTGTCACCCTCTGTGTTCTCCACGTCGTTCAGATGAGAGATGAACATGGGGATCTCAAAGACGGGTTCTTTGGTGGTGACAGTTTCAGTCTTCGGCGTCTCAAGTTCCCCGATCTTCTTCATAGCATCGGGATGTATGGAGTCCCCAATGAGCCAATGGCGATCTATGAAGAAATTAACAAGAATGTGATCAGTTCTGTGCAACAAAAAAACTAGAAAATTAAAGCCCCATCATTACATTGCTGTACCAGTCATGTGTTATACTTCAAACAGACATCAAGACCAGGTAAAATTACACAGTAGACTAATTTGTGAAGTATGTATCAATATCTTGTCAGTAATTCTTATTTTTGTCGCAACTTTGGTGTAGAGCAGTTTTAGTCTTTTTCTGGCACACCCACACCCTTGCTGGATTGGTGGCTTTCTTCTCCTACTGGGTTGTAAGGTCACAACTTCTTGGCTTACATACGATGCATAATGATTATCCACAAAAATTTTAATTGCTTTTCTCTAAAATAAACACATGAATTTTGATAAATAAAAGAAGTTCTTACCAAAGACCTTGATGTTGCATGTAGATACAGCCTCTCCCACACGGTTGACAGCTTTACAAGTGTAGATGCCAGAGTCACTCTCTCTGAGGCCTGAGATGTCCAGTGTCACGTGACCAAAATCAAATGTGCTGCGGCAGCGAGTACCTGGACAGGGAGGGACGTCAGTGTGGCCCATGCTCGTGTGGGAGTTTCAAACATTAATGCATAAAATATGTGAATTAAGACTTAAACACCAAACTGTAGACAAAAAAAAAACAGAAAAATTTACCATTTGCACAAATGCATACAAGGATACAAGGGATATTGGGATACAATGAAAAGCAAAATTTTCATACATGCTATATGAAATATGCCTAGAATCTCAAAAATCTAATTCTACATTTACTGGTATTTCGTTACAAAACCTACACTGCAGCTGATGTAGTGATTATATAGATGTATAAACGTTCATAGAACTGTCTAGACTGTCAGATGCTGCACAAATATATGATGCACTGAACCTCCTAAACATGCTTTTAGGATGGATGCTTCATACGGCAGAACTGTGTCTTCCGCCTGTCACCCTAATTACTAATCACTCATCCAGCATCCCACACTAAGCATATGGACTTCAATAAAGCTATTCAATGCATGCTGTACAAGCCATGTCACCCACCACCATTCAACTACAAAATGCTACTCCCTCCACCTCAATGTGTGGTCAAAACAGCAACAAGTACCTTCGTTGTAGGAGCCCACAATGCCTCCAGTGCCTGGCAAGAGCAGGGAAGGACACAATGATATAGGTGCTTAACAACTTCTAACCTCCAGCATTGCCACGCCCCAGTGTGGAAACACATTGAACACATCAAAGTTTAGTATGGACACACTGGGTTAGGGAGCACTGAGTGTAATGCTTGTGAAGGCATACACAGGTGAAGCTTCCCTCACCATCGACCACTACTGGTTAGGTTGACATGTACTTATGTGTTGTAAAAGGTTTAATAATCAATTTTAGTTGCTAAAAAAAAAGGTGAATGAGCATAAAAAGTATTTAGGGATAATGGGTCATGGAATTAATTTGGTTCAAATAAACAAAAATGAATTAGGTGAAATACAATATTCTAGTTTCCGGAACAAAAGCAGCAAAATTTTAGGGTGTGAAGAGTAAAATCTGTTTCTATGGATTAAATTTGTCTGAGTTTGTGAGTCACAATTCTGACACTTTAAAATCTTACCACAAATTAGTTACATATACATTTACTAAACCTAAGTAAACCTGGTAAGTGCCAAAGCTGAGTTAAGTTGGTAAGTCTCTTACAGATCAGTATAGCAACAAAGGACATAAGCAATTACAAACATAAAAACTGAACAATAAACTAAAATCATAGAGTAATCTGAACTACACTGTGAGTCTACTCACTTCACATAAACCTTCACGGCATACTGTTACAAAAAGAAAGAAGTAATATTCAGTTCAAACACACCATCTCATCTGAATGACTGTAAAGTCCAGCCGCAAAACTTACCTGTTGGCAGTTGAACACCATTCTTGAACCACTCAATGCTAAGGTTGGGGTCACGGGCAGGCTGCACCTGACCTTCCAGAAGCAAGTTGCCACCCTCCTGTCACCAAATATCAAAACTTGTATTCTTCTGTCTGCCACTTCCATTTTCATATTACAAACAATCAGATTCCAACAGTTTGCTGTTTTCAACTAGTTTTAGCTTAGTAAAATAAACAAGAATTCTAAGATAAAATAGTACGAAAATCTCATAGGCACTTCTGATTTTACTGATCCCAAAAGGAAAACTACTAGTGAACAGGTGGTGACTGCAGCACGAACCTGGAGGCGCTCGTGACTCTCCAGGTGCTTGGTGAACATGGGTGGTTCCTGGTGCTCCGGTGACATGGGAGTCTCTGGTACTCTGTTCCATTGTGCCTCACGCAGCTTGATGGTCTCCCAGCCGGGGTGAAGAGCGTCTCCCAGAATACTACCCTTGGCTAAAAGTCATAGTAGGTACCATTAGGAATTTCATAAATAAATATCAAATCATGATTCTCATTACCCTTTCAAAAGACTAATCATGGTTGTTGATCATGCAATGAAATATGAAAAAATGCCATTTAACATAGTATTCTATGCTCAAAAACAGCAGTCCATAAATTACCTTTTCACTATTTCACATACACACACACACACACACACACACACACACATACACCTTCCCACAGAAGCTCACCAATGACTCTGGTCGAGACGGAGCTGACAGCTTCACCCGCCTTGTTGATGGCCTTGCACATGTATACACCAGAGTCTTCAGGGACACAGTGCATGATGTCCAGGGTGACGTAGCCAAAGTCGTGTCTGGTGGTGAAGCGTGTGCCTGTGGGATATGGTGATGCAAAACATAAGTGCCCTGAGCAAAACTGAAAGATTCCATAGTTCATTCAAAATGACATACCACCTTCCCTACATTCATCATTGACAAGATAAGTGATTGTGACTTACCCATCTTGAGTTCAACACCATTGCAGTACCACTCAAATCTCATGTTGGCGTCTCCAATTGGCACAACACGGCACTCATAGTGGGCCCGCTGTCCCTCCATGACTTGCTCTGGCCCGGTAAGGTTGTTTGTGAACACTGGCTTGTCATAAACCTGGCAACCATAGGTAATATCAGGAATGAGTATCACATATCAGAAAAGATTATTACATAATATTAAATGCTAATTTTATAATGTTCCTGTGATAAGAACATTTTTCAACCACACTATCAATTTACTAGAAAATTAATGCAAGTGACATGATCAGTTGAATATTCAGTTCCATGTCTGCCAGTTTCTTAAGTCAACAGCAGATCTAGAAGTCATCATCAATATGAAGATGTCTTGTGTTGTCTCACCTTGTCGGGAGCATCGACAGGTTCATCACCCTTGCGGTCCTCCATGGCTCTGATCTTCTTCATGCCCTCTGGGTGTTGCGAATCCAGCAAAATGTTGGCATGGGCTGAACGAGAGAGAGGAGAAAGATTAATCATTTAATTCTTTAGAATGACTTAGATGTCAGGAAAGCACATGAAATACTACAAAATCCCATCATGTTTTTATCCTGTGTTGTATGTTTGTGTATAGCATTATGTTGGCATGGGCTGAACGAGAGAGAGGAGAAAGATTAATCATCTACTTCTTTAGAATGATTAAGATGTCAGGAAAGCACATGAAATACAAAATTGCATCATGTTTTTTTTTATCCTGTGTTGTATGTGTGTGTATGTATGTATGTATTAGAGGTCTCAACACTCACTCTTGATCTGAATGGAGGCCGTTGTGACAGCCTCTCCCAGATCATTGGTGGCGCGGCACATGTAGATGCCTTCATCGTCAGGGCGCACGCCAGTGATGTCCAAGGCAACATAGCCAAAGTCATGGGTGCGGTTAATGCGGGAACCTGGAGTGGAAGGCAACAGGATGGACTGGGGTGAATAACAAGGTAAAGTGATGAGGATAACAATGCAGTCTTGGCTCTTTCCCCATCCGTAAAAGCATTGGATTCCCCGAGGTGAAACACGAGATAAAAAATAAAACTATTGTAAAACCTAACTAACAGGCTTTTTGCAGTAAAAGGTATAATATCAAAAAGCTAAGTAACAATACTCTAGGGAATATATATATGTGATGAAAAGTAACCATATACAAACAGACCCACTTACTTGTCTCTATGGGCTTCTCATTTCTGAACCATTCCACCTTCAACTTGGGGTCACCCACAGGGATGAGGCGACCCTCAAGGTGGGCAAGTTCACCCTCAGTGAGGTTGTCTAAGTTCTCAAGGGGCTGAGTGAAGACGGGACGCTGGAAGGTGCGGGTCTCCTCGGCCGCCTGCATTGAAGGGAAGAAAGAATGCGGTGATTCTTGGAGCAGTGCATCATCAAGGCTCACTCTCTACATCACCCTCTGCACCCCTAACATCTACATTGTATAACCAAAATTCTTAAAAACACCCACTATATATTGTATAAATAATTCATTGTCACCTTCTTCCTTCAAGAAAAGAATACAACCAATAAATAAGTCCCACAAACAGATCCTTACCGGTATGGGGCGAGCAGTGTCCTCCAGCTGGCGGATCTTCTCCAGACCCTCGGGCCGGGCAGACTCGTAGATGACGCCCTCTTTGCCCTCCACCTTGAAGGTGTGTTTGGAGACGGCCTCGCCAATCTTGTTAACGGCTCGACAAGTGTATTCGCCCGAGTCCTCAGGGTACACACCAGTGATGTCCAGAGCCACATATCCAAAGTCAAAAGTGGTGTGGAAGCGTGCGGCAGACTGCAGGAGTTTGCCGTTGTGGTACCACTCAATTTTCAGAGTTGGGTCATGTACAGGTTCAACACGACCCTCCAGGTGCACTTGTTGTCCCTCAGAAAGCTGGGTGTTGCCCTGGAATGCACACATCCTCCATCAGTAACCTGTGCCATTCTTCCCTCTTTTTCAGGCAATGCAAATTCCACTGAGTTTTCTTGCATTTTGCAGTAAAGTATAAAACAAGCATGGAATTCTTAAGTTCTGCACTTTCTTGAATGTTCCCTACCATACATGGAAAAAGGCTAGTTACATAAAGGAAAAAAAAGGACAAATAGGCACTCACCCTAAGCTCAGAGGTGAACCTGGGTGCTAAAAGGGGAGCATCAGCGACCTCGATGCGTTCATACTTGGGCCGCTGCTCCATGCTCTGGATCTTCTGCCAGCCCTCGGGGTGCTGGGTGTCCATGTAGATGTTGCGGCGGGCTGCAAACACCACACCCACAGGTACGTCAGCATTACACATATACAAATGCCTGAGTATCTTACTTTCTCGAATACGATCACTTATAGATTACACATATGTACATACAAGTATACAAAATGAAGCATCAAGTTCTTACAAAAATCAACTTAGGAGGCCAGTATGAACTAATATAGTCTTCTCTGATCACAACTGCACAAGGAAAGGATTGTAATGTGTGAATGTTAACTCTGACCTGCATATGTGTATATGTGTACAACCAAACAAAGCAACCCCCAACACATATACACACTAGGAAACAAACAAATACAAACTTTAAACCTATATTCAAGTTTTTGACAGCTTAAGACAACTGCAGCATCTGTACAACACTCTCATTATAGTCAGAGCTTGATGGAGCTACACTCGACCCAGGAATGAGGTGAGTGAGAGGTGGGGAGAAGTAACTCACCCGACACATTGACGCTGCAGGAGTTGACGGCCTCGCCTACTTTGTTGGTGGCCTTGCAGAGGTAGGTGCCGGAGTCCTCGCCGTAGGTGTAGAGGACGTCCAGGGCCACGTAGCCAAAGTCATGGGTGGTGCGGAAGCGGTGACCTGACAGCCGGGTATATACTCCATATAGGACATGACCAAGACCTTCTAGCTTATCATAGTATATACATGAATGAGTTTGAATTGAATTAATGCTAAAAAGGGGAAAATGTGCCAGACATCAGAGGTCATATGGCACAATGAGAGTTTGAGACTTGTAAGGATTATCACGTCCACACACTGCTTGGAAGAGGTTACAGTAAACCACCACTCCCTTCCACGTGTTTCTTTATCACCCGGAAGCCCTACAAGACTTAAACCATCACAATTTCTATAATTATTTAGGCTCTCTAACTAAACATAAATAAAAATGTTCGTTCTTAAGATATAGAGACTTATGTGAGCTTCCTATAGATGTTAGAGGGCAAGGGAGCAGCATCAACTCACCGGCCTTGATCTCGACGCCGTTGACGTACCACTCCAGCTTCATGTAGGGGTCATTGACGGGCTCCAGGCGGCACTCCAGGTGACACCGCTCCCCCTCCTTCAGGTTGTCCACACTGCAGGGCAAGCAAGGGCGTCACCATGCATACTAACTCACTGACTCATTCTTACGCTGGTTATGTAACTGACTCAAATATGAAGATTAGTCTTTAGTATCCAGCCAATGATTCTGCGCTTCAGTAACGATGATGATGATAATAATGATAATAATAATAATAATCGTAACAACAATAATAATTATCATAATATTAATAGTAATAAAAATCCAATCTATATATCCAAATCTATCAATCTTTGAGTCAATTTTTTAAATTCACATTTTAAAAATAAATAGCTTTTCTCCCCATTCCCAAAGTTAAATAAATCTCTCCTGCCTCCTAGGATTTACACCATCTTTCTTCCTACACCTCCACCTCAACACCCCCTTCCTCCTACACCTCCACCTCAACACCCCCTTCCTCCTACACCTCCACCTCAACACCCCTTTCCTCCTACACCTCCACCTCAACACCCCCTTCCTCCTACACCTACACCTCAACACCCCCTTGCTCCTACACCTACACCTCAACACCCCCTTCCTCCTACACCTCCACCTCAACACCCCCTTCTTCCTACACCTCCACCACGACACCTCCTTCCTCCTACACCCCCCCCAGCAGGAGGCGGCGTCGGGACTCACCTGATGAGGGGCGTGGTGAACACGGGCTTCTGGAACACCCTCTCCTTCGTCTCCTGGGTCACGTCGCTCACCTCCTCCAACTTGCGGATCTTACGGAGGCGCTGCTCGTCCAGGGTGCTGAGCTGCATGCTGTCCGTGGCTGTGAGGGAGACACCGAGAACATAAGTAAATAAGAACATAAGAACATATGAACATAAGAACATAAGAAAATAAGGAAGCTATAAGAGGCAGGTTAACCAACACGTGGTAGTTCGTTACTTAACACTACCTACATCCACCTTTCATCCCCATCCATGAAATTATCTAGCCTCCTTTCAAAACTCCCTATTGACTCCACACTAACTACCTGATGACTGAGTTCATTTCAATCATTTACCACCCTATTTGTGAACCAGTTTCTCCCTATTTCCTTTTAGGTTTCCAAGGGCTTCTGTCATGGCTACCCTCAATCTTGCATCATCTTTGTTCCTCCTGTTCTTCCACCATCTTTCCTCCTCCTCTTATTCTTTCACCATCTTTCCTCCTCCTCTTATTCTTCCACTATCTTTCAACCTCTTCCTCCTCCTCCTCCTTGTCCTCTTTCTTGTAGACTAGTAGCAGTGTTACTCTCCATTATATTTACCACTTACAAAGCCCTGTTATTGATGTAAATAGTTTTTCTCTCTCTCTTTCTCTCATTTATTCATCATTTATGCCATGACAACAACAACTCTTTTTCCTTAACTATTTCCCGTGAGTTCAATATTGTCATTAAATTCACCCCATTTTCAAACTAAATCATCCATACAGTATATATAAAATAATCTCTCTCTCTCTCTCTCTCTCTCTCTCTCTCTCTCTCTCTCTCTCTCTCTCTCTCTCTCTCTCTCTCTCTCTCTCACACACACATTCCATCGTTAGTAAATACAAAAATAAATCTACTACATCTAATTATAACAATACATTTTTTCTCATCACTGTTATCAAAAGGCAGACCACTTACCGCCTTGAGTTAGTAAGATGCGTGTCAGTCACAGCCGAGAAGAGGTGAGTACGATGAAGGGGAGGGGGGGGGGGGGGGGGGGGGTTATGGGGGGGGGGGCGAAGATGGGTGTTAGAGGATGGTGAGTTAGGTAAAGATGAAAAGGGGAATGCTAAGGTATGGGTTAAGTACTGTTGGTTGTGTGATGAATGGTTTTTTTTATTCTCTATCTCTCTTGATGTTAAGTACTGTTCTGTTGTCGTTTTTCTTTTATCCTCTTCGTTTGCCTCGTTTAGTCATAAGAAGAAATTAAGGAAGCTACAAGTGGCCGTGAGACCTACACGTGGTAGTTCCTGTTACTTAACACTACCTATATCCACCTTTCATCCCCATCCATGAATTTATCTAGCCTCCTTTTAAAGCTCCCTAATGACCCCGCACTAACTACCTGTCTACTGAGTCCATTCCAATCATTCACCACCCTATTTGTGAACCAGTTTTTCGCTATTTCTTTTTTTTATTCATTATGTCATTATTCTCGTTGTTTATTTTCCTTACTTATATTCTCTGTTCATCATCTTTCTGTATAGTTCCCACGGTGGACCTCTCTACATAGTCGTAATTTCATCATGATCCTATCCATATTAAAATACCTTTAAAATACACTAGCTGTTCCTATTTCTTTTTATGTTCTCTAATGCATCTGTTGAGAAAGTTTATAATTTTGTCATAGTGTAAAGCACGCAATTGTCATCCTCTCTCATGCGTTACTTACATAGTCTACTATTTATCAATATTCTTATCCTCCCTTATCTAACACACGCCTCCTCATCGCTTGACATTCCTTATATTTCAGTTTCATATTCTCTCCCAGGCATTTAAGTGATCCTTATTACAATGCGTTATTTATTTCTGAGGTTCCTTCCCAGCCATCATAATCTCTCGCACTTGATATCCGATCGTTTTCAAACGTGAGTGCCTTTCCAGATTGTCTAAATATCATCTAAGTTCCTAACATCAATCGTGTTATAATCTTTATTTATTCATCAAACACTTATCTTTATTTCTCTTCTTATTCTGTGCATATATTTTTTGTTTGCAGTTCTTATCCACATATCTAAATCCTCTATAGTCCAGCTTTCCCGAATTATCTTGGCTTTATCAACGTCTAATCCTTTTCCGTGTTACCGTGCTCCTCTATAAGCTTATATTTAGAAGTGTTCTAAACTCTAATAAAAGTTGTGCGGGAGTGGGGGATCTTTTCACGTTTGAGGCGATGTCCAAATATCCTAGTCTCGCACTTCGTGTTTAAAATCTTCTTATTTTAGACAACAAACACTAATGACATTAAATTCTACTCTACTGGGGCCATACACTTTTTTGTTTCTGTTCTTTCCATCAAAACAAACCCTTCCTATTTCCATACTTGTGCATTAATATACGTATAATCTTTCCGTATACGTATCTACTCAAGAGTTTCATACTTAGAAACTTTACTATTATACTTCTCTTTAATAAAAGGTGTGCAGGGATGGTCGGTGACTCTTTTGCCGCTCTCCTTGCGATACCAATATTCGCGTCGGTTTGCCGCTCTTTCATGCTCTGGGCACAGTTTTAGGAGGGAGGAGGAGAGAGGAGGAGGAGGAGGAGGAGGAGGAGGAGGAGGAGACGGCACCACCGGACCTCAATGGACTTGTTATGTGGGTAAAAGGAAGATTTGAGTCACGGCGCTGTTTTTTTTTTTTTTTTTTTTTTTTTTTGGTGTAGCTACTCTAGTTTCCCTTTTAGCCGAGAGCAATCATCTCCCTTACTTAACTTATTATATTTTACGGTTATGTTTTATTACCGATATATGGTTATGAAAAGACTAATAACTCCACATATATGCAAGGATCATCTACCTATAGTCTTTTTTATTATTATGGTCAAAATGCACTAAGGAAGCCACGCCCCCTGCCTCCCCTTCTATTCTACGGGGCAGCTGATTGGTGCATTCCTCGTATCATCACTACCAATCACAATATCTTCACTACTTAACAGCGCGTGACCACTGGACACAGCAATCTTCACTACAAAGGGATATTGTTGTGATTGGTAGTGATGATACGAGGAATGCACCAATCAGCTGCCCCGTAGAATAGAAGGGGAGGCAGGGGGCGTGGCTTCCTCAGTGCATTTTGACCATAATAATATAAAATAGACTATTGCCGTTGTGTCCTGCCGCCACCCTCCCTTCTCCCCGCCGCCACGCTCACCACCAACATAAACTGATCACCTAATATGGCTATGCAAACTAACACGAACGAGGCTATCAAGTGTCTGTTAAAATACAACATTCTACACGGCTTCTGCGTCACGTCTCGTAGGTTAAGTGAGCTGTGTGAATGATAAGGAGGTCGTGTGGAGAGTACGAGTGCACCGAAGCGAGGATAATGAATGCGCCGTCTGTTGTGAGGGTTATGGAGGAATTTGCGAGTCGGCGCCGGGGTGTGAAAGTCAAGGGCGAGGCATGTTGGGCACCCGAGTTTTCAAGCCAGGAGACAATGCAAGTCGCTTGGAGATAAGATCCATAATAGCCCTTTCCACCTGCATATCCCTCTCTCACTCACGCCCCATGCCAATTCTGCCTCATAAGGGTGGCGCAAAAATCAGCCACGGGGACTAATATAGGACTGATGGCTCTCTGTAGCAAAGGCTCAGTGGGACGAGGATTATGAGTTAACTTTAGACTTGGCTGCATCGACTGCTGTTTAACCTCCTCCCTCATCAGATAATCTGGTATGTTTACATTGTGGCCCTTCTCTGATTTGCCTCCTCATTACCGCAGTGGCTCGCGCAGGCTACGAAGGGCGGGGGCGGACGTTCGCGCGGGACCACCCATAAGCGGCTATTCGGTACTCTCGGCCGTGACTCACGCAGGTCGGTGGTATATTTAGCGCCGCCAACACCACGACCTTGCTTGGCTGGGTCTCCCCGCCTCACACCCTCACCCCGGCCGCCCCCGCGCGCCCTGCTCCTTCCCCTCAGTCCCTCACACGCCGAGGACGCGACAAGAAGGCACAGAAAGAGGCTCGTTCATTACCAGTCTTGCTCAGACAAAAACTTGCTCCGATGCCGCATTTCCATTTAGCTATGACCACTTCTTTATAGTGTTAAGAGAGAGCGTGACTGACTCCCCTCCACTGCTTATCATTGTGACTGATTATCCCTCTGATGGTGAGAATGGAAACACGGAAGGTTGTTATGTCTTTATTTGTAAGCCTTTTTCTCGCAAGACACTAGGCAATTTGGCATCCAACACACAGCATAAACAGAATGCAGATCATAAACTGAGTGTTTTCCAATCTTTTCAATTATGACGGATGTCTGAGCCTCGCTGATTAACTATGTAAATAAGTATATGTAGATATCATAAGATATATATATGGATATATTTATATATATTTTGTGTGTGAAAGCGACTAATAGAGCGCAGTTAGCGTGGGGGCGTTGCGGGGCCCGGCGGGTGTGAACGGTCGAGTAAGCGTGCCAGGTTGATTGACAAAAGCGGCCAAAACTGTTACCAGGTGCGCCAACACGGGAAACTTGGATCAAGATAATGGTGCCGTGGTGGTGAAAATGATTTTAAGGAAGAGGGAGGTGGGAGAGATCGAGAACTACAGTTAGGTGACTAGAGAACTTGGTACACTGGGTGGGTCCCTCCTGGGATAATTACTGAACGAAACAACGACTGCCTGGGATACGAAGCTCCTGAGCGTGCTCCCGAGTCGCCGCGCGGCGATCGCCTCTTGACCAACCATTAAGTGGGCAAGACCGATCGCCGTGACGCCCAAGGCCACGCCCACCCATTGCGTCTGTTCAGCTCATTATGGCAGGAGGAACAACATTCTAAGCCATCGGACAAAATATATGATAAAATGCATCTTAACTGAAAACTGGCTGATGCAAATTATCATAAAATGTCCACATACCATCCAACACAAAGGGTGCGTGAAAGACATGCAACGCCACTACTAACACCACTACATGAACCAGGGGATCTAGGAGGGGAAGGAAGGCAGACTACTCTACTGGCTTTCTAAGGGTAATGCGCAGCCAACTGTAAACATATCATCAAATAACAACATGCAGCAAGTCTGTCAATAGCATCGTGGAATATAAAAATGACAGAGGCATTAGTGGGCATCACTCACCTCAGGAGGCATTAATTGAGGGAGGTCACACTTTCCTAACAGTATTCACATTCACCTTTTTAGGCATTAAATCAATCAATCAATCCTAACAGTATTAGTACACAAACACTCAAACACGCACACACACAGCACAGCCATGAGACTTTGCCTCCTGCTAAGCCAACAATGTCAGTGTAAACAAGCCGGCGATAATATAGTGTTTTGTGACTAACTCTAGGTCAGGTGCTAATATGAATATAGCCAAAAAAATAATCACGTCTGTTTTAAGCTTCAGAAAAAACTATCCCTGCATGATATACTCAAAGGGGTTAAGCATACATTTCCTAAATGGCAAAGTGAGCAAATTGTTGTCAAAATTGTCAGTTGAACAGTTGTATATATACCGAAGCACATCCAGTAAAAATACTCTTCCATCAAAAATATGTGATGTAATGTACTTCAAAAATATGGTAGAATTACTTTGAATTGAGGGTGTAGGAGATAAGGTGTGTGTAGGAGATAAAGTGTGGGCAAGGTGAAGGGAATAGTGTGGAAATGTGTCATGAATAGCTTGCACTGTCTAGATGTCTTACGGGATGAGGATTAGTGTTAGATGATCTCGTCTTTTTGGTCAGATATTCAGTGCACATCTCTAGTGTTGTGGAAGGGTGTATGTTGGTGTGTTAGGGCAGAGCAGCAGAAAGAGGTAGAGACAGGTAGAGGAGGAGAGGGATAGTTTAATTGTAAGGGGTGTGCCTGGGAAGGTGGACGATGGGAGCGTTCCCAGTGTAGACGAAGCAGCCGTGAACACGCCGGGCCATCTCCAGCTTACCCTCCACCCCGATGTTGCATGAGGTGACTGCCTGGCCAGCTGCATTGGTGGCCTTGCACATGTATGTTCCGGTGTCTTCAGGGTAGGCATACAGGATGTCCAAGGCGACGAAACCAAAGTCGTAGGTTGTGCGGAAACGATGGCCTGAGGGAGAGAAAGACCATGTGGTTACGAGGAGTTATTCTGATGCATCATTTATTAGTGGGGAAATAAAGGGATTGAGTACCTAATAAAGCAACAGAAAGTAGATCTACCTGCTGCCTCACGATGAGTTCAACAGTACTAAGTGATGCCCCTTTTGGTGCCTAAACTTAATTTCACCAAACAGTAGTTCCTTTTTCTTATAAATATCACTCATCATCTAAGTCAGGGGGTGTGAATTCTAACTTAATGATGGGTCACAAATCTGGTTCCGATGGGTGTGTGTTGCTTGCACTCCAATTCCATGTGATATTTTGCGGATAACTAGATTATCTTTCCAGGATGAATTTGGCATGTAGTATTCGGGTACTATTTACATCCGTTTAAATACATGTCATGGTTTGATTCTTCTGACTTAAAGCCTCCCTTTATCTCTCCATTCCACTTCCCTTCATGGCCTTGTGATCTGTTGCAATACTATCCACAAAGTCATGTATTCATATTCCTGTAGTGTTACTGAAGAAAAGGGAATTACCTGATGGAATAGGTTGTCCATTGAAGTACCATTCAACCTTCATTGACGGGTCATTGACAGGCGTCAGAGTGGCCTCCATGTGAACTGCCTGGCCTTCAAGAAGCCGCTCCTGGTTTCTGAGAGAACGCCCAAAGTTTGGTTTCTCAATCATTGGAACATCTTCGGGCCGCTTGCTTGGTGCCTTCTGCTCCAGGCGGCTGATCTGGGCCATGGCCTCGGGGTGCTGGGTCTCCACGATGAAGTCACTCTTGGCTGAAGCACAGAAAGACAAAAACATGAGTTTGATTTGGTTCACATTTGTTGCTCATCATTTCGTATAAAGCAAACGCTAGAATAAGAATATTAAACCTTCTCTTTCTTTTTTATAACTGTATTACTTTCCTCAACATGAGATAATGAAGGTTAAGTCAATAAATGAGGAAGAGAAATTCATGTTTGAGTTTTTCACACATTTGTATATATCTTTGAGCCTGGAAACTACTAAGACTTACATTTGACACCGATTGTCAGTGTGGAGGAAGCAGTGCCAACACAGTTGGTGGCCCTGACCTCATAGGTGCCAGAGTCCTCGGCCACAGCCTGCAGGATGTCCAGGGCACAGAAGCCAAAGTCATACATCGTCCTGGGGGAAAATATCACGTGGTGTTAGTAAGAGGCTGCAGAAATACATTTAAATTTCAAAATAAAAAAATGTTCATGGCTTCCCAGTTATCTTTTGTCTCATATCAGCAGCAATTGCATCAATCTGTAAAAGATAAAGGTCATACTGATATTTCTGCTGACATACCTGAACCTATGACCAATCGAGAGTGCTTTGCCATCATGGAACCACTCCACCTTCATGGTGGCATCAGGATAGGGCTCCAAGCGGCACTCCATGTGGGCACTCTGGCCCTCCCACAGCTGTGTCAGGCCAGACAATTCTACCACAAACCTGTAAAAAAAGGTTGTTCTTTTCACTGTCACGAGTATAAACATCCACACAAGGACACAAAATTCCAAAACATGTTAACAAAACTTTCCCCCCGCTATATTAACAAAAGTTATTTAGAACTATAAATGATCTTTTCAAAGGTTTCACAACTAATACGGAGTATCATTAACGTCTTTGTCTGGGTGATGTGAGATCCTGAGTGTCGGTGTTGGGGTAAGGAAGTGTGACTTACTTTGGCGCCTGCGTGATCTTAGTCTCCTCAGTGGCAGACTTGGTGTGGCGCGTGGCATCCTCAAGGTAACGGATTTTCTCCAGAGCGTCGGTGTGTTGAGACTCCGTCAGGAGGGCATCCTTGGCTGCATTAAAAATACAAATGTTCTCAAATTAACATATGCAATTGGCCAATAGCCCCTACTGAAATGTATCATCAACATGTAAACATGTAGAAAAATATAACCTCATACATATGTGCATGTATACACTTAAAACCCTAACAATTACTGTATATGGCTTGTGATACTCACATGTGACAACCAATGTGGCTGTGGTGACGGCCTGGCCCAGCTTGTTAGTGGCACGGCAGGTGTAGGTGCCTGTGTCCTCAGGCTTAACATACTTCATATCCAGAGCAACATAGCCAAAGTCATGCATGGTGGAGATGCGATTCGCATGCTGAATGGGAATATTGTTCTTAAACCATTCCACCTTGAGGTCAGGGTCACCCACAGGGATGAGACGAGCTTCAAAATGAAGTGGAGCATTCTCCGCGAGCTTCTGGTCCCTGATGGGCGAGGTGAAGACTGGGGCCTGAGAGGTGGTCTCCTCGGCAGCCACGGTACGCTGGACGCGGGACTCCAGGCGTGAGATCTTGTCCATGGCCTCCTGGTTTATGGTTTCTCCCATGATGGAGTCCTTGGTGAGACACTTCAGGGCACCTGTGGTCACTGCCTGGCCATTAACATTAGTAGCACGGCATGTGTAGGTGCCAGAGTCCTCAGCATAGGCATACAGGATGTCCAAGGCCACAAAGCCAAAATCATTGTATTCCGTGAAGCGTGAGCCACTCTTCATGGGCACACCATTACGGAGCCATTCCACCTTCATGGTTGGGTCGGAAGTGGGAATAAGACGGGCTTCAAAGTGAGCTCGCTGTGACTCGAGGATCTCCAGGTTCTTGACGGAGGTGGTGAAGACTGGTGTCTGGGAGGTAGTTTCCTCCACAACTTCAGTTCGGGAATAGCGGTTGCGGTCTTCAAGCATCTGAAGCTGCTGCATGGTAAGATTCTCAGTCTGGGAGTCCAAAACCACACCAGAGGAACCTATGACAAGTAGGAAGTAGATTAAACACTTCATACTAAGTGCAATGTTAAAGGTGAAGAGTCATTGATAGTCATATATGTATAGCCCACTATTAACTGATCTGTCAGTCTGCTCAGCCATGCAAGTGTATTATGGTCTTGTTAGTTCTATGCCATAAGAAGCGTTCTGAGCATCTTAAGTTTTAGGCGCATCTTGTATGGTAAAAATTTCGTTATAGATAAAGATGTTACTTAATGTCAGTTTAAATTATACTTTTAGATAAGTTGTGCTTAGGCAAAGTTTATAAATGTGTTGTTAATATCTAACTCATCTACCCAATGAATACCTTACACTCGTCCCATAAACATATAAAAGAAAAATTTTCTTCTGAAAATTGGGAAGCAAAAGCATTGAGAAATTACTAGTCTATAACCATGCAAGTATGCGTTGGCAAGGAGCGTATCAGTTTAGCGCGGCAGCCAGGTGAGAGATAATTGCTACTCGCTGATCACTTTCAGGTTGGCTGTGAGCTCATCTTTGCCCATAAGATTTGAGGCAACACAAGTGTATACACCAGTGTCTTCTAGAATAAGATAATTTATATCAAGAGCAACATAGCCAGAGTCATGGATCAGATGGAACCTTGAGCCCATCTGGATGGGCTGTCCGTCCTTGTACCAGTCCACACGCAGGTTGGGGTCGGCGACGGGCTCCAGCTTGGTCTCGAAGTGGGCGTGCTTTCTTTCCTTCTGAATGACATCCTCGAGCTTTGTCAGAAATTTGGGCTTGATCTTGATGGAGACTTCCTCCATTGTCTTGCGTCTCTTCTGCAAGCTCTCAGGGTGTTTTGAGTCGAACACGAGATCCTTCTTGGCTACAGAGAGAGGTTATAAGGTAAGGTAAGGGTGGGGCAGGATGAGGTCTTCATAAAAAACACCTACATTGTGCTACAGATGGATAGGAACACTAGCAAGGATGAAGGTCAACAGTGCACGGGTCAGTGCTGCTGCATTAATGCTTTACTGGAGGAGGACCTGGGATCATGGCCATTACTACACTATGGATCTCTTTATTCGAACACAGGCCAAACATATTCCTTACAATGGGGTGGTTGAGTACTATGTATGGGAGTAAACACACAAAGAACATACCAAGTACAGCATGTATACAGAATGGAGACAATCACATCAGTCTTTCACTGAAAACAGGGGGGCATGCAAAAAGTAATTTTTAACCATGATACTACTTACCAGTGACTTTAACCGAAGCTGAAGTGACAGCCTGACCGAGACTGTTGGTAGCCTTGCATGTGTAAATGCCAGAGTCTACGGGGTACACACCCAAGAGGTCGAGGGCCACGTAGTCAAAGTCGTAAGCCGGCTTGAAACGGTGGCCAACTTTGAGAGGGCCATCGTTGAAGAACCACTCAACCCTCATAGAGGAGTCCCCGACGGGCTGTAGCCGGGCTTCCAGGTGAATGTTGGTGCCCTCAACAGTCTCGATGTTCTTCAGTGACTTGACAAAGTTCGGTGCTGTTTTGATTTCTGTCTGCTCCTCGGTGGTGCGCTGGTTGCGGGAGGTATCCTCCAGGTAGGAAATTTGTTCCATGGCGGTGTCGTGCATGGTGTCTGTCTGGATGTCGCCGGTGCCCTCAACACGGATACAGGCCGACGTGTGGGCACTGCCGAGGTAGTTTTCGGCCCGACAGGTATATTCACCAGAGTCGGTGGAGTACACCCCTAGGATGTCCAGAGCCACAAACCCAAAGTCAAAGTAGGTCTTGAAGCGAGAGCCAATGGTGATGGGCTTGCCGTTACAGAACCATTCCACCTTCATAGTCGGGTCATTCATGGGCTCCAGACGAGCTTCAAGGTGGACATTTTTTCCCTCAGGCATGGGTTTGGGATCCTGCAGTGGCACGACAAACTCAGGCTTGGATTTGGTTAGTTCCTCAATATCATAGTGAGGCTCTTGGTGGCGGCGCTCAAGGGCCGCCGTCTGCTTGAGGGAGACCTCATGCATGGTGCTGGTATCAATGCCTGCACGTGCTGTGGAAAGAATGTACCGTGTTAGTCTTGCATTAACTCAGGAATTACATATGTCTTTGGTTATGTATTGAGGGAAGACAAAAACATGACAATGGATTTATTGACTTACTCTCCACCTCCATGACAGTCATGCTCTGATCCTGACCCAAAGCATTGCGGGCCACCACAGAGTACTGGCCAGCATCTGCTTGACGGATGTCAGAGATATCCAGAGACACGTAGCCAAAGTCATGGTAAGTCTTGATCCGGGAGGCAGACATGACGGCCTTTCCATTGAAGTACCACTCCACGACCATGTTGGGATCACCCTGGGGTTCCAGGCGGGTCTCAAAATGAGCCTTCTGACCCTCCACAATCTTGTTCGTTCCCTTCAGAGGACCCAGGAATTTGGGTGGCATGGAGACGGTGGCCTCCTCTGTGTCAGTCCTTTTGTGGCGTGAAGCAGCATCCTCAAGGTATTGCATCTTGGCCACAGTGTCTTCATACTGAGAATCTTCCTGCTCTGCCTTGGAGATAACAGTGAGCTTGCAGGATTGGCGAACCTCTCCCTTGGCGTTGTAGGCACGGCATGTATAGGTGCCGGCGTCCTTCATAATCAGAGCCTTCTCAGTCAAGGCAACGTAGCCAAAATTGAAGAAGGATGTGATGCGGGAGCCTGTAAACATAGAAATGAGTAAGGGACTGGTAGATATAGATATACATGTACCACGGTAATTCTTGTCAATAACAAAACTATAAAAATATGCTATTGAATTCAAAATACTTACTGGCTTCCATTGGGCGGCCATCTTTGAGCCACTCCACCTTCAGGGTGGGGTCGCCGATGGGTTCCAGACGGGCCTCAAAGTGGGCAAAGCCATTCTCCTTGGCAACGATATCTTTTAGGTTAGTCTTAAATACTGGAGCAGTGATTGCGTCATCCATTTCTGCTTTGTTCTTGGCTAACATTTGTTGCCTGAAATGAAAGTTAAACATTGAGATTCAGAGATCTACCAATTAGACTAAGACTTACTTTTATGCCACATAAACAAGAAAATGTCTAGTATTGAATACTATTGATGTTCTACTTGGCCTGCCACACGTGTCCCTAGTCACACAATCCAAACAATACCCTGCAATAAGAAAGCCTCACCTATAGGCTTCCATCTCCTCCACACTCTTGATGTGCTGTGCCTGCTCAGGGATGCCCAAGTCACCAGTCACCGTTGACATTGCTGTAAGACATACATAGGTTACCACACATAGGAGGACATTAGCTGTGGTATGATGTAATGATTCAACAAATACTTTGCTCTGAGAATATTTGGTAACCATTTCTTGATGTGCTTCTCTATATCTCAATCAATAACTGCATCCCAAAATAACAAATAGCAAAATGTTCTGCAGCATAATAATGATCTGCCGTCTAGTCAATGTATGGACTTATAGATGAATATAGAACTTATTATAAGTGACTGAGGACTATACAAGTTTTGTAACTACAGTCAAATACTAACAGACAACTTTGATGGTGGCCTGGCAGGAGCACTCCCCAGCCCTGTTGATGGCACGCACAGTGTAGGTGCCGCTGTCCTCCGCACGCAGCTGCATGATGTTCAGCGCCACGTAACCGAAGTTGTAGATGACGTTGATACGAGAACCTAAAGATACAGAGCAATGAATTTAAATTTCATGATGAGTATTGAAGGTGGATGACTAGATTTACAGCTGTTTGAATGTCACTCATACATGGTAATGAACATGTCACTCACTTGCAGTAATACTCTTGCCATCCTTGTACCACTCAATGCGCATGAATGGGTCACTCAGGGGCTGGACCTGGGCCTCAAAGTGGGCATACTTGCCCTCCAGGACCTCCCCGAGGTTGGTGAGTGGTTTAATGAAGGTGGGCTTGACGTTGGCATATTCTTCCATGGAGATGGAACGTTGAAAGCGAGATTGGTCCTCCAGGTAGCCGATCTGCTGCAGTGCCTCAGGGTGCTGGCTTTGCCTCTCAATAAGAGGCCGGTCTGTGGGCAAAACACTCAGGCCTCAGCAAGTAGGTTCTCCCCTTGGCAAAGTAAGCAATGACAATTTCATTCAAGCCTTATTCTAAGTAAAATTGAAATATTTGAGCAGTTTTCAAAGATAGTGGCAAGCTAGGAAGCTTGGAGAAGTATACAAGAGTGAGTCCCCTACGCAGTGACCTACCAGTGATCCTGAGGCTGGCTTGTGTCTCATCTTGTCCCTTGACGTTGGTGGCACGACAAGTGTACACACCAGCATCATTAGTGATCACATTAAGGAGATCCAGAGCCACAAAGCCAAAACGCCATGTCACAGTGGCTCGGGAACCTGTAGAAAATATATGAGTGTTTCATAAATCTCAAGAGTCCGTCATATTTTTAAGGTTAACTTTGAAATGCAGCAGTAAACGTGAATTGACAACAGCTTTATTTCTGAAAGGAACAAATGCAAGATAAACCTACTTGCTGCAAGAGGTTTCCCATTGTGGAACCACTCCACAGTCATGGTGGCATCACCAATGGGGATCACTTTAGCTTCGAAATGGGCACGTGTGCCCTCGACGATATCGATATCCCTCAGGGGATGAATAAACTTAGGGTGCTCGGGTTCGGGTTCCTCGGCAGCCTTTGGAACGTGGTGTGCGCGCTCCACAGGGCGCAGTATGATCACCTCAGGTTCAGGCTCCGGTCTGCAGCAAAGTGACAAAGTGCCATGAGTCATGTGAGGCACAATGAGGCATCATGCAGTTGTGTGACACTCATAAACATATGTATTTATGTTAAGTAAATGAATGACAATACTTACTCAGGTTCGATAAGTTTGCCAGAATATTTGGGGAAGGTAGGGCGATAGGGGGCAGCTGGTTCAGGGGCCTTGGGCAGCTGTACATGCAGGCGAGCACGGGTGGCAGTGGACCCAGCTGTGTTCTGGGCATTACACTGATACCACCCGGCATCAGGTGCCCCGGCACTCAGCACCTGCAGGCACGAGGCGCCATTCTGGTCGTACTGAATCTGCAATGATAGGAAATGGGGGTTTACAAACAGAGCTGAAAGTAGGTCACCGTAGGTCACCATAGGTCACTCACCACACTTCAATTATTAGCATCTTTAGATTCTTCTTACATATCCTAACATGCCAGAAAAAGACTTGTGGGATATTCAAACTAACCATAACATTATCAGTGTTCTGGATTGTGACACCATCCTTCTGCCATGAGAGGATAGGCATGGGGTGCCCACAGCGCGGCACTGAAGCACCACAGTATCTCCTTCAGATACGCTGGTCTGCTGGAAGCGCTCCACAAACTTGGGTGCGACCATCTGCTGTGTCTCCAGCACGCTGAGCTGACACTGTGAACACCAACACTGGGTTAGAGGGCTTCTAAAGAAAGTACATCTGGATTATGCACGTGAATAAGTTTCTAAGGATCATGGGTTTTTTTCTGCATTACAGCTAAGAAACATATAATGACAAATATGATGTTACTGTGGATCATCTGTTGTGTTCTGAGTGTCCTATGAATCTCACCTGGCATGTCGCCTCGCCAGATTTGTTACGGGCGACGCAGGAGACGGTGCCAGCGTCGCTGAGGGCCGCACGCTGGATCATGAGGGAGTGGTAGCCTGCCTCATTGACCAGAATCTTGTGTGTGGCATCATCCACCACTTGGCGTCCATTGATGTACCATGTTACCTGCAACACACAAACATCACCTCATGACACTTCCTAATTTTTCTCTGCTTCTCAAAAATATTATAGCCATTAAATCTTACCACCTGCACATCCATTTTAGTTCTTATTTAGGGCTCATACTTCCTTTTCAAGATATACGTACATTAGACAAACGTGACGGACCCGGGCATCACATTCTTACATAACATTCATTCACAGGAACATTTAGGCAAAGCCCGGGCAGAGGTGGGGCAGAGGGACTCACCTCAGGGTAGGGGCGGCCAGTGGCTCGGGCTTCAAAGCGCACCAACTTGCCCTCCTGCACCTGGGCGTCAGCCGGCCCGCGCACAAACTTGGGCTCCATATTCTTGCTGCTGTCATCCCCGAGGTCATCTGCAGCCTGAGGTGGAACCTGCTGCTGTTCCCTGTGTTGGTAGTGATCAAGGGACTATTAGTGACTCACCTTTTAAGTGCTGCAACACTAACTCTACACTATTTCTACAATAACTCCAGGACAAAAATCACATGCAACAGTTCAAGATACTGTGAATGAATAAGTATATTCAGTGTATTGCCATGAGCCTTACATTCTCTCAGGGCGGATGATCTCACGCTGGGGAGCGTCTGTGGCGGCCTCACCACGAGGCACCACAGCTAGCTGGGCCGAGGCCACAGTGCAGCCAGAATTGTTTTCAGCCAACATAGTGTAATGGCCATTATCGGATGTGTTCACCTGTTTCACCACAAGTGTGACCTGGCCAGCAGACTGTGACATCAGGTACTTATCGCAGGCCTGAAGACGCACTCCATTCTTAAACCAGACAGCCTGCGGAATGCAAAGCAAGTTCGGGTGAGACTAAAAGCATTAGCAGGATCATGTTGCTTCTATATGTTCAAGGCTGTAAACAGCATGCAGTGCATTACACATAATGAACTGGTGCAAATATTATCAGAGTTTTCATTTATGGAGTCTATGTTAAAGTGATGAGATAGATACTCACCCTTGGAGACGGGTAACCGTTGACTTTGACGGTGAAGGTGGCATTGCCTCCATCTGTGACCTTAGTGGAGCGAGGTTTCTGGAGGAGCTGTGGGGCCTGGGGTGGACCCTGGATGGCCCCCTCCTCCTCCACCACCTCGCCTGTCAGCCTCACGGTGAGGGTGCGACGGAATTCGACCTCATGCAGCAGGCGATACTCGAAGGTGTCCACTCGGAAAGTCTGCATAACTCCATTTTGCATCGACAACATCTGCTGCTGCTGCTGCTGAGAAAATTGTTGCGACATATGCTGTTGCTGCAAAATGGACTTCTGCATGGACGACTGTTGCTGCTGCTGTTGTTGACGCTGCTGCTGCATCATTAAGGCCGCTGGGGGAAATAAATATATGATTAATTCACTAGACAATGAAAATTATATGTACTGACATTGTTCAATAATAACACAGCAAGCCCAAGCCATAGAAATGGGTGGGTTTCAATGGATACCTGTGAGAGAGGGTATGATAGGGTGAGGCATGGCAAATACATGGCAGGCAAGGGAAGGGTGGTGGGCATGCCTACCTTCCGGTTGGATGTACACTGTACAGATGGCCTCCCCGTACTGGTTGGCCGCCGTGCAGATGTACTCTCCCTCATCACCGGGCCCGATGGCCGTAATCAATATGGTGACTACTCCCGTCGTTTCGTCATGGGTTACCTGTAAACAAATACAAATGCCATTAGGATCCATTAGTCCTGGCAGGGTGACTGCATGTATTCACAGTGATGGTGCTGCAGAAAGCCTCCTCACCTGATATTTGGAGCCATAGACGAGTTTCGCCCCCTTGCGGGTCCAGGAGACGGTGGGCTTTGGGTTGCCCGTGATTCTCCCTTCGAACAGGGCATCGCCGCCCTGGGCAAAACGGGCATTCTGGAAGATCTGAGTAAACACAGGTGGCGATGCACCCGGCGGCAGGCCCATACTGTGGGGAAAGAAAGCATACCATTAGGGGATGATCACCTCCACTCACCCATAGCATTGGCTCATCATCACAAGAAATGTGTTGGATATGTGAGATGCATGGCGAACACTAACCCATGCCTTCCATGGCATTGAGGATTCATTTCACCATGCCACATCAAACACCAGTGACCACACTGATTCAACTCTTTGCCCTTAGGTGAAATTTCTTCTTCACTTGAATTTTCTATTTAACATAAGAAAATAAGAAAATAAGGAAGCTACAAGAGGCTTCATGACCTGAAGACCTTCAAAGACCTGCACATGGTAGTTCCTGATACTTAACACTACCTACATCCACCTTTCATCCCCATCCATGAATTTATCCAGCCTCCTGTCTAACCCTTTCACGTACAAATGACGTCTTTGAGCGTCATCCAAAAATAATATTTTAAAATATTTATTAAAAATCTTAAAAAGCGCGCGGTTGACGTGAGATTCACTTGACCGTTGGAGCGAATTACAATATATTATATTAAAATATATTTTGTATAATATAATATTGTATAATATTATATTATACAATATATCTATTAAAAAAAAACACCTTTACGCTATCTTTCACTTCGTTGTATGGCTTTATTTTTGAGCGAATTACAATATATTATACTTCATTGGAAAGGAAATTTATTCAGCTATGTCATGGAATGTAGAAACATCTTCTATGATGATAAGTTGATTTTTGGCATATTATTTTTTGCCGCAAGGTGTTATCTTTTTTTTTTTTCACTTCTAACTCGAGGTTTTGTAAGTTATTTTCACGCTAGCGTATTTTTTAACATTGTATGATATAGGAAATGATCTTAGCTTAAAAACGAAACATAATTGAACTCGATACCTTTGACAGTTTAGTTTCTAGACGCGGTGGAAGTACAACTTTTTTCCCACGCGTGACAATTCGGGTGACAATGGGTTTACGCGGGACAACAAAAACTGAATGACAATGGTGACGTGAAAGGGTTAAGATCCCTACTAACTGCGTACTGACCACCTGACGACTGAGTCCATTTCAATTATTTACCACCCTATTTGTGAACCAGTTTTTTCCCTATTTCCTTTTTAAATCTACGCTTTTCCAGCTTGAATCCGTTACTTCTTGTTCTACCCTAATTACTAGCCGTAAGAACTATTCCTAAATCGCCTTTATTGTATCCCCTTAACCACACTTCTAACTTTAACCTACTTCTTGTGAGAAATCTCTACTCCATCAGTTACTGTCTATCAATTCAACGAACAATGCAAAAAACATGCAAACTCATATTAAATCTTATCATGCTACATATGGGATCACTAATCGAAACACAGAAAAATAAACTAGCTGTGAATGAATGCTCAGATGAACACGTAAATAAAGTCTACGCATTCGCCACACCATATTCAACTAACACTACAGGACAGAGATGATATTAACCCCTTGAGGACCAGAACGTCATATCCATTGTATTTTGGCCCTCATTTGACTATTCTAATTAATTATAAGCAATATTCTTTAGCTATGACCTGTTTTGTATCCTTATCCACTAGATAATTTCGTCATACTAAGCTACTTTTTGTAATTTCATAGCTAACAGAATATCAGACAATTTTCATACCACAAAGGAAATATCTGGGCGTGAAGGGGTTAAGTCCCCTCACAGTGCTCACGCAGTATGGCATGTCTCCCTCCATGACGAGGAACACTTAGAGATGCGTGGGGAAGACAGGGGAGTGACCAACTGACTCATGAGTGAAGGAGGTCATCAAAATACATGGGGGATAAATGACATACAGTACCAAACATTTAAAGACAGACAGACAGAAAAGCAGGCAGGCAGACACAGACAGACTGACAGACATAAACAAACAAAAAGACAGACAGACAGACTGACACACAAACAAACAGACAGACAGACAGATACATACAAACAAACAGACAGGCAGACATACAAACCTAAAGACAGACAAACAGACAGACAGGCAGACAGACACACACAAACAAACAAAAAGACAGACAGACAGACCGACACAAACAAACAAAAAGACAGACTGACACACAAACAAACAGACAGACAGACAAGCAGACAGACAGGTTAATGGGGTGGACAAGAGATGGTCAAGTCATGATGGCAGACAGACAGACAGACAGACAGACAGACAGACAGACAAACAAACAGACAGGCAGACAGACAGGCAGGCAGACAGACAGACAGACAGACAAACAAATAGACAGGCAGACAGACAGACAGATAGACAGACTAGACAGACAGACAGACAGACAAACAAACAGACAGGCAGACAGACAGATAGATAGATAGACAGGTTAATGGGGTGGTCAAGTCATGATGGGCGCGAGGCGGGGGGGTGAAGACTGAGGGCGTGTGTGGGCGAGACCCTCCGGCGCCCCAACGCACCTGGGACGCCGCAGTGCCAACACGGGGGCGTCTGTGGCACCCGAGGCCGCAACCACAACCACCACCACCACCCACCACCATCATCACCACTATTACCATCATCATAACCATCTTCATCACCACCACATGAATAGTATTAATAGTAGTTGTTTTGATGTAGGAGGAGGAGGAGGAGGAGGAGGAGGAGGAATAATTGCATGAGCGATGTAATCTCAAGGGTATGATGGGCGAGTCTCTCTATGTGTGTGTGTGTGTGTGTGTGTGTGTGTGTGTGTGTGTGTGTGTGTGTGTGTGTGTGTGTGTGTGTCTAGATTCCCCCTCCCACCTACCCACTTACAAACAAATAAACACACACACACA
>JACEEZ010008722.1:538817-543817 GCA_016584305.1 Chionoecetes opilio
CGTTCTGGGTCACAAAGGGTTAATATTGGCTTTGTAGGGACTGACAATTAGTTTTTTTTATTCCCTTTTTTGTCTACCCTTAGTTAGTCCCTTACGATGTACAAAAAAAAATTAAGAAAAATAAAAACTAAGGGAAATGATAACGGAACCTTAATTATATGTTTTCTATCCTTGGCCAGTCCGTTATGATGTATAAAACTAAGAAAAATAAAGAATCTAATGGAAATGAAACTATAGCTCTATTTAATATTACGGTGAATATTTTTTTAACCCCTTGAGACCCAGAACGTAATTTCCATTGTAATTTGGCACCATTAGACGATTTCTAGTGAATATAAGCAATATTTTACAGATATGGCCTGTTTAGTATCCTTGTCGACTAACTAATTTGGTGTATTAAGTTACTTTTCGTAATTGTATGGCTAACAGACGATTTTTTATAGCAAAGGAAAGATCTGGGCGTGAAGGGGTTAATAAAAATAAAGAATTGCATATTTATCTCCTTTCCTCAACGTGGTAAATAAATCTCCTTTCCTCAATGTGGTAAATAAATCTCCTTTCCTCAATGTGGTAAATAAATCTCCTTTCCTCAATGTGGTAAATAAATCTCTTTTCCTCAATGTGGTAAATAAATCTCCTTTCCTCAATGTGGTAAATAAATCTCCTTTCCTCAATGTGGTAAATAAATCTCCTTTCCTCAATGTGGTACATAAATCTCCTTTCCTCAATGTGGTAAATAAATCTCCTTTCCTCAATGTGGTAAATAAATCTCCTTTCCTCAATGTGGTAAATAAATCTCTTTCCTCAATGTGGTAAATAAATCTCCTTTCCTCAATGTGGTAAATAAATCTCCTTTCCTCAATGTGGTAAATAAATCTCCTTTCCTCAATGTGGTAAATAAATCTCCTTTCCTCAATGTGGTAAATAAATCTCCTTTCCTCAATGTGGTAAATAAATCTCCTTTCCTCAATGTGGTAAATAAATCTCCTTTCCTCAATGTGGTAAATAAATCTCCTTTCCTCAATGTGGTAAATAAATCTCCTTTCCTCAATGTGGTAAATAAATCTCCTTTCCTCAATGTGGTAAATAAATCTCCTTTCCTCAATGTGGTAAATAAATCTCCTTTCCTCAATGTGGTAAATAAATCTCCTTTCCTCAATGTGGTAAATAAATCTCCTTTCCTCAATGTGGTAAATAAATCTCCTTTCCTCAATGTGGTAAATAAATCTCCTTTCCTCAATGTGGTAAATAAATCTCCTTTCCTCAAAGCTTGCCTGGTCGTCTAAGTTTACCTTGAGCATTACGTAACCTTTCACATGACATTTAAAGTACACGTATAATAGTATAATATAACATAACCGTGGAAAGATATATATGTAGACTACAGATGAGCACATACAAAACTATAAACATACAGATAATGGTAATACTATTTTTTTCGTGTTTCAAGTCCTTGTGCGAAAAAAAAATAGTCTTTAGTTTCTTTCTTTCTGGTAATGTTGAAAAATGACACAAATAAAGAGTAGGTAAATAATTGATTTCTTTTGGATACTCTCTCTCTCTCTCTCTCTCTCTCTCTCTCTCTCTCTCTCTCTCTCTCTCTCTCTCTCTCTCTCTCTCTCTCTCTCTCTCTCTCTCTCTCTCTCTCTCTCTCTCTCTCTCTCTCTCTCTCAATCCTTGTCTGTTGTTGCCTCCTCTTCCTCTTTTTCCTCCTCCTTCTCTTTTTCCTCCTCCTTCTCTTTTTCCTCCTCCTTCTCTTCTTCCTCCTCCTTCTCTTCCTATTCCTCCTTTCTGTTTAGTATTATTTCCCTTGTCTTTTCATCTCTCTCTCTCTCTCTCTCTCTCTCTCTCTCTCTCTCTCTCTCTCTCTCTCTCTCTCTCTCTCTCTCTCTCTCTCTCTCTCTCTCTCTCTCTCTCATCCCTTCTAATACAGCTTACCGTTACCCGAGAGGAGAGCTTCCCTGCCCTATACCCCTCCCATAGCCTCTCCTTTCCCCCATATCTCTCTTGCCTCTATCCCCCATCACCATTTCTTATCCCTTCTTCCATTCCCTCCTCTTACGTAAACAATGGGAGGGGTAATGGGTAAACTACTAAACTATACTAAACTACTAAACTAACTATACTACTACTACTAAACTATGGGTAAACTACGTCACAATGGGAACACATACAAAAAGAGAACTGAAAACTGAAAAAAACTGAACTGAAAACTGAACTGAAAACTGAAAAAACTGAGCTGAAAACTGAAAAAACTGAACTGACAACTAAAAAAAACTGAACTGACAACAAAAAAAACTGAACTGACAACTGAAAATACTGAACTGAAAACTGAAAAAAACTGAACTGACAACTAAAAAAACTGAACTGACAACAACAAAAACTGAACTGCAAACTGAAAAAACAACTGAAAACTGAAAAAACTAAACTGAAAACTGAAAATACTGAACTGAAAACTGAAAAAACTGAACTGAAAACTGAAAAAAACTGAACAACAAAAAAACTGAACTGAAAACTAAAAAAAAAAAACTGAAAACTGAAAAAAACTGAACTGAAAAAAACTGAAAAAAACTGAACTGAAAAAAACTGAAGAGGATACTAACACTAGGAACGCCAGATTTCGTGATGACATTAGAGACAATACTGATTAACAAGCCTGAATTTTTACATACTCTGATTATTTTTAGGAACATTCTACAAGGTGACCGCGAGAGGAAAAAGTGAAAACATAAACTCATCGAAATCTCTCATCATTATCATCAACATTATTATTATTATTATTATTATTATTATTATTATTATTATGATCATCAATTATATACATCAACACTAACACGTCTCTCTCTCTCTCTCTCTCTCTCTCTCTCTCTCTCTCTCTCTCTCTCTCTCTCTCTCTCTCTCTCAAACCAGTTATTTTTACGCTACGATACCTACACCGGCCTTTTCCCTTGGAGGAGGAGGAGGAGGAGGAGGAGGAGGAGGAGGAGGAGGGACTTGGGAAAGGTGCCAGGAATGTTAAGGCCGATTCTCCACCACATTCCACCTTCCACACCACCTCCACAACCACAACCACAACCAATTCAACAACAACAACAACAACAACAAAAACCTCTCTCTCTCTCTCTCTCTCTCTCTCTCTCTCTCTCTCTCTCTCTCTCTCTCTCTCTCCTCTCTCTCTCTCTCTCCTCTCTCTCTCTCTCTCTCTCTCTCTCTCTCTCTCTCTCACACATTACCCAACCTAGTATAACACCCTTGACCATAGTACCCCCCTAGTCCCTATTATCTCTATAGCAATACAGCACCTCTACCTCCCTCCCTTCCTCCCTGCCTTATCAGTCACCCTGTCATGTACCTCCCCCCTGCCACACCCTGTCGTCCACTCACTCCCTTCTTCCACCTAGCAACATCCCTTCCTCCACCTCATGACCTCATCCAATTCTTATCTCTATGTGGCTTATCAAACATTTTTTATCCTATATGAGCTTTCTTATCCACTATCTTATCTTTCTTTATATCTAATCTTATCTTTTATATATCTTCTTTTTTTTAATCTTATTCTTATCTTCTTTATCCACGAGATTTTTATACCCTATCGAGATCTTACCCTATTTTTTACTCTGTTTAGGCTATTCCTTCCTTTACCAATATACCTTAATACCTTTATATAACACCAAAATACCTTTATATAATACCAAAATACCTTTATATAATACCAAAATACCTTTATATAACACCAAAATACCTTTACAAAATGTCCTTCATGATCTGAAATACCTATTCCAGCACTAACCTAACCTAACTTGACTTCCTTCCTCCTCTAAAGTTGTTTAAATGAAGTCAATATCCCCTTTGCCCTTTAGTCTCAGTAGTGATATTGAAGAAAAAAAATAAGTAAAGGTAAAGGAGGAGGAAGAGGAAAGAAAAAGGAAAAAGGAAGAAAAAGAAGACAAAGACAAGGAGGAGGAAGAGGTGGTCGTGGTGATGGTGGTAGAAGTTAAAATCAGCTGTAGATGGTAGCTGGGAGGAAGAAAAAGAAGAGGAGGAAGAGGAGGAGGAGGAAGAGGAAGAGGAAGAGGAGGAGGCCAGGTATGTTGAAGGGAATCAGGTGGTGGCTCAAAGGTGGTCAGAGTGCCACGAGGGTGTGTCAACAGTGCCATCTGGTCAGGTCGCCGAGGCCCCTGAGTCATCGACAGGAGGAGGAGGAGGGTTACAAAGGATTACAAAGGATTACAAAGGAAACACAAACAGCAACAGACCGATAGGTCCTTACAAGGCTGTTTGCTTTAACTACACTACACTAACTAGATAATAAGAGAGAAAGGATAGGAAGTAGAAGGCTCCTCCTCACCCACCCATCCCTCCAGCCGAAGCTGGCCGGAAAAGAAGTGATACCATGCAATATAGAAAAACTGCATGGAATTTGTGAGGAAAGTTGAAAGCTGTAATCTATGGCTAACTACTACTAGTTTGTGGGGGTAGGTTTAGTGCTTGATAGATAGGTCATGTTATGTGTGTTTTGTAATGGTGTGAACACAGTGGAGGAGGAGGAGGAGGAGGAGGAGGAGGAGGAGGAGGAGGAGGAGGAGGAGGAGAGGAGGAGGAGGAAGGAAGGACACAGCGGAGATGCAAGTGAGAAAATAAAAATATATAAATAGACCAATTCATTAATCTGAGAAAAGGAAATAAATAAGATAATGAAAATATAAAGTTGGGTGTTGGAGGAGGAGGAGGAGGAGGAGGAAAGAGGCAGACGAAGATGGCGAGGTACAAATAGATGCATGATCACAACCTCTTCCACCACCTTCCTTGCCCCAAACACACACACACACACACACACACACACACACACACACACACACACACACACACACACACCACACACACACACACACACACACACACACACAACACACACACATACACACACACACACACACACACACACACCACACACACACACACACAGACACACACACACACACACACACAAAACACACACA
>JACEEZ010008722.1:546317-551317 GCA_016584305.1 Chionoecetes opilio
TCTTTGCGCCTCTTTGTCTCTCTACTTACTCTCCCCCAAGTTTATATTTTACCTTACCTACAAATAAATACTCCTTTTCTCTTCCTGCTTATCTCCCTTCTCTCCTCCTGAACGCTCTCTCTCCCTCTCTTTCCCATGCCTCTTTGCCTCTCTTTGTCCCTCTGCCTCCTCTTCCCCCTGTTTATATTTAAGCATCAGCTGGCAGGAGGCCCCAGGAAGGCAGGGGAATGAACGGCAGGGCACGGCACGGCAGGGCTCCAGGCTGGGCACGGCCGATGCGCACGTAGAAACCCCCCCCCCCCCCCCATTTACACCCACCCTGTATTTTTTTATTTTTTTTATTTACATCACAAAGGTCCCAAAGGCAACAACAAAAACTGAGGACCACGTGCACTTTTGATAATAAAATTTTAATATATGAAATTGTCAACGCAGGAGATGAGCAATGGAGAGAAAAAAGGGACAATGAATATGAAGAGAAGAAGAAGTAGAAGTAACAAAAAGCCCGTTTAGTTGCCAGTCCCTATTAACCCCTTCAGACCCAGTACGTTATTTTCATTGTAATTTGGGTACCATTAGATGATTTTTAGTGAATACAAGCAATATTTTATAGATTTGACTTGTTTAGTATCCTTGTCCATTAGCTAATTTGGTTGATTTAATTACTTTTTCGTAGTTTTATGGCTAATAACAGACAATTTTATATAGCAAAGGAAAGATCTGGGCGTGAAGAGGTTAAGAAGACAGTAAGAAACTAGGGGGGGCACTCAGTAGAGCGCATACCTCCGCCCGAATATTTCATCATATATACGTGTGTGTGTATATATATATATATATATATATATTATAATATATATATATATATATATATATATATATATTATATATATATATATATATATATATATATATATATATATATATATATATATATATATATATGCACTCAGTATGAGCGCATACCTTCGGCCGAATATTTCATCAATTGGTTGTCATGGCAACAGTTGTCAATAGATTTCATCCAAAATTAAATCAGTTCTTCCTTATACCAAATAGACTTGGTATACCGAGTTTGGTCCAAATCTATTCGTAACTTTTCGAGAAATCCTGTACACTAACAGACAGACAGACAGACAGACAACAGATCGGGGTGAAAACATAACCCCTCCAACTTTGTTGGCGGAGGTAAATATAAAAATGGGGGGTGGGGGTGTATATCCAACTTACAATGGCTATAAGTAAATAATAATAATAAGTAACAACAAAAATAATAATAATAACGATGATAATGATAGAAATATTAACACAGTAAAGGAGTTCGTGACTATCCTTTCATTCTCAACATTTTCAATAATTAAGTTGTCATGAAAAAATATAAAGACTATTAACCCCTTCACGCCCAGATCTTTTCTTGGCTATAAAAAATTGTACGTTGTCGAGCCATAAAATTACGAAAAGTAACTGAATATACCAAATTAGTTAGTCGACAAGGATACTAAACAGGTCATATCTATAAAACATGGCTTATATTCACTAAAAATCGTCTAATGGTATGCAAATTACAATGGAAATTACGTTCTGGGTCTCAAGGGGTTAATGACAATATCCTGCCCCTTCCTACACTAAGTCACGCCCTGCTCCCCCTCCCCCTTCCTCCCCCTCCTTCCCAGCATCCATTGGTGTCTGCGTCCTTCTAGCTTGCGTCTTGTCCTAGCTTCTCAAGACTCCACACATACACACACACACACACACACACACACACACACACACACACACACACACACACACACACACACACACACACACACACACACACACACACACGCAGGAAGAAAAAGATATAAATAAGATATAGAGAGAGCGTTCAAGTCCATGTTTGTTGCGGTCACCTTCAATTTATTAAGGGACAGTGAGAGCTTCTGTGGGAGGCGAGAAGAGTGAGAGGCGGTACAAGGACGGGAGGGAGAGTATAAGAGAGAGAGTAGGGTAGTATAAGAGGGGAGAGCGGGAGGACTGGGTATAAATAAGGCTGTGTGGATGACGGGCGGGAAGAATAACAGGCTGCTCACAAAAGAAATGAAGTTTTGAGCGGGTATTTTCTTTTTTGTGTGTGTGTCAAATTAATGTATGAACTACTTGCCTATAATTCAGTTTTAACGTAATCATAGGCTCAGTAATTGATAAAGTAATTTGTTGGATCATATATCGTGATTATTATTATTAAAGAAATTGTATGTTGTGGTCAATGATCTCTCTATCTAGGACTAGGCAAAGTATCTAATAATACATGTGTAGGTATTAGATCTTTGGGACTAGGCGGAAGGAAAGGTTAGGTAGATTGTGTGTACATAGGGACGAGAGGGAGATGGAGGGTGGTAAGTGCTTTCTACGTAACCCCCATTACTTAAGCCCCTTCAACGCCTTCGCCAGATAAGAAAAGATAAGGAGCTTCAAGAGTAAGACAGACAGTAGACACGACGAAAAAATTGCTTGTGACAGGATACTGAGACAGATGAAGACACATATAAATGGAGAGAGACAGACAGACAGACAGACAGGCAGATACAAAATAGCGCCAAGCTGAAGAAAAGACAGAGTGGTGAATAAATATAGGCAATGCAGGACTGTCCCTTCATCCACCGTGCGGGAAAGGAGGCTGATCGCTCATGTCCTTAGCGTGAGGAATGGATCAAGTATGTTGCAGCCTTGCTTATGTGTTGTAAGTGTGGGGGATGCGAGTGTGTGGCAGTATAGTGAAGTGTGTTACTGTGTGTAGTGCTAGTGTGTGTAAGTCAGGGAGTGCTGTAATGAAGTGTATTAACGGTGGTAGTGTTGTGTGCTGTTGTGTTACTTTGTGTGGGGCTGGTGGGATGTGTTGGTGTGTGGGGCTGGTGGGATGTGTTGGTGTGTGGGGCTGGTGGGATGTGTTGGTGTGTGAGGCTGGTGGGATGTGTTGGTGTGTGAGGCTGGTGGGATGTGTTGGTGTGTGAGGCTGGTGGGATGTGTTGGTGTGTGAGGCTGGTGGGATGTGTTGGTGTGTGAGGCTGGTGGGATGTGTTGGTGTGTGAGGCTGGTGGGATGTGTTGGTGTGTGAGGCTGGTGGGATGTGTTGGTGTGTGAGGCGGTGGGATGTGTTGGTGTGGGGGCTGGTGGGATGTGTTGGTGTGGGGGCTGGTGGGATGTGCTGGTGTGGGGGGCTGGTGGGATGTGTTGGTGTGTGGGGCTGGTGGGATGTGTTGGTGTGTGGGGCTGGTGGGATGTGTTGGTGTGTGGGGCTGGTGGGATGTGTTGGTGTGTGGGGCTGGTGGGATGTGTTGGTGTGTGGGGCTGGTGGGATGTGTTGGTGTGTGGGGCTGGTGGGATGTGTTGGTGTGTGGGGCTGGTGGGATTGTGTTGGTGTGGTGGGGTTAGTGTTGTGTGGCTGTAGTTTAGTGTTACAGTGGCAATGTGGATGTGCTGAGTGTGTGAGGTGGTGGAATGTGGTGGTGGGCACGCGTGGATTAGTGTGTGCGGCGGTGTGTGTAGCGTGGGTGTGGGCTGGTGGTAAGTGGTTGGTGTGCGGGCGGGGGCTGTGTTGTAGCGTGAGGCATGGGGCATGGTGCATCTGCGAGGCACGGGGATAGGTGGCGTGTCGGGTGTGGAGGTTGTCTGTGGGCTGGCTGGATCTCTTCTTCTTGCTGGTCGCATGACCTCTCTACTGGTGTGTGAGCTGTGGGCGTGCTTGTGTGGGGCTTGGATGGGCGGGTGGGGGGCGGTGGGAGGCTGGTGCCTCCCGGTGGTGGGCTGTTTTGATCGGCTGCGATACGGCTTGTGCTTCGGTAGTGTTTGTTTGTGGGCTCTTTTTTCGGTAAGTGGGGCTGTGGATTTTTTGCCGGGAGCTCTATTGGGCCTGCGTGGACTGCTGCCGCCGCGGCCGTGCGCATGTTTCTTTGTAGTGGATTCTTCCGCTGGGCGTGGAGGTTCTGTGGCTACGTGGCTGTCTCGGCTTCTAACGCTTGCCGATTTTGTGTTGCTGTGGAATTGTTGGTTGTTAGGGGTTATTCGAGTGCTGAATATAATTAACTAGTGGCAAGGGGTCTAAAGGTGTTCATTGAATTGGTGATGTCACGTCGTCTAAGTACGCGTTATGATTAGCATGGCCTCAGGGATGGCGTGGCGTGGCGTGGTAAGTGCGATGGGTGCGCGGCGTGTTAGCGTGCAGGCATGGGGCTTGGGCATCGCGAGGCCACAGCGGCACTACCTCGGAAGGCCGTGCGGGTGCTGGAGGTCACCCTCCGCTCCTGCTGGCTGGCCATCCTCCTTCCTCCTCCTCTCTCCTGCTCCCTCCAATCAACCCTCCTCCACTCACTCCCGACGGTGAACTGCGGGCGGCCTGTGCGTGGTGCCTTGGCATGGGCGCGGTGGGCAGGCAGGAGGGGAGGCTGGCCACGCCCTCCCTCACAAGTATGGGCGTTGACTCACCGCTGCCCGCCTCACGCCCACTTGAATGCCTTCCAGGTTACGTGTTTTTTTAAGGCTCCCTTTTTTCCGTAAACAATCTCCCGTGCATCCATATTTTTAACCCGGCGAGACTCAATCATCCGCCTGACGTAACGCCACCCGCCCGCCCGCCCGCCCGCCCCTGACGCCAACTTATTCTTTTTAATAGATTCTCTCAACACCTCGAGGCAGCTGGAAGAAGAAATATCTGTGAGCTCACACGTCGCTCCTCGGCACCCACCTTCCCTTAACCCCTTCACGCCCAGATCTTTCCTTTGCTATATATAATTGTCTGTTGTTAGCCATAAAATTACGAAAAGTGACTGAATATACCAAATTAACTAGTGGACAAGGATACTAAACAGGTCATATCTATAAAATATTGCTTATATTCACTAAAGATCGTCTAATGGTACCCAAATTACAATGAAAATTACGCACTGGGCCTCAAGGGGTTAATGGCGGGAGGGGAGGGAATGGGAGGGGGATTACGGGATGGAGGATGACGCAACACAGGCTTA
>JACEEZ010008722.1:553817-556317 GCA_016584305.1 Chionoecetes opilio
CATGGACTATTACAAAATGGCATTATAAAAGAGTAAAGTGAGAGCAGAATATGAAGGCCACGTGGGACCAATGGCACTGTACCGAGGAGGAGGAGGAGAAGGAGGAGGAGGAGGAGGAGGAGGAGGAGGAGGAGGAGGAAGAAGAGGTGTGAGAGGCGCCACTCATATCCTGGACAAGTCGAGATATGTCCCAGACTAACCACCTCCTCCCTCCTCCTCCCCTCCTCCTCCTCCTCCTCCCTCCTCCTCCTCCTCCTCCTCCTCAGGAGGCCTTGTAAGGACCTATCGGTCTGTTGCTGTTTGTGTTTCCTTTGTAATCCTTTGTAATCCTCCTCCTGTTTTTCCTTCTGGTTTCCTTTTTCCGTCTCCTCCTCTCCCACGGTCTAGCTAATCTAATGAATGCACGTGTGTGTGTGTGTGTGTGTGTGTGTGTGTGTGTGTGTCCCTGCACTCACAAGGCTCCCAGGCGACCTCCACCTCCTCCTCCTCGTCCTCCATAAGGTTCTCCGGGCGGGGGCGCAGACGAAGGAGCCGCGTCACCCTGCCACTGCCCGCCTCCCCCGGCATGGCACCTCACGCCCCTCACGCCCCACGACAGCCAGGGCGGCGGCACATGTCATAGCACTCACGACACACCTCCCCTGCACCTTCAGTAATATGATCCGTCACTTTAACACCACTCAGAACTCAGAACCACTTTTTTCCCTGGGTGTTCCTTGCCTCCCGACCACTTTACCGATTTACCGACACTTCCCACTCGAGGACGACGACACTACCACAATAATGCGACACACACCACCACACTCCATCCCACCACGCACTCTAAAGGAAGAGGCAGCACCGTTTAGGAAGGCAGAATTACAACACACCCTCACTATAACCAACACTAAGGCGGACTGACGGGTTAGAGGATGATCTGCCTGGGAGGAGGAGGGGGAATGGGTGTGTGTGTAGTAGGGGGTAGGGGGTGAAGGGAGGGGTGTATGGATGGGTCACGTAAGGAGAGGTGTAGGGGATGGGTGGGGGATGTGTCAGGGGGAAGGGACAGTGGCGTGAATAGAGGGGTGGTTGGGGAAGGGAGGGGTGTATGGATGGGTCACGTTAGCGTAGGGGAGGGGGGTTGTATGAAGGGGTGGAGGGTACAGTGGTGTGGGAGGTGAAAGGGTTGACTGCATCCAAACACAAGTGGAGGCAGTAGATTACCTTTAGCCACGCCACATTAACCCCTTCACGCCCAGATCTTTCCTTGGCTATAAAAAATTGTATGTTGTCGAGCCATAAAATTACGAAAAGTAACTGAATATACCAAATTAGTTAGTGGACAAGGATACTAAACAAGTCATATCTATAAAATATTGCTTAGATTCACACAAAATAGTCTAATGGTACCCAAATTACAATGGAAATTATGTTCTGGGTCTCAAGGGGTTAACCTGCACCTGTTGATTCACTCCTCATGGAACTAACATAGGGTAATATTATCCTTTTCTTTTGTGTCAACCGCTACACTGATTTATATTTTGTTAGGTGGTCTCTCTCTCTCTCTCTCTCTCTCTCTCTCTCTCTCCTCTCTCTCCTCTCTCTCTCTCTCTCTCTCTTCTCTCTCTCTCTCTCTCTCTCTTGCATCACTTCTCCCTTTCTTTCCTCCTCTACATTTTGAATTAGGAAGATAGTGAAATACCTCTCCTCTCCTCTCTCTCTCTCTCTCTCTCTCTCTCTCTCTCTCTCTCTCTCTCTCTCTCTCTCTCTCTCTCTCTCTCTCTCTCTCTCTCTCTCTCTCTCTCTCCTCTACATTTTGAATTAGGAAGATAGTGAAATACCTCTCTCTCTCTCTCTCTCTTCTCTTCTCTCTCCTCTCTCTCTCTCTCTACTCTCTCCTCTCTCTCTCTCTCCTCTCTCCTCTCTTCTCTCTCTCAATCCTCCTCTCTCTCTCTCTCTCTCTCCTCTACTTTGAATCTAGGAGTAGTGAAATACCTCTCTCTCTCTCTTCTCTCTCTCTCATACTCTCTTCTCTCTCTATCTTCTCTCTCTCTGTAAGTCTATGAGGTCAGTTGGATAGCCTTTGACCTGTATCTTATTTCATGAAAACCTAAAAAAAAAACTACGTAGCCTAAACTGAGGTATTCTTTTTATCGTTTTTCAGCATCTCCTTTCCTCCCTATAGACAAACTGAAACGCCCTTTATAAAATACTCGGATACAAAGTTAACCTAATCTAATTCTTTACTCGCAAAAAAAAAGGGTAACACGGGGAGGGAAAATAAATAAATCATCCTTTCTACCTCTTGTTGTTGTTGTTGTTGTTGTTGTTGTTGTTGTTGTTGTTGTTGTTCTTAACCTACTCTAATACTTTCCTCGCAAAAAAAAGGATTACACCGAGAGGAACAAAAATAAACCATCCTTTCTACCTCCTCTTCTTCTTCATGTTCTTGTTCTTGTTCTTGTTCTTGTCTTGTTCTTCTTATTCTTCTTAACCTACTCTAATACTTTCCTCGCAAAAA
>JACEEZ010008723.1:10000-15675 GCA_016584305.1 Chionoecetes opilio
CTCGCAAGAGATCTTAGACACGACGATAAGAAGAAAAGAGGATATCCAGAACAAGCAAAAGGAGGTCGGATTAACCGGGCTGAGAGTATAGTGAATGAGGCCGAATGTTGGGGATCATGAGCATACTAATGACTCAGACAAGATGACTTCGAAGAGAATGTAAAGAGAAACGGAGAGAAGAGAGGAAACGAAAGTAGAATGAGAGAGAGAGAGCAGTGAGAGAGAGAGAGAGAGAGTGAGAGAGAGAGTAGAGGAGAGAGAGAGGAGAGAGAATGGAAGGGAAGCTAGTTGATCAATTGGCAATGGTAGTTGGGGGTTGGGGGTGCTGGGGGTTTTGGAGGGTGACAGTAGCGTGCTGGGGGGGAAGGGGGGGGGGGAAGTAGAGGAGTTTGGTTACGATCTGTCCTCTTCAATTCCCACCACAAATATTGCAAAAGCCCCTCCCTCCCTCCCTCCCTCCCTCCCTCCTCCCCAACAGCAGGTCAACGCCACATGCAGTTCCGGTGGTGGTGGTGGTTGTGCATGGTGGTGGTGGTGGTGGTGGTGATGATGGGGGGGATGGTGGTGGTGGTGATGGTGATGGTGGTGGTGTTCTTCTCCAATTCCAATTCCAAAAACTTCCCTCCAAGACTTCCTCTTCCACTCACCACACTAAGGAAGAAAATTAGGCATATTCCAAAACAACCCAAAACGGTATTCTGGTTCCGGATTAACTCGTGTCTTGGGTATTAGTTGACTTGAGGCCGAATTGTTTGGGGGATCACTTGACCTCATTACTAATTACCTCAGTACCAATTAACCTGCACCCTTCCAAAAGTATTACTCATTCGTTTTATAAGCCATCTCGAAACGGAGTATCTAACAATTCCGAACCATTTTCAAGGTTAACTTCAATGTCATTTCCACGGATTCGCTCCATGTACAGAACTCGTAACGTCAGTCCATCATTGTCGTTCTTTCTGCCTTCACAGCTTCTTTCACTTGGGTTCAGGTCGTTCCTCACCATCATAGGGTTTCAGCGGCCTCTTTCTGCCCCCCTTCATCCTTTCCCTCTTCCCTTCCCCTTCTTCTACCTTTAACCCCCATCCTCCCTCCCCCCTTCGAATCAGTCATTAAGCGGTAACTCTGCTAATATTTGCCACTGCTGCCGAAGGTGTAGCGGCTCGTGTACTTCAAACCCAGGCGGTGAAAATACCTTGAAAGGAAGGAAAAGAAAGGAAAAGAATAGAAGAGAGAGAGGGGAAGGGAGAGAGAGAGAGAGAAGAGAGAGAGAGAGAGAGAGAGAGAGAGAGAGAGAGAGAGAGAGCGAGAGAGAGAGAGAGAGAATGCTACTCACGCTCAACAACCTCCACATAGCCTCCAGAATAACCAGAATAGTTAATGCATTGATTTCAGAATAAAATTATTGGAATTTTTCTTTTCATATACGATTTCATTTCTAGTATTTGGGGCTCATCTTTCTCCTCGTCATTTTTATCTTCTTCCTCTCCCTTCCTTTTCCCTCACTGCATATTCATTCCTTTTAAAATTTCCCTCCCCCCCTTTCTTTCGCATTTCCTCTCTTCTCCTTTCTCTTCTTCTTCCTTCTCCTCCCCTCTCCTCTCTCTCTCCTTTTCTCTCTCTCTCTCTCTCTCTCCTCCTCTCTCTCTCTCTTCTCTCTCTCTCTCTCTCTCTCTTCTCTCCTTCTCTCTCTCTCTTCTTCTCCTTCTTTTCCTCTCCTTTTCCCTTCCAATAAAACAAAATATAGACACATTGAATTCTGACTCGTCAATATTCCAAAACCCCAATCACGCAAACACACGTACCCGCGAAGAGAGGAGGTCGCGGGAAGGAAAGGAGGAGAGGAGGAGAGGAGGAGGTAAGGTGCAGGCAGGGCAGGCAGGGAGGGGAGGGGGGCGTGAAAGGAGGGGGGGTGTTGAGGATACTAAGGAAGGAAGGAGAATGGAATGGAAATGGAAAATGGAATGAGGGATAAAGGTTTGTGCGGAAAGAAGGGAAGGAGGTGATACGTGGGGAAATGGAAGGAGAAGATGTTGGAGAGACGTGTAAAGAAGGGGGTGAGTATTAGGATAGTGTGAAAAGGAAAGGAGATATATGGTGGAGAAGAGTTGCAAAGAGGATGCGATGTGAGAAGTGGAGGTTAGAAAAGGAAAAAAAGGGAGAGGTAGTAGAGGTGATGTAAAAAAAAAAAATAATAATAATAATAATAATAATAATAATAAAATAATAATAATAAAAAGTAGAGGTGATGTAAAAAAAAAAAAAAAAAAAAAAAAAAAAAAAAAAAAAAAAAAAAAAAAAAAAGTATGCAAAATAATACCTCTGTTTAAAGATGCGAAGATTCCGGTCAGTTGTTGTTGTATTTTAACATCGCACAATTTTTTTTCAGTAACAATATATTTATTCGCCTCAATAAATGCCACATGAAACATTATGAAAACATGTGATATTTTCTCCCATGTGAGGTGCAGCAAGAGTCTTATATATACATAGATAACATAATTCTATATAACAGTGCTATATGTACACATATATACCTGTACTTAAAGCCGTCACGTCGTATGTTATATTTATGGATTTCTTTGAACTCGTATATAAGATTCTCAGTTTAGGTCTATGAAATCAATATATAATAATTTTCAGGCTCCTACTTACAGTGCATCAATAACTATCATGCGAGGAATTTGAGAAAACATATAACTCTCTGGTCCCTTAAATCTAACCCTTACAAATCAAACAAATCAGCATTTTGATCACCCCACAAAATAACATATCCTCAAGAACTAACACACACACATCTGCTCTTTACCCCACAAACACATTAAAACCAACAATACTAAAATAAAATCAGTGTTATCTACACCTTTTGTCTCCAAAAAAAAACTAATCGGCATTTTGACAGCCACAAAAAGTCGTATCGTCAAGAACTATCAAACACACATTTTCCCTTTACCCCACAAACACGTTAAAACCAACAATATTAAAAATAAAATCAGTGTTATCTATAGCCGTCATAACCTCACAACCCATTAATATAATCATGACTATAGCCAATGACTATTCCAAGCATAACATAATATAACATAACATAGCACAAAACTAGGTCGCCACAGCCTGGGACACGCTCAGACTAGAGATACGAGTGGGATACGAGTGGTCGCTGTGAATATCCCTTAGGGGTAAATGAAGAAGTATTGTTGGCAGAGAGTGGCGAGGGATGAAGGCACCGTGAGGGAGGGAAGGGAAGGGAAAGGAAGGGAAGAGAAGAGAAGGTAAGGGAAGAGAAGAGAAGGGAGAGAAAGGGGGGGGAAGGAAAAGGGGAAAGGGGAAAAAAAGGGAAGGAAAGGGGAAGGGAAAGGGAAGGAAGGGAAGGGAAGGGAAAGGGAGAGAAGGGAGGGGAAGGAAAGGAAAGGGAAGGGGGGGGAAAGGGGAAGGGAAAGGGAAGGTAAGGGAAGGGGAAGGGAAGGGGGGAAAAGAGAGAAGGGGGGGGAAAGGGAAAAGGAAAGGGGAAGGGGAAGGGGGGAAAGGAAAGGGGAAAGGGGAAAGGGAAGGGGAAAGGGGAAAGGGGAAGGGGGGGGAAAAGGAAGGGAAAGGGGAAGGGAAAGGAAAAAAAAAAGTGCTGAAAAGAAGGTAAAAAAAAGGGAAAACGGAAAAAAAAATATGTAATCAAAAAAAGAAGATGAGAGAGAGGAGAGAGAGGAGAGAAGAGGAGGAGAGAGAGAGAAGAGGAGAGAGGAGAGAGGAAAAGCGAGAGGAGAGAGAGAGAGAAAAGGGAGGAAGAGAGAAGAGAGAAGAGAGAGGAAAAAGGAGAAGAGAAGAGAGAAGAGAGAGGAGAGGAGAGAGAGAGAGAGAAAAGAGAGAGAAGAGAAGAGAGAGAGAGGAGAGAGAGAGAGAGAGAGAAAAGAGAGAGAAAAAAGAGAGAGAGGGGGGAGAGAGAGAGAAGGAAAAAAAACATAGAGAGAAAAATAAAAGAGAAACAAACAAAAAAGGAAATAAAAGAAGGGAAAAAACAAAAAAAGAAAGGGGGTTTTTATTGAAACTTTTAGGTTTTCCCCTTTTTCCCCCCCCCTATACCCCCACCCCCCACCAAAACTTCCCCTCTCCCACCTTTTCCCCCCCCCCTCCCCCCCCTTCCCCTTTCCCCACCCCCATCCTCCCACCTCCCCCACTCACGCCCCCAAAAACTTTTTGCCACTATCCCCCCCCCCCCCCAAAATTTTTTTCTCCTTTTCAAACACCCCCCCCTTCCCTCCCCCCCTCCCCCCATGTTACCTCACCACACACCTACAATAAGATAAGCAATGGAAAAAAAAAATGGGGACAGGAGACAGAAATAGAGATAGAAAGACGCGGAGAAAGACCGGGAATGACAAGACTGCTTCTTAAACTTTTTATTTTGAGGTTTTTACAAACTTGCATTTTGATGAATAGAAGTCTAAACAAAAAATTATAATGTTGAGAGAGAAGGGGGAGAGAGAGAGAGAGAGAGAGAAAAAGAGGAGAGAGGAGAGAGAGAGAGAGGGAGAGAGAGGGGAAAAGAGAGAGAGGAGAGAGAGAGAGAGAGGAGAGGAGGAGAGAGAGGAAAAGAGGAGAGTGTGGAATCGATGATTATGAAAATATTATACTTACGTGAATCACAACACACACACACGGAGCACACAAAGAGTTCTCAAGGGGACTCCGTAGGTAGGGTTAAACACGCTCGGGCACAAAACGAGAAATCCTGGGGTTTGATCCCAGGTGGAGCGGAGAAAGATCGCCCACTTAAAACCCCAGCCCCCCTCCCCCACAGTGAAAGGATACCCGGGGGTTAGCCGGGGCTTTTGACCCGCCTCCCCGGGGTGGTGGCTTGACCCCTAAGAATAAGGGGAAAAAAAAAATGTGTAGATATGGAGACGGGGGCCCTACGAGTGTAGCCAGGCCCTGAAAATAAAGCTAGGGAAATACCACTAGGGTAGGTAAACACAACACACCCCCAACACACACACACCAACCCCCACACAACAACACAGACACACAACCACACACACCCCTAGGCCAATCCTCACAAAATATTTCGCCCAAACTTTTTTTTTGTAAGTTTGTGAATGAAAATGAATGGTTGTTGGGGTGTGTGTGGGGTTTTTTGGGGGGTTTTTGTGTTTTTGTTGTTGTGTGTGGGTGTGTTTTTGTGTGTGGGTGTGTGGTTTTGTGTTGGTGTGTGTGTGTGGTATGGTTGGTGTTTGTGTGGTGTGTGGTGTGTGGGTGTGTGGTTGTATGTGGTGTGTGTGTGGTGTGTGTTTATGTGTTGTGTGTTGTGTGTGTGTGTTTTGTGGTTGTGTTGTGGGTGTGGTGTGTGTGTGTGTGGTGGGGGGTGTGTGGTGTGTGGTGTGTTTGTGTGTGCGGGGTGTGTATGTGGTTTCCCCCTTTCTTTTCTTTTATTGTGTTGTGTGTGTTGTGTGTGGTGTGTTGTGTGGTTGGGGGTGTTATGTATGCCCGGGCACCCCTAATGAAAAAAAAACAGTCGGGGGTGTTGCTTTTATGCCGCCGGGAAAGAACCAAATGAGCCACAGAACGAAAAACCGGAGAAAAAAAAAACTATAAAAAAAAATACACATAACAAAAATTGACACAACTCCGATTTTAAATTTAAAAAAAGGGGGAGCATTTGGGAGTTTTTTAAAAAAAGAGAGAGA
>JACEEZ010008724.1:0-92500 GCA_016584305.1 Chionoecetes opilio
ACACACACACACACACACACACACACACACACACACACACACACACACACAGGAAGAAGGAAGTTAGGAGTAAACAAATAAGAAGATAAGGAGGAGGAGGAGGAGGAGGAGGAAGAGGAGGAGAAGGAGAAGGAGGAAGAGGAGGAAGAGGAGGAGGAGTAGGAGGGAAGCTACATCCTCGGGCAAGGGTAACTGTCTTCCTTACCTCCCTCCTCCTCTTCTTCCCTCCTTCCTTCTCTTCCTTCTCTCCCTCTCTCCTCCTCTCCTCCTTCCTTCTCTCTCTCCCTCCTTCCATTCCCTCCTGCCTTCTCTCTCTCTCTTCCTTCTCCTTCCTTCCTTCCTTCCTTCTCTTCCTTCTCTTCCTTCTCTTCCTTCTCTTCCTTCCTTCCTTCCTTCCTTCCTTCCTTCCTTCCTTCTCTTCCTTCCTTCCTTCCTTCTTTCCTTCCTTCTCTTCCTTCTCCTTCCTTCCTTCCTTCCTTCCTTCCTTCTCTTCCTTCCTTCCTTCCTTCCTTCCTTCCTTCCTTCCTTCTCTTCCTTCTCTTCCTTCCCCTTTCCCTTTTCCTTCTTCCTTCCTTCCTTCTCTTTCCTTCCTTCCTTCCTTCCTCCTTCTCCTTCTTTTCCCTTTCTCTTCTTCCTTCCTTCCTTCCTTCCTTCCTTCCTTCCTTCCTTCCTTCCTTCCTTCGTTGCCTAACTAAGTAAGAAAAAAACGAAATAAAGTCATCAAATATAGACTTTTTTTCTTACAATTTTCTCATCTCAGAGAGAGAGAGAGAGAGAGAGAGAGAGAGAGAGAGAGAGAGAGAGAGAGAGAGAGAGAGAGAGAGAGAGAGAGAGATTGTATACGGACAGCATAGTCAAAATTAAAACATAGCTATACCAATTGACCATGCTACTGAGAGAGAGAGAGAGAGAGAGAGAGAGAGAGAGAGAGAGAGAGAGAGAGAGAGAGAGGAGAGAGAGATTCATGTTGCACTTATTTGTCATAGATTTTTAGTTATTGAAAAAAACGTGATTTAAAACAAAATCAAGGCATACCCCTTGCAAAATTTGCAATATTTTTTTTTAAATAGATATGCTTGAAAATTAGTTCCTAGCAGTTATCGGGCATGCTGAACACGAATCAGGAGTCAGTTTTCAGTTACAATGATTAGAAGTCCCTATTTCAGCCAATTCACAATGACATGATACTTCCAGATATTCCTTAAAAATCACAAATTAGACAAAACTTACTACAAGACATAACAATATGATAGGCATTGCTAGATTAATCATTACTTCAATAATGAGAGAGAAAGAGAGAGAAGAGAGAGAGAGAGGAGAGAGAGAGAGAGAGAGAGAGAGAGAGAGAGAGAGAGAGAGAGAGAGATTATCCCGCCCTGCCGTGGCCCGTGGGTGGTGCATTCCGCCCACTCAACCCTTCACCCCCCGCCCACCCACCCACCCACCCGCCAAGGGCTTCTCTATCAGTTATCACCCTTGAGCAGGACAAGAGTGTTATCTCTCTCTCTCTCTCTCTCTCTCTCTCTCTCTCTCTCTCTCTCTCTCTCTCTCTCTCTCTCTCTCTCTCTCTCTCTCTCTCTCTCTCTCTTGTCTCTCTCTCTCTCTCTGTCTCCGTCTCTCTCTCTCTCTCTTCTCTCTCTCTCTCTCTCTCTCTCTCTCTCTCTCTCTCTTCTCTCTCTCTCTCTCTCTCTCTCTCTCTCTCTCTCTCTCTCTCTCTCTCTCTCACCGTCACTTTCCCTGCATTGACTCTACTATCATTAACCAAAAAGAAAGTTATAGCGGCAGTATAGTAGAAGGTGTAGTAGTAGTGGTAATAATAGTAGGCTACTGTACTAGTAGAAGGTGTAGTAGTAGTGGTAATAATAGTACTGTACTAGTAGAAGGTGTAGTAGTAGTGGTAATAATAGTAGTAGAAGGTGTATAGTAGCAGTGGTACTAATAGTAGTAGAAGGTATAGTAGCAGTGGTAATAATAGTAGTACTATAACAAAAATAGTAGGTAATTAATGGCAATAGCATGAGCAGCAGTCAGTAACCTCCCTCCCATCCCTGCAGGCATGCTCGTCGCCATGGTGAAGTACTTATAGTAGGTTATTAATGGCAATAGCATGAGCAGCAGTCAGTAACCCTCCCTCCCATCCCTGCAGGCACCCTCGTCGCCATGGTGAAGTACGCGGACGAGACCTACAGTTTCCGGCTGGTGGCGCAGGAGGAAGAGGGCCGCGGTGGCACGCTCAGCGAGTGTGGCTCAACCGCCTCCTCCTCCAGACACAAGCAGCGCATTGACTCACTCTTCAGGGACCGCCGCCCACGCCCCGCCCCCACGCCCACCACGCTGCCCCTCCACCCAGTGCGCGCAGAGCTGGAGCGCATGTTCGGCGGCCGCGACCAGCGTCAGCGCGCCTTTCAGGACGTGCGCGCCACCGTGCAGGCGCAGATTGAGCGCCTGTTTGCCGACGCCTCCAGCACGCCGCTCATCCCCCGCAAGGACAGGCCACCGCTACCCACACTCTCGCCCTCGGCAGCCCCCCCAACCATCAGGCCAGCGACCCTCACCCCCCACTATGTGCCCGCCCTGCCTGACCCCCCACACCCCTTCGACACCCCATCCCCACCCACGCACACACCCTCCCCGCCCCCACACACACCCTCACCCCCGCCCCAGGCCCCGCCCCTCACCCCGCCTCGCAACACACCCTCCCCTCCCGTGGCTGACCTGCGTTACGCCGTGGACTACCTGGGTGCCGCCGTGGTGGAGGGGCGTGCCGGCAGCCTGGCGGCGCTGCAGGAGCCGCTGCGGGACCTGTACTACCAGTACAGCGCCGCCCAGCGCCCCGGGGCGGGACACCTACACATCACGGCGGAGGGGCTGGCGGTGACGCAGGAGGACGGCCGCCGTCTGCTGGACAACCCCTTCCCCACCATCGCCGTGTGGGCCGCCGTCAAGCTGGTAACGCGACGCGCCTCCCCTGTCACCCCCGCCACCACGCCCTACAGCTACGCCTTCCTGCCCCTCATCAGCGATCCCGAGGCCCAAGACAAGGGGGACCTATTCCACCCACTGCATGTACCTCAGCCCACCCTGCTGGCCGGCCGCGCCCACCACCCACCCATGCTGGCCTGCGTCATGCGGCGCGCGGGCGTGCCGCGCCTCCTGGAGTGCCACGCCTTCGTGTGTCGCTCGGCCGAGGACGCCATCGTGATCGCCGCCAACCTATACCAGGCATTGGTGCGCGGCATGGGTGGCAGCGACGCGCCCTCCGACACCTACAGCGACGTGCCCCACCACGACGCCCGCGCCATGTTCAGCGACAGCGAGGCGGTGCCGGTGCGCCCGCCGCGCAGGAAACGTGCTTCGCGACGCGGCGCCCCGCCAGGCAATCTGCGCCGCGCCGCCAGCGAGGACATGCTGGGCGGTGGGCGTCACCCGCGGGGCAGCCAGGGGGGGCTGCGGCGGTCTGTAAGCGAGCGCGAGGGTCTCGGCGGGCTGGGGCTTGGCTCGTGCGGGGGCAGCGGAGACGTGTACACGCGGGTGGCCTTGCCGCGCTCCCGCTCCTTCATGAGTGTGAGTGAGAAGTACTGCCTCACCGACCTGGTGCCGGACACAGCACGGGACAAGGCGGCAGACGAGGTGCTGCGGCAGGTGGTGACGCCTCGAGGTATGTCTTACAGCGAGATGGCGCCCGGGCAGCGCCAGGCTCTGCTGCGTGTGGCCCTCACGCTGTCCCGGGACGAGATGTACCAGCGCTCAAAGAGCATCCTGCGCCAGCAGACACACGGCAGCCTGTCTGAGGACGAGTGGTCCTCCTCAAGGCTGGGCTCCATGCTGCGCGCCACTAAACGCTCCTTCTCCCGCCTAGGCTCCCGCGCCTCCACCCTGCAGTCCGCCTACCTCAGGGACAAAAAGTTACCGGTGCGCCGCCTCGCAGGGCCAGCCAAGGGCCGCCACGCCCCCGCCAGGGTGGGATCACGCAACGGCGCCCCCAAGACGCCCATGCCTCGACGGGGCACGTCGCGCTCTGGCGGCGACCAGTCGTGCAGCGAGTGTGGCTACGACAGCGAGTGTTCCAGCAAGTGTTACTGCTCGTTGCCTCGCCGCGGCGGTCAAGGCGGCTGCAAGACCAGCGGGGGTGAGGGCAGTAGCGGGGACAGCGGCGGGCCACAGCTGACGTGTGACTGTGACACCGAGAGCTGCGCCGAGAGCGAGAAGTGTTACTGTTCCCTGCGACGCGTGCGGCAGGACGGTCTGCGGCTGTACGCCATCGACCTCGACTCTGAGACGGACGCGGCCAGCGGCGTGGCCCCGCCCCACTCCCCCTCCAGCCTCTGCAACGGCAGGAGTGCCTCCCGCGCCGCCTCCTGGAGGAGGGCTGGCAGCACGGGCAGTGTCAGCGGTTCCTCACCGGGCACCGTCACGCCCCAGCGCCGCTCCCCGGCCTCAAGCCGCTCTTCAGACTCCGAGGGCCCGCGCCGCACACCCACACTCGTCTCCCCGAGGCGGCGGCGGCGCAACCTCTCGGGCTCCCTGGGCTCCAGTGGCTCCAAGGGATCGTCGCGGGGGTCCTCTAGGGGGTCGTCGCAGGGTTCTGCCAGCAAGATCCTGCTGGTGTCTGCCGTGGACCCCAGCGGCCGCGTGGTGTACCGCGGGGCGTCGCAACGGCAGCAGCACCACCGCCAGGACGGCGACACCGCCTCCATCCTCTCCATGAAGAAGACGGCTGAGATCGCGGCGCTTTTCTCAGAGCTCAAGCTGAGTCAGACCACCGACCTCCTCCACCACCACCCCGACCACGACCACCACGACCACCACGACCACGAAGACGACGACTTCTCAATGACAGCCAATAACTCCTTCCTCTTCTCAGACAACATCGAGACGTCCCTCGGCTACCTACCTTAGCCTGCTCCCCACAAACCCCCTCCTCGCTCCATACTCATACCTCCCCGTCATGGGACCGTCACCCCAGCCCCCCCCTCCTTGGACCCCTTCCCCACCCACGTAACCAAGACTCATACATTTTCCCAGGTAATTTGTGCGACACCTGGCGAGCGTGGCCCCCGGTTTTCCCTCCTCCTCCTCCTCTCCTCCTCCTCCTGCTGTTACCACTACACACTGACTCACCACACACACACACACACACACAGGGCAAAGGTCACAGGCAGGGTACCGTCGCGGGTATCAAGCACTGGTGACCTAACATAACACTGGGCTGACCAATCAAGGCATCAGACTGCTTCCTCTCAGCCAATCAGGAAGCTGCTCTCAACATGGACTCGTGACGTCATCTGGCCCACCACAACCCACCCCACCCCACCACAACCATAACCACACCCCACTACAACCACACCCCACCACAACCACCACACCCCACCCCACCACAACCATAACCACACCACAACCCACCACCAACCCACCACACCACAACCACACCACAACAACACCACCACACCACAACCCACCACACCCCACCACAACCATAAACACCCCCCCACCACACCACAACCACGACCACCATACCCCACCACAACCACCACCAACACACCACACCACAACTACACCCACCACAACCATAACCACGCCACAACCACACCACAACCACAACCACAACCACAACCACAACCACAACCACAACCACAGACCACAACCACACCACAACCAAAACCAAAACCACACCACACCCAAACCACACCACAACCACAACCACACCACACCTAAACCACACCACAACCACAACCACAACCACCCAACCTCCTTTTTCCCAATTCCTTATTCTTTCTTCCTCCTCCTCCTCCTACTCTTCCTCAGTCTCCTGATATCTGTTCTTCCTATGTATTCCTACCACTGTAACCACCACCACACCACAACTGTTACCACAACTACCACGACTAGACTTCATATCATGAAAAACTTATTAAATTTTCATTTCATTTTTTTTTTTAAGTTAATACAAGTTTTGCATTTCACTAACTTTTCTAATATAAAAATTGTCAATAATCTAAGAATTATTTTATGTATGTGTGTGTGTGTGTGTGTGTGTGTGTGTGTGTGTGTGTGTGTGTGTGTGTGTGTGTGTGTGTGTGTGTGCGTGTAGTGATATCCAGGGCAAATTATCTATAGTTTAATACACGATTGGCATTACAGAAGCATTATAGTCGTGCAATTATCATCATCATTATCACTGGTATCATTGTAATAATCTTTGTGACCAGCTCATAATTACATAGTATCAATATTAATTTTTCGAGTCTATTCTCATTATATTTCTCATTATTAAGGTTAAGTTTGTATCATTTAATCATTATATTTGCTTATTATTTTCTCCAGTCATTATATTTTGGCATTACATTCATCATTTATCATTGTATTATAAGATTATTGTCATCATCAAGGTTACATTTGTATCATTTAATCATTATAATTGCTTATCATATTACTCAGTCATTATATTTTGGCATTATATTCATCATTTATCATTGTATTATAAGATTATTGTCATTCGTCACTATATTTTGACATTATACATCTATTCATTATACAGTCATTCATAGTAGCATTATATTATGGCATTATTATCATCATCGTTAAGATATAATGAATGGCTATGTTGGTATTGTCATTATATTTTATATCTCGCACGTAGTATTTTTCACATCATTATTTTAATTGTCATCATTATCACTAAGGCATTTAATTAGTATCATTATCTCGTGTGTGTGTGTGTGTGTGTATGTGTGTGTGTGTGTGGGTGTGTGTGTGTGCTGTGTGTGTGTGTGTGTGTGTGTGTGTGTGTGTGTGTGTGTGTGTGTGTGTTGTGGTGTGTGCGTGTGCTGTGTGTGTGTGTGGTGTGTGTTGTGTGTGTGTGTGTGCGTGTGCTGTGTGTGTGTGGGTGTGTGTGTGTGCGTGTGCTGTGTGTGTGTGTGTGTGTGTGTGTGTGTGTGTGTGTGTGTGTGTGTGTGTGAACAGTTTTTTCTATTAAGAGAGAAAATACAGTTTATTAACATACAGTCTATCCTCTCTGTATTCCTTGTACTTTAGTTTACTTGTGTATAAATGTAATGTGTTTAGTCTAAGATGTATATAGAAAAATGTATGATTGCCTGTATTCTAAGAAATATATATAATACAATTGAAACTTATATTATCTATTGTATATTACGCTACCGTAGATAACACTAAAGTCGCCAGTCACTTGCCACTGCACTAATGTCGCCAGGCACAATATATTACGTATTTTAACATCACTGCAGACTTTTATGTGCCACTGAAGACGCATGCACAGTAGTTTATATTATGTACATCACACTACATGTCTTCAGTGGCACATAAAAGTCTGTAGTGATGCTATAATTCGTAATATATCGTGCCTGGCGACATTAGTGCAGTGGCAAGTGACTGGCGACTATAGTGTTATCTACGGTATAAAACTTACTCGTGCAATGCCTTCTCTGTACAAACTGTCTTGTTGTCTATATAGATGATTATCATAAGAATAAAAATGTTCAAATATTTCTATCAATAAAGTTGTATGTATACTGTACTGAAAACCAACTGTGTTATTATAAAGGGGGAGGAGAGAGAGAGAGAGAGAGAGAGAGAGAGAGAGAGAGAGAGAGAGAGAGAGAGAGAGAGAGAGAGAGAGAGAGAGAGAGAGAGAGAGAGAGAGCAGAAAATCTTAATACCTTAAATGATTTGTATTTTTTTTGTATTGAAAAATCAAAAAATAATAATATAAAAAATATCAACTATCTATCAAAAATTTAAAATATAATAGAAAAAAAAATAAATAATAATAATAATAATAAAAATATTAAAAAATAGAAATATAAAACTGATCATCCGCCTGACTGGATGACGTCATCTGGCCCACCACAACCCACCCCACCCCACCACAACCCACCCCACCCCACCACACACCCACCCACACCCCACCACAACCCACCCCACCCCACCAACACCCACCCCACCACAACCCACCCCACCACCACACACACCCACTCCACCAAACCATAACCCACCACAGCCTTTGCACAGCCCACCCACCCCACCACAACCCACCCCACCCCACCACAACCCACCCCCACACCAACACACCCCACTCCACCACAACCATAACCCCACCACAGCCACCCACCCACCCAACCCACCCACCCCACCACAACCCACCCACACCACCACAACCCACTCACCAACCTAACCCACCATAACCACCACCACACCCACACCCACCACAACCATAACCCCACCACAACCACCACCACCACACCCCACTCCACCACAACCATAACCCCACCACAACCACCACCACACACCCCACTCCACCACAACCATAACCCCACCACCAACCACCACCACCACACCCCACTCCACCACAACCATAACCCCACCACAACCACCCACCACCACCACACCCCACCACAACCATAACCACCACCAACCCACACCCAACCCCCACTCCACCACAACCATACCACCACAACCACTACCCCACACCCCACTCACCCACAACCTACCCCACCACAACCACTACCACCACCACCACACCCCACCACAACCATAACCCCACCACAACCACCACCACCACCACCACACCCCACCACAACCATAACCCCACCACAACCACCACCACCACACCCCACCACATGATGCAACAAGTCAAGCCGCCACCCAGAAAGCTGTTGCCAAAGCCCTGCCAAAGCCCTGCCCACCAATGGCTTAGAAATCTTGGGAGAGAAATGACCATTACACCCGAGACCAAGGCTGACGCTCTACAATTCCTCGTGCTGCTGTTAAAACCCCTTGAGGCCCAGAACGTAATTTCCATTGTAATTTGGGTACTATTAGACGATTTTTAGTGAATATAAGCAAAATTTTATAGATATGACCTGTTTAGTATCCTAGCTTGTCCACTACCTAACTGATTTGGTATATTCAGTTACTTTTTGTTATTCTATGGCTCGACAACATACAATTTTTTATAGCAAAGGAAAGTTCTGGACGTGAAGGAGTGAGAGGAGCCACTGTTGGTCCTTCACAGAGCTTCGTGCCAAATATATCATCAGACCAAGGCCTCATCACATCAACATTTGCCTCCAACGTCAGAGGGTTTGCTTCAACACATAATGCCAGCCTGGTTCTGTATTAAACAGTTATTAAGCAACAGTTGCAGATGACTTAAAAGGTAGATGAGTTGCTTCCTGCCTCAAAACCCTTGCGTCTAGCCACTAATATCTTGTCTACACCTTAAATCACACGTCCTGTCACCTATTTAACACTTAAACTAGACTTATATCACTACTACAATGACATACACTATACTCCTACTATCCCCCTTAACATCCGTAGATAACACTATAGTCGCCAGTCACTTGCCACTGCACTAATGTCGCCAGGCACAATATATTACGAATTTTAGCATCACTACAGACTTTTATGTGCCACTGAAGACATGTAGTGTGATGTACATAATATAAACTACTGTGCATGCGTCTTCAGTGGCACATAAAAGTCTGTAGTGATGCTATAATTCGTAATATATTGTGCCTGGCGACATTAGTGCAGTGGCGAGTGACTGGCGACTATAGTGTTATCTACAGTAATGCTGCAGTGTAACACAATGCATGGACCTGCGTTACCACCTCACCACACCCACCACACATCCTAGCTACCACACACCACTGGCTACCACACACCACACCCACCACACACCCTACCACACCACTGGCTCCACCTCACCACAACCCACACACCTACCACACCACTGGCTACCACACACCACACCCACCACACACCTACCACACCACTGGCTACCACACACACACACCCACCAGCACCCTACACACACTGGCTACCAACACCACACCACCACAACCCTACCACACCACTGGCTACCACCTCACCACACACCCTACCGCACCATGGCTACCACACACACACCCACCACACACCTACCACACACTGGCTACCACACACCACACCCACCACACACCTACCACACCACTGGCTACCACCACCACACCCACCACACACCCTACCACACCACTGGCTACCACCTCACCACACCACACACACCCTACCGCACCACGGCTACCACACACCACACCACCACACACCTACCGCACCACTGGCTACCACACACCACACCCACCACACACCCTACCACACCACTGGCTACCACACCTCACCACACCCACCACACACCCTACCGCACCACTGGCTACCACACACCACACCCACCACACACCCTACCACACCACTGGCTACCACACACCACACACCACACACACACCACCCAGAGCTGGGCACTAAATACATTGAATGTATTTAAATACTAAATACTAAATACATGGGAGAAATGTATTTAAATACTAAATACTAAATACATTTTACGAATGTATTTAAATACTAAATACTAAATGCATCAATTGTATTTAAATACATTTGTAAATACATTTCAAATACACACAAATTTTAACATGTCCGAAAAAAATGAATTTCCTTAGGATTTAACATAAGAACATAAGAAAATAAGGAAGCTACAAGAGGCCGTGAGGCCTACACGTGGTAGTTCCTGTCGCCTAACACTACCTACATCCACCTTTCATCCCCATCCATGAACCTATCCAGCTCCTCTTTAAAGCTCCCTAATGACTCCGCACTAACTATACTGTCTACTGAGACCATTCCATTCATTCACCACCCTATTTGTGAACCAGTTTTTCCCTATTTCCTTTCTAAATCTACGCCCTTCCAGCTTGAATCCGTTACTTCTTGTTCTACCCTGGTTAAAAGCCGTAAGAACTTTTCCTACCTCTCCTTTATTAAATCCCTTTATCCACTTAAAAACTTCTATCAGATCGCCCCTTACTCTGCATCTCTCGAGTGAGTGTAATTTTAATAACTTCAATCTCTTCTCATAACTAAAGTTACGCATCCCTTGTATCATTTTGGTCATCCTTCTCTGCACTATTTCTAACAAGGCTATATCCATCCTGTAATATGGAGACCAAAACTGAACCGCATAGTCTAGGTGAGGCCTGACTAGAGCCAGATAAAGCTTTAGAATAACTTCCGCACTTCTACTTTTAACACTTCTGGTAATGAATCCTAACACTCTATTAGCTCTATTTCTAGCCTCAATACATTGTTTCCTAGGTCGGAGGTCTGGGCTCACCCTCACTCCAAGATCTTTTTCACCTTCTGATCTTTTCAGCGATACATTGCGTATGGTGTATCTATTACCAAGGTGTTTTCTACCAACATTCATAGAAAAACCCAGGTAATAGATATACCATACGCAATGTATCCTTAGATTTTGCAATGATTCGCAATGGTTTCCTTAGATTTTGGGTTTCCTTTGAAATTTCCTTCTCAGGCCTAAATTTCCTTGAAATCAGGACATTTCCTTGAAAGTGGAAACACTGGTTCACTGCAACATCAGGGTTGCCAGATAGTTGGGCGGATTTATGGCCAAATTAACTGTGAAAAAAGTATTTAATTTTTTATATTAAATGTATTTAAATACTCATAAAAGTATTTAAATATGTACTGTATTTAAATACATGACAACCAATGTATTTATAAATACATTTCTAAATACACAAATGTATCTAAATACGTATTTAAATACAATTGTATTTAAATACTGCCCAGTTCTGACCCTACCACACGTACACCACACCCTACCACACACCCTACCACACACCCTACCACACACCCTACCACACACCACACCACCACACACCCTACCACACCACTGGCTATACCACCTCACTACACCCACCACACACCCTACCACATACCACTGGCTACCACACACCACACCCACCACACACCCTACCACATACCACTGGCTACCACACACCACACCCACCACACACCCTACCACATACCACTGGCTACCACACACCACACCCACCACACACCCTACCACATACCACTGGCTACCACACACCACATTAGAGATTCTAATTTCCCGCCGCGAGCACTTTTTCTGTTTTTGTACAGTATCACTTTTTCTGTCTGTTTGTGTTGGTGGGGAAGGCAGGAAGCAACGCAGCATTTTACCGCAAAACGTCATATTTAAGTACAAATATCCACTTAACAAGCACAATTAAGTGTTCAGTGTGAGTGTACGTCATTGTAGTAGTGATATAAGTCTAGTTTAAGTGTTAAATAGGTGTACTGACGTGTGATTTAAGGTGTAGACGAGAAATTAGTGGGCGAGACGCAAGGGTTTTGGCCGATAATTTAACCTTATTTTTATTTTTTCTCATTGTAAGGCCAGACATTGTTCTTAAAGCTACCGTAGATAACAGTAAAGTCGCCACCTGCAATAATGTCGCCAGCCGCCAAATATTACGAATTCTAGCATCACTACTGCTGTGTATGTGCCCCTGAAGATGATACACAGTAGTTTATATCATGACTATAATCTACCCTGTTTCAGCGTTGTTTTATGCTTTGTAGCTGCAAGTATAGACGGTTTCAAATTTCACTACGCGTTTTTTTCTTCGGGCGACGACGACAGCGGTACTCAGTAAATAAACACTAGATGGCGACTTGACTGTTGGTAGCCACTTTGTAGATATTTTTGTAATTTGCTCATTTATAGCCCTAATGCTAGAAGGATTACTAAGACACAAAATGACACAGACTCTCCAGATAGCCCCTTCTAACTTTCTTGAAATCATGGATGTAGAAATGTAAGTATTAACGCCACCACACGTCTGTAAACAAAAAAGTTGTCCTGGCGACTTTACTGTTATCTACGGTAACCTAACCTGGTAAAATTCTAGTTCTTTCCCGTCCTTAGGTCACGTTAGGGTTATAATGGACGAGGCTAGGAAAGGCCAGGAAAAGTTAGTAGTGTCTCAGAAAACAACCGCGCAGTCCTCGTCCATTATTACCACTGAAATAAGGAGTGTTACCGCGCAGTCCTCGTCCATTTTTACCATCGAAATAAGGAGTGTTACCGCGCAGTCTTCGTCCATTTTTACCACTGAAATAGGAGTGTTACCGCGCAGTCTTCGTCCATTTTTACCACTGAAATAAGGAGTGTTACCGCGCAGTCTTCGTCCATTTTTACCACTGAAATAAGGAGTGTTACCCATGTATTGAATTAATTAAACTGCAGTAGTATTACCCAAAAATATCTAGCTGAAAAAGCATCAATTTTAGGCCAGGAAAAATTTGTCGGTTATAATTAAATAAATAAAATTCGGTGATAAATTACCTATATATATTTTTTTCTCTAATGAGTTTCCGGAAAATAAAAATATATCTTATTAGAAAAAGCACCTATTGTAGGCCAGGAAAAATTAGTCGGTGTCTGAAAACGACCGCGAAGTTCTCGTCCATTATAACCTAATTATAAAGTACCGTAGATAACACTATAGTCGCCAGTCACTTGCCACTGCACTAATGTCGCCAGGCACAATGTATTACGAATTTTAGCATCACTACAGACTTTTATGTGCCACTGAAGACATGTAGTGTGATGTATATAATATAAACTACTGTGCATGCATCTTCAGTGGCACTTACAAGTCTGTAGTGATGCTAAAATTCGTAATATATTGTGCCTGGCGACATTAGTGCAGTGGCAAGTGACTGGCGACTATAGTGTTATCTACGGTAGGGGAGAGATTATAGAATATCATAAAAAGGAGTAACCTAACCTCAATATATCCTGACCTAACCTGGTAAAATTCTAGTCCTTTCCTGCCCTTAGGTCACACAGGCCCAGGGATGGATAACTTAACGTGGGGAGGGAGGGCAGTAATGATTCATAAGTTATCCATGCTTTATCCGGAGTAGTAGCCAAGCAGTATTGGGGTATAGGTGGTGAGTTATCCATGTTACTCCTATGTTATCCATGCTTTATCCGGAGTAGTAGCCAAGCAGTATTGGGGTATAGGTGGTGAGTTATCCATGTTACTCCTATGTTATCCATGCTTTATCCTGAGTAGTAGCCAAGCAGTATTGGGGTATAGGTGGTGAGTTATCCTTGTTACTCCTATGTTATCCATGCTTTATCCACAGGCGCCGGGATGTTGAGCTGGCAGCAGAAATATGACAACAGTGATGATGAGGGGGAGGAGGGGGAGGGCTGGAGGTACAGTGGGCCGCTGGGGACTATATTCCTTATAGACGCTGCGAAGGAAATGTTTGACGAGCCGGCAGACGAGGACGACTGAAGACCCGCCCTTCAAACGAGCCCTCAAGGTGAGATGGTGACAGGGAGTTTTGTACACAAGTTGTTTCGTACCCAGGTTTTGTTACTTGTTTCGTACACTGATTTTGAGTTTCTTCGTACATACCTGGTGTCGATTCGTAACTTTAGTAGTCAAGTTCAACTTTGAGCCGAGTGTACGAAGCGACTATGGTTTCATATAGACTACGAAACAACTTTTTGGTGTACGAAACAACGTGTACAAAGTGACTGCACCCGGTGAGCTATACTATAGGGTCTCCAGTCTATCACTAATTACCAGAGCGGGGCGTTGCGGCACCGAGTTGCAGACTTTGCGACTTTGCCGCACTATGAATTTCGAAGTTGCAAAGTCGAAAGTCGCAAACGTTTTGAAAAAGTCGGACTAAGCAAAGTCGCACCGCCAAATTGGCGGTGCGACTTTGTGACTCCCCACAGCTCTGCAGCTGTGGAGAGGCTCTTCAGCATGGCCGGGGACGTCCTCAGGGCCAAGAGGTCCTCCCTGGAGGAGGTCAACTTTGAGGAGCTTGTGTTCCTCAAAGGGAACATGGACCTCCTGGAGGAGAAGATGGGCCAGGAGGACGTAGAGGAGGAGGAGGAGGACTGTAGATATTAGTTTAGGCTGTGTTTGAACAAAAAAATTAATAAATATGTGTTTTTCTGCCTTATAAAAGCATGTTTCTGTTATCGCGCTAAAGTTTACTTTGTAATTTAGCGGAGTCGCACCGGGAAAAATAAGTCGCAGTCGCAAAGTCGCAAGTTGCACTGGGGGGCCAAAATAGAGTCGCAGAGTCGCAGTGGCACCAGGTCCGGCGGAAAAGTCGCAAAGTCAAAGTCGCATCTGAAAAAATTAAAGTCGCGCCCAGCTCTGCTAATTACTAACCCTATACATGATCAGCAAGCTTTGATTTCTTGGCCGTGTGCTGTATGGTAACTATAGGTAACTGTCACAATGACATCCTTAAGAGGCTTCTGGGGCTGCCCAGGTGGTGCAGCTCATCACTGGCTTTCGCAAGGAACGGGGTGAACAATCTAGATGTGATCCGTCGACACTCCATGTTCAGCTTAAGGAGTAGGGTGGAGCTCTCTGCGAACTCCATCATCACCTCCGTCAGGCAGAGCTCGGCCTATGTATGTGCCAGTGCATTTTGTAACATGCTAACTGGGCGACCAAAATGTCTCCCAGTGATGGAAAACTGTCGCCCAGTAAGAACAATTTTAAGCAACTGGGCGACAAGATATTTGTTCATAAAATCCTTCCTGGATACAATGGTTCATCTTATCTGTGTGTGTTAGATCCAGAAGTGCACTCTTATTACTGCATAGGATCGTTATTTATACACAACATACAAAAGGGTGAAGTTGATGTATCCAAAACACTCTATTTTAACAAGTAGGCCTTGACCTTTCTGGCTATCCAAAGAATGTTGCCCAGTAAGATTGGCTTAAAAAATGCCCTGGTATGTGGACCTGTACAACAGCGGTGGCTGGGTCTGCTGTTTGTACAGAATGTGGGGTAGCACAGGTGTACAAGTATACCCCATGTACTATATGCACTTTGGTACTATGGACTCTAATGTGCCTATATCAAGTATAGGCGTCCAGCCTCTGGCCCCTTTGCTTTTGGCTCAGTTCTTGCGGCTGGAACGTTCCAGCCAATTAACTAATTACTCATTAAGGGCTTGTTCTACGCAAAATGTTTGTTTCACAGACCCCCATTGATTTTGACAGCACTACTTGCATGTCAAATTTCAGCTCAATCCGACAATATTTAGGAGTAGCTATTTACTTTTTGGCTTAAACTTGGTTCCACTCCCCTTACGCGAATGGGTCTTATGGTAAGTAGGCAGCTTGCTTCGCTCGCTGCCAATTATTATTATTATTATTATTATTATATGTACTACAGGTTGAAGTTCCCAAACTCGGCATCCCAAGACTCGGCAACACCCAAAACTCGGCTATGGTTCCGGATTTTCCAAAACACGGCAGAACACCCAAAACCCGACGCGTAGTTGCCGGGTCGGCCGCTGGGTGCCACCACACTAGGCCGCTTGGTTTCTCCCGCCGATTTGTTTGTTGTTATTGTTCAGTGGTGTTGTGACTGTAGAGTTGTGTACACTGTTATTTTGTGTACTTCTACAGGTCTGTTATTGGTATTATGGCTCCCAAACGTCCAGGAACACCTACTGGGGCAAGTGAAAAGAAAAGGAAGAACAATGTATTATATACTGTATTAGAATCCAAACAAGAATTTCCTGTGATTTTTTTTATGTGATTTTCATGCTTTTTTTCCCCTTAATATATCTACGTTCTAAAAGTCGGAAAATTCCATTACTCGGCTCGGCGCTGGTCCTGAGGTTGCCGAGTTTGAGAACTTCAACCTGTAGTCTTTTTTTTTTAACGAGGCGAAAATTCGATTCTATCTTAAGGTCTCCTGCTTTAAGTTATGCCTATGTTCCAGCCTCATGTAGCTTCTTTATGTTCCTATGTTCTGATGTGACGTCCCCCTCTGATCTTTATGTTCCTATGTTTTGATGTGACGTCCCCCTCTGATCTTTATGTTCCTATGTTTTGATGTGACTTCCCCCTCTGATCTTTATGTTCCTATGTTCTGATGTGACGTCCCCCTCTGATCTTTATGTTCCTATGTTCTGATGTGACGTCCCCCTCTGATCTTTATGTTCCTATGTTCTGATGTGACGTCCCCCTCTGATCTTTATGTTCCTATGTTCTGATGTGACTTCCCCCTCTGATCTTTATGTTCCTATGTTTTGATGTGACGTCCCCCTCTGATCTTTATGTTCCTATGTTCTGATGTGACGTCCCCCTCTGATCTTTATGTTCCTATGTTTGATGTGACTTCCCCCTCTGATCTTTATGTTCCTATGTTTGATGTGACTTCCCCCTCTGATCTTTATGTTCCTATGTTTTGATGTGACGTCCCCCTCTGATCTTTATGTTCCTATGTTTTGATGTGACGTCCCCCTCTGATCTTTATGTTCCTATGTTTTGATGTGACGTCCCCCTCTGATCTTTATGTTCCTATGTTTTGATGTGACTTCCCCCTCTGATCTTTATGTTCCTATGTTTTGATGTGACGTCCCCCTCTGATCTTTATGTTCCTATGTTTTGATGTGACGTCCCCCTCTGATCTTTATGTTCCTATGTTTTGATGTGACGTCCCCCTCTGATTGTATTGTATTTCTGCGGCTATTATTAAATGTTTCAAATGTTTCAAAAAAGTTTCAAAAATGTTTAAAGAATGTTTCAAAAAAGTTTCAAAAAAGTTTCAAAAATGTTTCAAATGTTTCAAATGTTTCTGGTGCAGGCGGCGCACGTCACCTTAATGAACTGGGCGCTGGCCAGGCCCCAGGACCACGTGGCGGTGGTTCTGTTCAACACCCGACAGACCAAGAACAGCCTGGACTTCCCTCACCTGTACACCCTGCAGCGCCTGGAGAGACCCTCCGCAGAGAGGGTGCTGGAGCTGGAGGCACTGATGGCAGGTGCGGGGTGGGGTGGTGGGACTTGTGGTGGTAGTAGTGGTGGTAGTAGTGGTGAGGGTAGTGGTGAGGGTAGTGGTGAGGGTAGTGGTGGTAGTGGTGGTGGTGGTAGTGGTGGTGGTAGTGGTGGTAGTAGTGGTGAGGGTAGTGGTGGTGGTAGTAGTGGTGAGGGTAGTGGTGGTAGTAGTGGTGGTGGTAGTGGTGGTGGTAGTGGTGGTGGTGGTAGTAGTAGTAGTGGTGGTGGTAGTGGTGAGGGTAGTAGTGGTGGTGGTGGTGGTGGTGGTGGTAGTAGTAGTGGTGGTGGTGGTGGTGGTGGTGGTAGTAGTGGTAGTGGTGGTAGTGGTGGAGGCACTCATGGCAGGTGCAGGGTTGTGACTTCTTTCATTTTAATTTTTTATTTTTTTACATCTATGATTATAGCGCGTGTAGGCAGTGACCTCCAGTGGTGGGATGGCAGGCCCTGGAGGCTCACTTGAGGGCTGTGATGGTTGGCCCTCGCCCGTTGTAACGCAGGCAGGAAATTTATAGTGACGCCTGTGATTAGAGTTTCTTGAGCTGTGATTTTGGCCTCTTGTAGCTTCCTTATGTTCCTTATGTTCTTATGTTCTGATGTTCCTTTGCAGTGAGTCAGAGCCAGTTTGAGGGGAAGTACGGGCACTCTGTCGACGCCACCATCCACAACGCTCTCAGGATATGCCAGGGACTCTTTGCCATCAGGTATACGGTGTGTGGGTGTGTGTGGGTATATGGGGGGTGTGATACGGGTGTGGTATACGGGTATGTGGGTGTGTGTGTGTTGGTGTGGGTGGGGTGTATGTGGGTGTGTGTGTGTGTGTTGGTGTGGGGGTGTTGGTGTGTGGGGGGGGGTGTGTGTTGGTGTGTGTGGGGGTGTATGTGGGTGGGTATGTGGGTGTGGGTGTGGGTGTGTGGGGGTTGGGGGGGTGTATGTGGGTGTGTGTGAGTTGGGGGGGTGTATGTGGGTGTGGGTGGGTGGGTGTGGGTGTGGGTGTGTGTGTGTATGGGCCGGGTATAACCATTTGACTAACATTTGACTTAACTAACTAATGTGGTATATTCAGTTACTTTTCGTAATTTCATGGCTAACAACAGACAATTTCATATGGCCAAGGAATGATCTGGGCGTGAAGGGGTTAACATGAATATCCTCTAAGTTGCTTCTCATAGTAATCCCATTTTTCTTACTCTAAAACCAATTTCTGTCACCCTAGTTTCCTTTCTTCTTATTTGAATCCCCTTTCCTCTCATCCTAATTCCCTTTGTTCTTATCATTGTCATTCTACAGCTAAGTATTAATTATCCGACCTTGGGGGGACCGAAGGTAGGTCGGATAATTGGAATAGTCGGATGTTCAGATATCACAGTAACCATAAACGTAAGGACAAAATGGTATAGAACATAAAAGATGCAGCTCTTGAAGGCCGAGCCAATGGTAGACGTGAAAGTAACATTCATGCATAAATAAAGCCACAAATCAATGTTTTCTAAAAACTAAAACAAACGAAGTAAAATAAATGGCCAAAACAAGACACAATGTGGTGGTGAAAAAAGTTGGTTGTTTGGACAAGTCGGATGTTTGGAGGTCGGATGTTGGGAATTTGGCTGTACTCCCCCACTATAGCCTCTTCCTCCTCTATACCCTACTATATTCCTTATGTTATTATGTTATGTTATTCCTTATGTTATTCCTTATGTTATTCCTTATGTTATTCCTTATGTTATTATGTTATGTTATTCCTTATGTTATTCCTTATGTTATTCCTATGTTAAGGTTATGCATGATTCCTTATGTTTCCTTATGTTTCCTTATGTTATTCTAGCTTACGTGAGTTATGTTATTCCCATGTATCCTTATGGCTATGCTTATGATCCTTTGTATTCCTTAGTATTGTTATGGTATTCCTATGTACTTATTAGTTATTATATGTTATCCTTTGTTATTCCTTATGTTATTCCTTATGTTATTCCTTATGTTATTCCTTATGTTATTCCTTATGTTATTCCTTATGTTATTCCTTATGTTATATTCCTGTGTTCCGTTAACCATCTGCATCCGTTCTCCCGCAGGACAGAGCCTGCAGAAGACATCTCCTTCACTGCCGGAAACCTCACCGGGGGACGGCAGTGAGCAGGTTAGCAAGGCCAAGGACCTCAAGGAACTCTCTGTAGCCTTGGAGACCCTGCATATGGGCGCATCCTTCGACATTAAAAAGTTCTATAAGGTGAGTGAATTTGTGACTCCGAGGCTGTTGTTTTTACTACTACTTACTTATACCTTATCTACTACTATCTATTATCTTAGTATTACTATACTACTACTGGTCCTAACTACTGATCTACTCCACACTACACTACACTCTACTAATACACACATACTACTACTTCACTACTACATACTCACCTAAGGGCGGCAGTGTAGTGGGGCAGGTTGGCCGAGGTCACAAAAGGAAAGTAATTAAATTAATTAAAATAAGGTTTCAAATCTTTATCCGAAACCTTGGGACAACACTATTCGGATTTCGGAATTTTTCGGATTCAGAATGGAAGATATTAGCGTAGATTTAACACTTTTTAATACTCATAGGAAGTTCATCACAAGCTGAAAAAAGAACTTGGTACCAGTGGAGGAGTGAGGAGGAAAGAGAAGAATAAGATAATAAGGAACGATGAAAACTGGGACCAGACGGATGAGACGGAGCATGGAAGTGAGGGTTCTGCATGCGTTGTCAATTTGTTGGCTGCTGGGAAGTACAAGGAGACAGAAAGAAATAATAGAAAGTAGGTCATCGGACATCTTCAGGAGAGAGAGAGAGAGAGAGAGAGAGAGAGAGAGAGAGAGAGAGAGAGCGATGTAAGGTGAGGGTTCTGCATGGGTGTCAATTGTGTTGGCTGCTGGGAAGTACAAGGAGACAGAAAAGAAAGAGAGAATCATAAAGTGTGACCAGGTTTTTTTTTATTTTTTTTTTATTTTTATTCTATACTTTTGAGCCTATAGTGCCTGTGGGCTATTATTGCCTGACAGATAGTCTTGAAAAAATGTTCGGTTTTCGGAGCTTTTCGGTTTTCAGAATTTCGGATAAAAGATTGTGAACCTGTATTGAGTACAGGTTGAAGTTCCCAAACTCGGCATCCCAAGACTCAGCAACACCCAAAACTCGGCTATGGTTCCGGATTTTCCAAAACACGGCAGAACACCCAAAACCCGACGCGTAGTTGCCGGGTCGGCCGCTAGGTGCCACCACACTAGGCCGCCGATTTGTTTGTTGTTATTGTTCAGTGGTGTTGTGACTGTAGAGTTGTGTACACTGTTATTTTGTGTACTTCTACAGGTCTGTTATTGGTATTATGGCTCCCAAACGTCCAGGAACACCTACTGGTGGAAGTGAAAAGAAAAGGAAGAACAATGTGTTAACTATTTCTGAGAAAATTGACCTTTTGAAGAAGTTGGATGGCTTTTTTTCCCCTTAATATATCAACTATTTCTGAGAAAATTGACCTTTTGAAGAAGTTGGATGGCTTTTTTTCCCCTTAATATATCTTCGTTCTAAAAGTCGGAAAATTCCATTACTCGGCTCGGCGCTGGTCCCGAGGTTGCCGAGTTTGGGAACTTCAACCTGTAGTAGTAGTAGTAGTTGTAGTAGTAGTAGTAGTAGTAGTAGTAGTAGTAGTAGTAGTTGAGTTGTTATAGTTTAATGTATAATCTCCTCTAATCTTACACTGAACCTAATCTCCCAATCTCCCAATCTTCCACAGGACCTAATCATTACTGACGACATGGATGAGGAGGAGGAGGAGATGGGTGGGCGGGTCAGTAGGGAGATGAGGACCTTGGTTGACCCCACGACCCGGTTTGATGAGTTGTTTAGCCGGGTCAAGCTTCTGGAAAGCAAACAGCGGGTCACAGCAAAACTGGTCTTCAAAATTGCCCCGGAAGTTCAAATGGGGGTGGGACTTTACACCCTAGTTAGGTACGTATTGACCCCTTCACGCCCAGATCTTTCATTAACATAAAATTGTCTGTTGTTAGCCATAAAATTACGAAAAGTCACTTAATATACCAAATTAGTTAGTGGACAAGGATACTAAACAGGTCATAGCTATAAAATATTGCTTATAGTCACTAAAAATCGTCTAATGGCACCCAAAGTACAATGGAAATTACGTTCTGGGCCTCAAGGGGTTAACTATTCTATTAGTTATATTATTTTTATTACTATTATTACTATTAATATATCTAGGTATAGTCTTTTTTAACGAGGTGAAAATTCCATTCTATCTTAAGGTCTCATGCTAAAGTTATGCCTCTGTTTATCTGATACTATGGTTAACTATGATAAAATACAACTGACATTCTATCTTAACCCTTTCACGCACGGTGACGCGATGGCGTCAAAACGGGCCCGTGTACATCTTAGCTTTTGACGCGAATTGCGTCAAAAAACAAAAAAACATTCGCCAAAAATAAAGTATTTATCAGAATCGCGTCAAAATTTTCTGCGTAAGAGATCCAAGCTAGGCCTATAAAATAAACTAATTGTCAACTCGCTCGTGCGAATGGATTTGAAGTGATAAGGGCCCGTGTCCCTGTTCACTCCCAGCAGGCAGCGTGTTAGCCCGCCTTCTTAGCCATCCGTCTTCCAACATGTGTTTCAGTTTTCCTCCATTTTCTCAAAATCTACTGGCCATATGAAAATTATAATGGTAGCGTTGGAATCCTCATAAAAATCTGCTTTTATTGGCATATAAACCATAAAAAGTTGACTCAGGAAGTTTCGAGCTACGAAGTGGTGAACGTAAGTATTTCTTATTTCTCTTTACTCAATGTTTTTTTCGGAGTCGGTAAATTCCGCTATTTATTTGCATTTCTTGTTATTTTTGTCTTTCATAAGGCAGAATAATCTCTTGCAAAACCAATGATATATAATAATGCCAGGAAAAAAGAATAATCGTGGTTGAAATTGATAACATAAACAAAACATTCACCGCAGAGTCAGGCCATTCCGCGGGGCTCCTTAGAGAGCCCCAAATTGATGTCGCAGTGGACGGAAAAACTTAATACACTTTTCGTGCGTGAAAGGGTTAACGTCTCATGCTAAAGTTATGCCTCTGTTTACCTGATACTATGGTTAACTATGATAAAATACAACTGACATTCTATCTTAAGGTCTCATGCTTAAAATGATGCCTCTGTTTATCTGATACTATGGTTAACTATGATAAAATACAATTGAAATTAAGAAGAAGCGTAGTATTCCCTTCTCCTGGCATCAAATATCAGTCAGTAAGCAGCAAGGGGGCAGCATTTTTCACCTCATAAAAAAACCCCAGTATAAATGACAGAAAATCTATATCAAATGTTTACAATAGCGTCATGTTATATTTGTATTCCTATATTTACACTGATTGTCTCTGTCTGTGTGAGAGGAGAGGATAGATTATATTGTTGTTCTATGGTAAAATTATCTACCAGTTAAGAACATAAGGAAGCTACAAGAGGCTGGGAGACCTACACGTGGTAGCTTCTTTTACTTAACACTACCTACATCCACCTTTCATCCCCATCCATAACACTGTCCAGCCTCCTTTTAAAACTCCCTATTGACTCCGCACTAACTACCCCATGACTGAGTCCCTTCCAGTCATTTACCACCCTATTTGTGAACCAGTTTCCCCCTATTTAAGTCCCTTCCAGTCATTTACCACCCTATTTGTGAACCAGTTTCTCCCTATTTAAGTCCCTTCCAGTCATTTACCACCCTATTTGTGAACCAGTTTCTCCCTATTTAAGTCCCTTCCAGTCATTTACCACCCTATTTGTGAACCAGTTTCTCCCTATTTAAGTCCCTAACAATCATTTACCACCCTATTTGTGAACCATTTCTCCCTATTTAAGTCCCTTCCAGTCATTTACCACCCTATTTGTGAACCAGTTTCCCCCTATTTAAGTCCCTTCCAGTCATTTACCACCCTATTTGTGAACCAGTTTCTCCCTATTTAAGTCCCTTCCAGTCATTTACCACCCTATTTGTGAACCAGTTTCTCCCTATTTAAGTCCCTTCCAGTCATTTACCACCCTATTTGTGAACCAGTTTCTCCCTATTTAAGTCCCTAACAATCATTTACCACCCTATTTGTGAACCAGTTTCCCCCTATTTAAGTCCCTTCCAATCATTTACCACCCTATTTGTGAACCATTTCTCCCTAGTTAAGTCCCTTCCAGTCATTTACCACCCTATTTGTGAACCAGTTTCTCCCTATTTAAGTCCCTTCCAGTCATTTACCACCCTATTTGTGAACCATTTCTCCCTATTTAAGTCCATGCCAATCATTTACCACCCTATTTGTGAACCATTTCTCCCTATTTAAGTCCCTTCCAGTCATTTACCACCCTATTTGTGAACCATTTCTCCCTATTTAAGTCCCTTCCAATCATTTACCACCCTATTTGTGAACCATTTCTCCCTATTTAAGTCCCTTCCAATCATTTACCACCCTATTTGTGAACCATTTCTCCCTATTTAAGTCCCTTCCAGTCATTTACCACCCTATTTGTGAACCATTTCTCCCTATTTAAGTCCCTGCCAATCATTTACCACCCTATTTGTGAACCATTTCTCCCTATTTAAGTCCATGCCAATCATTTACCACCCTATTTGTGAACCATTTCTCCCTATTTAAGTCCATGCCAATCATTTACCACCCTATTTGTGAACCATTTCTCCCTATTTAAGTCCCTTCCAGTCATTTACCACCCTATTTGTGAACCATTTCTCCCTATTTAAGTCCATGCCAATCATTTACCACCCTATTTGTGAACCATTTCTCCCTATTTAAGTCCATGCCAATCATTTACCACCCTATTTGTGAACCATTTCTCCCTATTTAAGTCCCTTCCAGTCATTTACCACCCTATTTGTGAACCATTTCTCCCTATTTAAGTCCATGCCAATCATTTACCACCCTATTTGTGAACCATTTCTCCCTATTTAAGTCCATGCCAATCATTTACCACCCTATTTGTGAACCATTTCTCCCTATTTAAGTCCATGCCAATCATTTACCACCCTATTTGTGAACCATTTCTCCCTATTTAAGTCCCTTCCAGTCATTTACCACCCTATTTGTGAACCATTTCTCCCTATTTCTTTCATAAATCTCCGTTGTGATATTATTCCAGGTCCAGTCGCAAGCAGACCAAGAGGCAGCTGAGCAAGAGCAACAACGAGCAAGTGCGAGTCATTCGTAAGGACCATTTGCCCGTGAGTATATAATAATAGTACTCATTTTATTGTCACCCAAAGTCATACAGTAAATAAAAAAAAGAATTGTGAAGGACATCAGTGACTTGTAGCTTCCTTATGTTCTCATGCTGTGTTCTTATGCTGTGTTCTTATGCTGTGTTCTTATGCTGTGTTCTTATGCTGTGTTCTTATGCTGTGTTCTTATGCTGTGTTCTTATGCTGTGTTCTTATGCTGTGTTCTTATGCTGTGTTCTTATGCTGTGTTCTCATGTTATGTTCTCATGTTATGTTCTCATGTTATGTTCTCATGCTATATTCTCATGTTATGTTCTTATGCTATGTTCTTATGCTGTGTTCTTATGCTGTGTTCTTATGCTGTGTTCTCATGTTATGTTCTCATGTTATGTTCTTATGCTATATTCTCATGTTATGTTCTCATGCTATGTTCTTATGTTATGTTCTTATGCTATGTTCTTATGCTATGTTCTTATGTTATGTTCTCATGCTGTGTTCTTATGTTATGTTCTTATGCTATGTTCTTATGCTATGTTCCCTGCCTGTGTCCGCAGCGCACGGGTGAGCTGGTCTACCCCTCGGATCGCGAGTATTGTGCCAAGTACGGCAAAGAGGATATTGGTTTCTCCAAGGTGAGTGTGTGTGTGTGTGTGTGTGTGCGTGTGTGTGTGTGTGTGTGTGTGTGTGTGTGTGTGTGTGTGTGTGTGTTTGTACTACCTAGAACAGAGGTCGGCAACCCAGAATTTGAGAGTAGCCAGTTTGTTCAGCCTTGGCAGGGCAGCAGTGCTGATGGAGTCACAGTGTACATTATGAATGCAAATTACCAACAAGTACAAGTTAATAAGTACAAGAATTCATCCCAATATTTTCCTAGAGAACCAGGACCCAGGGCACACACACTATAGTACTGCGGCTATCTAGGCCAGTATGTATTTTAAATCTTATTTTTTTAACGATAATTTGGACATTTTTAAGGAGGTGGCCGACGGCTGACCTAGTATAAAGTATTTAGTGTATCTATATAGTACATTGCAGTCATGTACCACCCTATTATAAGTACATTGCAGTCATTTACCACCCTATTATAAGTACATTGCAGTTATTTACCACCCTATTATAAGTACATTGCAGTCCTTTACCACCCTATTATAAGTACATTGCAGTCATTTACCACCCTATTATAAGTACATTGCAGTTATTTACCACCCTATTATAAGTACATTGCAGTCATTTACCACCCTATTATAAGTACATTGCAGTTATTTACCACCCTATTATAAGTACATTGCAGTTATTTACCACCCTATTATAAGTACATTGCAGTTATTTACCACCCTATTATAAGTACATTGCAGTTATTTACCACCCTATTATAAGTACATTGCAGTCCTTTACCACCCTATTATAAGTACATTGCAGTCCTTTACCACCCTATTATAAGTACATTGCAGTCATTTACCACCCTATTATAAGTACATTGCAGTCCTTTACCACCCTATTATAAGTACATTGCAGTCATTTACCACCCTATTATAAGTACATTGCAGTCCTTTACCACCCTATTATAAGTACATTGCAGTCCTTTACCACCCTATTATAAGTACATTGCAGTTATTTACCACCCTATTATAAGTACATTGCAGTTATTTACCACCCTATTATAAGTACATTGCAGTTATTTACCACCCTATTATAAGTACATTGCAGTCCTTTACCACCCTATTATAAGTACATTGCAGTTATTTACCACCCTATTATAAGTACATTGCAGTCCTTTACCACCCTATTATAAGTACATTGCAGTCATGTACCACCCTATTATAAGTACATTGCAGTCCTTTACCACCCTATTATAAGTACATTGCAGTCCTTTACCACCCTATTATAAGTACATTGCAGTCCTTTACCACCCTATTATAAGTACATTGCAGTCCTTTACCACCCTATTATAAGTACATTGCAGTCATGTACCACCCTATTATAAGTACATTGCAGTCATTTACCACCCTATTATAAGTACATTGCAGTCATTTACCACCCTATTATAAGTACATTGCAGTCCTTTACCACCCTATTATAAGTACATTGCAGTCATTTACCACCCTATTATAAGTACATTGCAGTCCTTTACCAGCCTATTATAAGTTCATTGCAGTTATTTACCACCCTATTATAAGTACATTGCAGTCATGTACCACCCTATTATAAGTACATTGCAGTCATTTACCACCCTATTATAAGTACATTGCAGTCCTTTACCACCCTATTATAAGTACATTGCAGTCCTTTACCACCCTATTATAAGTACATTGCAGTTATTTACCACCCTATTATAAGTACATTGCAGTCATTTACCACCCTATTATAAGTACATTGCAGTCATTTACCACCCTATTATAAGTACATTGCAGTCCTTTACCACCCTATTATAAGTACATTGCAGTCCTTTACCACCCTATTATAAGTACATTGCAGTTATTTACCACCCTATTATAAGTACATTGCAGTCATTTACCACCCTATTATAAGTACATTGCAGTCATTTACCACCCTATTATAAGTACATTGCAGTCCTTTACCACCCTATTATAAGTACATTGCAGTCATTTACCACCCTATTATAAGTACATTGCAGTTATTTACCACCCTATTATAAGTACATTGCAGTCATGTACCACCCTATTATAAGTACATTGCAGTCATTTACCACCCTATTATAAGTACATTGCAGTCATTTACCACCCTATTATAAGTACATTGCAGTCCTTTACCACCCTATTATAAGTACATTGCAGTCATTTACCAGCCTATTATAAGTACATTGCAGTCATTTACCACCCTATTTGATAACCCTATTGACCTGCTGCTTTCCCCCCCAGAGTGAGGCCAGGAATGTGATCAATGTGTTTCCGCCTGGCATAGAACTGCTCGGCTTTCAACCCAAGAGTTGGCTCAAGAACCTCTACCATTACAAGGCTGCCAAGTTCATCTACCCACAGGAGGCGTGGATCAAAGGTGGGTGTATTTACCTAGTTGTAATTACCTAGTAGTGTTTTACAGGGCCTGAGCTACACTGGTGGGGTCCCGTCTCCATATCTACATTTATCCAGTCTTTCATTCAATTGGGGCCCATTATTTGCTGATATCACCTCCTCATTTAGTCCATTCTAAACTACTACATTGCTATGAGGGAAGCTGTACTTCTTGATGTTGTTCAGGCATCTCACTTTTCCTAGTTTTGTATGTCCTCTTGTCCCAATACCGTCTCTTTGTTTACAAGTCACTAGTCTCTCATTGTCTGTTTCTTCCATCTTTGTTATCAGCTTAAATTTTTTGTATTAGTCTCCTCTTTCTCTTCTCTGCTCCTGTGTGTGTGTGTGTGTGTGTGTGTGTGTAGGTGTGAGCGCTATTACAGTGCCAGACTAGACAATAACATAAACTCCTCTCTGTCTCTCTCTCCCTTCCCTTCCCTTCCCTTCCCTTCCCTTCCCTTCCCTTCCCTTCCCTTCCCTTCCCTTCCCTTCCCTTCCCTTACTCTACTCTACTCTACTCTACTCTACTCTACTCTACTCTACTCTACTCTACTCTACTCTACTCTACTCTACTCTACTCTACTCTACTCTACTCTACTCTACTCTACTCTACTCTACTCTACTCTACTCTTCTGTCTGTCTGTCTGTCTCTATCCCTCCCCCTTCCATTCAATTCCCTACTCTACTCTACTCTTCTCTCCTCTTCTCTCCTCTTCTCTTCTCTTCTCTTCTCTTCTCTTCTCTTCTCTTCTCTTCTCTTCTCTTCTCTCTCTCTCTCTCTCTCTCTCTCTCTCTCTCTCTCTCTCTCTCTCTCTCTCTCTCTCTCTCTCTCTCTCTCTCTCTCCAGGCAGCACCAAGTTGTTCAGTGCCCTGTTGGAGCGGTGTCAGACCAGGGGGGTCGTGCCCCTGGTACGCATAGTGGCCAGGAGGGGCTGCAACCTGGCCCTGGCCGCCCTCCTCCCGCAGGATGAGGTGCTGGACGACACCAGGGGCCAGGTCTTGCCTCAGGGCTTCATTGTCTATCATCTCCCTATGGCTGGTGAGTCTTAAAGGGTCGAGAAAGGTCCTAAAGGGTCTAGAAAGGTCTTAAAGGGTCAAGAAAGGTCCTAAAGGGTCTAGAAAGTCTTAAAGGGTCAAGAAAGGTCCTAAAGGGTCGAGAAAGGTCCTAAAGGGTCGAGAAAGGTCTTAAAGGGTCAAGAAAGGTCCTAAAGGGTCGAGAAAGGTCTTAAAGGGTCAAGAAAGGTCCTAAAGGGTCGAGAAAGGTCTTAAAGGGTCAAGAAAGGTCCTAAAGGGTCGAGAAAGGTCCTAAAGGGTCGAGAAAGGTCTTAAAGGGTCAAGAAAGGTCCTAAAGGGTCAAGAAAGGTCCTAAAGGGTCTAGAAAGGTCTTAAAGGGTCAAGAAAGGTCCTAAAGGGTCTAGAAAGGTCCTAAAGGGTCTAGAAAGGTCTTAAAGGATATAGAAAGGTCCTAAAGGGTCTAGAAAGGTCCTAAAGGGTCTAGAAAGGTCTAGAAAGGTCCTAAAGGGTCTAGAAAGGTCTTAAAGGATATATAAAGGTCCTAAAGGGTCTAGAAAGGTCCTAAAGGGTCTAGAAAGTCTTAAAGGGTCAAGAAAGGTCCTAAAGGGTCGAGAAAGGTCCTAAAGGGTCGAGAAAGGTCTTAAAGGGTCAAGAAAGGTCCTAAAGGGTCGAGAAAGGTCTTAAAGGGTCAAGAAAGGTCCTAAAGGGTCGAGAAAGGTCTTAAAGGGTCAAGAAAGGTCCTAAAGGGTCGAGAAAGGTCCTAAAGGGTCGAGAAAGGTCTTAAAGGGTCAAGAAAGGTCTTAAAGGGTCAAGAAAGGTCTTAAAGGGTCAAGAAAGGTCCTAAAGGGTCGAGAAAGGTCCTAAAGGGTCTAGAAAGGTCTTAAAGGGTCTAGAAAGGTCCTAAAGGGTCTAGAAAGGTCCTAAAGGGTCTAGAAAGGTCTTAAAGGATATAGAAAGGTCCTAAAGGGTCTAGAAAGGTCCTAAAGGGTCTAGAAAGGTCTTAAAGGGTCTAGAAAGGTCCTAAAGGGTCTAGAAAGGTCTTAAAGGATATATAAAGGTCCTAAAGGGTCTAGAAAGGTCCTAAAGGGTCTAGAAAGGTCCCGAAGGGTCTAGAAAGGTCCTAAAGGGTCTATATAAAGGCTGCTGTGAGTCTTAAAAGGGTATATAAAGGTTGCTGGTGAGTCTTAAAGGGTCTATAAAAATCAGGTATAAATAAAGGTATGGTATTTATGTTACTTATGTTTGTTATTATTTGTTTAGGTTTTGGTTCTATAAAGGCTGGGTATTTGTTATTATATCTGTATTAGGTTTTGGTTCTATAAAGGCTGGGTATATAATATTTATCTGATTCAAACTGGAAAAACGTAGATTTAAAAAAGAAATAGGAGTATATTACGGATTTATTTTAATTACCCAGCAAGTTTCAAGTCATTTTCTCACACAAGTATCATTAGTAGGGATTTCTTTTCATTTCCCAGCAAGGTTCAAGTTATTTTCTCACGACCTATTTTCTCACGCCTGTCTCTTTCCTATGACCTATTGCCGGTCTCTCTTCTATGACCTATTTTCTCACGCCTGTCTCTTCCCTATGACCTATTTTCTCACGCCTGTCTTTTCTATGACCTATTTTCTCACGCCTGTCTCTTTCCTATGACCTATTTTCTCACGCCTGTCTCTTTCCTATGACCTATTGCCGGTCTCTCTTCTATGACCTATTTTCTCACGCCTGTCTCTTCCCTATGACCTATTTTCTCACGCCTGTCTTTTCTATGACCTATTTTCTCACGCCTGTCTCTTTCCTATGACCTATTGCCGGTCTCTCTTCTATGACCTATTTTCTCACGCCTGTCTTTCCTATGACCTATTTTCTCACGCCTGTCTTTCCTATGACCTATTTTCTCACGCCTGTCTTTCCTATGACCTATTTTCTCACGCCTGTCTTTCCTATGACCTATTTTCTCACGCCTGTCTTTCCTATGACCTATTTTCTCACGCCTGTCTCTTTCCTATGACCTATTTTCTCACGCCTGTCTTTCCTATGACCTATTTTCTCATGCCTTTCTTTCCTATGACCTATTTTCTCATGCCTGTCTCTTTCCTATGACCTATTTTCTCATGCCTGTCTTTCCTATGACCTATTTTCTCATGCCTGTCTCTTTCCTATGACCTATTTTCTCACGCCTGTCTTTCCTATGACCTATTTTCTCACGCCTGTCTTTCCTATGACCTATTTTCTCACGCCTGTCTTTCCTATGACCTATTTTCTCACGCCTGTCTTTCCTATGACCTATTTTCTCATGCCTGTCTCTTTCCTATGACCTATTTTCTCATGCCTGTCTTTCCTATGACCTATTTTCTCATGCCTGTCTTTCCTATGACCTATTTTCTCATGCCCGTCTCTTCCTATGACCTATTTTCTCATGCCTGTCTTTCCTATGACCTATTTTCTCACGCCTGTCTCTTTCCTATGACCTATTTTCTCACGCCTGTCTCTTTCCTATGACCTATTTTCTCATGCCTGTCTTTCCTCTGACCTATTTTCTCACGCCTGTCTTTCCTATGACCTATTTTCTCACGCCTGTCTCTTTCCTATGACCCGACAGACAGCTTCAGCACCTCAGATCTCAAGAGAGGGAGGTCACGGGCCGCGGCAAAGCAGGTCGACGCGGCAAAGAAGGTCGTGCAGAAGCTTCACTTTGATTACAACGTTGACCTTTTTGACAACCCGGACATCGAGACCATGAATGAAATCATCAAGGGTTTGGCACTCAACCGTGACCACATGGACCCTGTAGCAGACCCTACAGGTGTGTGGGTGTGTGTTGACTACTACAGCCTTGTCACTACTACTAATACTACCGTAGATAACAGTAAAGTCGCCACCTGCAATAATGTCGCCAGGCGCCATATATTATGAATTATAGCATTACTACTGATTTTTATGTGCCACTGAAGATGATACACAGTAGTTTATATCATGACTGTATAATCTACCCTGTTTCAGCGTTGTTTTATGCTTTGTATCTGCGAGTATATACGGTTTCAAATTTCACTACGCGGTTTTTTTTCGGGCGACGACGACAGCGGTAGGACACTCAGTAAATAAACACTAGATGGCGACTTTTTTGTTGGTAGCCACTTTGTAGATATTTTTGTAATTTGTTCATTTATAGCCCTACTATGACACAGATGAAGACACAAAATGACACAGACTCTCCAGATAGCCCCTTCTAACTTTCCTGAAATCATGGATGTAGAAATGTAAGTATTAACGCCACCACACGTCTGTAAACAGAAAAAAAAGTTGTCCTGGCGACTTTACTGTTATCTACGGTACAGTTCTAGTTACACCTCCACCAATGGAAATCCCTGATGAATTAGATTTACTTGATAAGATTAATCAAAACACTTATCATAAGAATGTGTAAGACAAGTGGATATTAAAACTGATTGCATTATTTTTCTATTTTGTGGCTTCATGTTCTGAATTTCACGGCCAAGGAATGTATTTATTTGAAGAAAAAGAAATGTACTATAATATTAGTAAACAGTCTGTGGTTGGTTATTGGAAACTGTAAGTGATATACCCTAGAGGAAAAAGCTGAGTTCATGCAGCAGGAAGTATCAGTGAGTCTCAGTGTGCTTTAAGTCCTCGGCATCTTGCATTGCTCTAGCAAGACTGTAGCCTCATTAGTTTTCTGTGCTAGACGTAGTACTGAGGGATTACTCACAACTCATAGTATCATTACATTTGAACTGATATCATATGAAATTACAGGAACTACCTGTAATTAGACCTACCAAGTAGGTCTAACGGCCTCTTGTAGCTTCCTTATTTTCTTATGTTCTTATCCGCCAGGGTGGCACGGTTGGTATAGTCACGGACTTGCGTGCAGAGTCCCTGCATTCGGTCAGCAGTTCGAGTCCACCAAGTTCGTCCTGGCGTGGCGGCGCTTTGTATAGTCAATAACCTTGTAGTTGGTACTTGCAAAGTGTCTAGATAGGATCAAAGTATCTTATGTTCTTATGTACTACTACTCTATACACCAGCACAATACACCCTTTCTGCACAGCTCCCAAGATGGAAGCAGTGATGTTCTTATGTTCAAACTACTACTACCTACTACATACTACTACTACTACTACTACTACTACTACTACTACTACTACTACTACTACTACTACTACTACTACTTTTACTACGACTACTACAATTCTGAATCTCCTCCTCCTCCTACTACTACTACTACTACTACTACTACTACTACTACTACTACTACTACTACTACTACTACTACTACTACTACTACTACTACTACTACTACTACTACTACTACTACTACTACTACTACTACTACTACTACTACTACTACTACTACCACACCACACCACTACTACTCCTCTATACTCACAGTTCCCAAGATGGATGCTGTGATGGAGCGAGCCGGCCCAGCGCTGAAGGAGTTTGAGAAGGTCACCCTCCGCTTCTCGGACAAAAGCGCGCGCCTCCAGGCCACCTCCGCTCTCATGGCCAACAAGCGGGTACGGGTGGAGCACGACAATGTGGATGTGGAGATTATGGTGAAGAGAGGACAGGTGAGTGGAGTGGAGGATGAGTTTGCTTAGTGGATGGGCTCAAGGGGAAAAAACAAGGAACAAATACAAATAAAAAAATATATTCAGTAAAACCTCTCTTATTCGGACCCTCATTATTCCGACTTTGACATTATTCGAACCTCCTTTTTTTTTTTATTTTTTTTTTTTTTTTTATCTTAGGGTTCGAAATTTCCTAGCTATATTTTACCTAGAATTTTTTTTTTTTTCTTTTTTTTTTTCTAAGGGGTCGAAATTTCATAGCTATATACACCTAGATTTTTTTATTTATTTATTTATTTTTTTATTTTATTATTTTATTTTATTATAACATATCCTCTTGTTTCTTGTTTGTTTTGTTTAGAGGATAATGCCTCAGAGCCATAGTGATCTACCGCTGCTGCATATTAGTGTTGGCCGAAGCCGCCACCCCGGGGGGGGGGGTTACAAACCCCCAGCTGGTACCCGGTACCCATTCACTGCTGGGTGGACAGGGGCTAGGGATTTAAGAAAGACCACCCATCTATCTTTCGCTCCGCCCGGGGATCGAACCCGGGACTTCTCGGTTGTAAGCCGAGCGTGCTAACCACTACACTACAGAGTTCCCTCCATATATAATCCCCCATTACTCGGATCCTTGCATTATTCGGACCACTCCTTGGCCCAAGTAGTCCCAATAGGAGAGGTTTTACTGTATAGACGTATATTTATTATATTTTATTCCAGCTGAACACCGAATTCACTATGGTGGATGAAACAATTCTTTGATGCTTTTTGAACTTTGGAAAAATGTTCATCTGGAAATTTACCGTGGATGGCTCTCATTTATTGAGTTATTTTCCTATCATATATTTTTTTTCCTAACCATATTTTTTTTCTTATCTTTTTTTTTCCCCTATCATATACATATATATTATATATATATATTTTTCCCTATCATATACGTATATATTTTTTTTTTTCCATCATATATTTTTTTTTCATCGGATTTTTGTTTTTTCCCCTATCATGTTTTATGATATATTTTTTTTCCCTTGTGTTTTCCAGGCTCAGCAGCTGTCCGTGCCAGTGCTGAAGGAGTGGCTGTCAGCGCGAGGCTTCAAAGTGACGGGCAAGAAGAAAGCGGAGTTGATGCAGCTGTGTATTGATACCGTGTGTGCATAGGTGTGTGGTGTGTGAGTGAGTGCAGCAAATTTAACCACTACAAACAACTATAGTATAAAATCAACCAGTGTGTGTGTGTGTCTGTGAGTGTGTGTGTGTGTGAGTGTGTGTGGTGTGTGTGTAAGTGGGTGTGTATAATTCAGCATCTTAACCCCTTCACGCCCAGATCTTTCCTTTGCTATAAAAAAATGTCTGTTGGCAAGTAATAAAATTACGAAAAGTGACTGAATATACCACATTAGTTAGTGGACAAGGATACTGAACAGATCATAGCTATAAACCAGTAAGACGCCTTAATCGGCGAAGGACGAGGGAGCCCGTAGAAAGCCGCCGCACGTGCGCACGTGCGGCGTCACCCGGAGTTTGACCTGTGTGACATTGCTAGGTGTGTGGTCTCAAACCACACACCAAATTTCAACTTAGTCGGTACAGCTGTTTCTCAGCTATAGCAAGATAACGTTGTCTGACACCCCTCACGCGGCACGCGCCATGCTGACCCCTCACGTGAGACAAAACATGTCAAGCACAAAAGGGATTGAATGGAGCTATCAGATGGCGAAGACCGCTTGTCAATCTGGTTTGTGTTCTTCAGGCTTATTCTGTTTAGCTAATATTGTTTATGAGCGACTAGGGAGTCGAAGATTATTAATAAGAAAGGGTTTGTTGTCTTTTATACCTAGAATGGGCCTATGGTGATTTTTATTAAGGGTAAGAAACATAGCAATCGGAAGCGGGATTCGAAAGATATAAGCTCATGATAAGCGTAACGGTCGATTGGGATAGGGTCGGGTCGGCCGCTTAAGTGAGAAAAATCACATATCCAGTGAGGACTCACGAGCGCTTCGCGCTCTCTCGTAACTACTACTACTACTACTACTACTACTACTACTATAACTACTACTACTACTACTACTACTACTACTACTACTACTACTACTACTACTACTACTACTACACAATAGGTGTCTTGCACGTGACGTCACAGCCCTCGCTGTGCAGGCGAAAAACGCGGAAAATGCGAGCTGGAGGATCAACAAACTCCACTTGCCGCCAGTGTTTGCCAGCTTATGGTAATTTTCCCCTACTAAATATATGTTTATCAGTATAAAAGGTATACAGGGAGGTCCCGAAGATACGAGCAGTTAGGTTCCACCTGGCATACTCGTAAAGCGAAATCTCGTATAACGAAACACATAACTAATGGTAAAATATAGGTTTGGTTCCAGGACCCCATCAATTTAAAAAAAAAAAAAAAAAAAAAAAATATGTTTTTCAAGCTAAAATAAACTATAGCAAACACAACAAACTCTCAAATATAGGGCTCTATATACCACACCACCGCACCACCACACAAAACTCAGTGAATTAAGAGTGTGACAGCACAGTAGGACAGAGCACAAATAAGTCACAATAAGCACATTAAGTAATCCAGCAAATCACTAAAATTGACTCACAAGGCACAAAACATACAAGCAACAAAGACGTTGTATGTACTCTTCGGGACGCCGCGTGATACACTAGACTCGAGAGGGCAGGGTAGGTAAGGGACAAGGGAGGGGTGCGCAGACCTCTTCCACTGCCCACAAACTCGTCTCTGTGCATCTGAATCATTGTACATCGTCCAGCTGGGGGGAAGCCACGAAGCACTTTATCACCTTTTTTTGGTAGGAAGTCCGACGTCGGTAGTAACAGGAACCCACAGCTCGGCAAAGTCATAGGTTTGGTCGTAAATGTGCACACTGGCCAACGACTGCTCGAGACTGGTATTAGCAGAGGTAGGGAGTCTCCAGGCTCGCTTATTATTGCTTGGTATGCTATGAAATATCATTTCTCTAGGTGAATGTAGACATATGATTGCATTTGGATGGATATTATTCATATATATGAGTAAAGAGATGAAATACAAGCAAGGGTCTCATCCACGTCTGGCAGCGCAGCCTTTGGCAGCAGCAGCAGCAGCATGAAGCCTGTGAGGTGGATATCAACACCAAGGGAGATAGATGTCTTTGGTAATATTTAGTAGGGGTGCGAGAACCCCTTGAGGAATCCTATGATCCCTGGTGCTATCACATGCGTGGGAGCTGACCTGACTTCTTCAGGAAGGCACAGGTAGCTACAGCTGATAACGGGGTGTTGTGTGGGCGGCGGAAATCGGCCGTCGCCCGCAATTCCCCGCCAGCGGAGATCTCCTTGGTAATTATTTAGTAGGAAAGCGAGGACCCTTTGAGGAATCCTATGATCACTGGTGATATCCTATGGTGCTATCACAGGCGTAGGAGCTGACTGTCTTCTTCAGGAAGGCACAGGTGAGGCGGATGACGGCGGGTTTTGACTCAAAACTTTTGAGAGGCGGCGGGCGCCACCTCCGCCACGGTAGGTTTGGGCAGGCTTAAACGTCTTATTACTCGTTATTATACAACTTAGTGATTATGGTGAGATGTCATATACACGTGTCATTATCTAAATCAATGTAGCACCGTGTGTCACCATAAATAAGGGTGATTTAAAGATGTTATGATACGGTGAGTGCTGGCAGGGCAGTGAGTGACGGAGAAATTCTTGCCGCGGAGCCGCCCCATAACAAATATTCACTATTTTAACCCACATACACACCTTCTACCAACAAAACACTAGCAACACAGGCTCCTTACTTATATATCTTACTATCTGATACATTAAAACTCCTTAAAACGCAAGCATTCAAAATAAAACGAGAATTAGTTTTAGATGACGGGGACAGAAGGCAGAGAGAGGCAGTCTGACATGCCATTCTTGCCCGGAAATATGTCTCGCTGGCTTTTCGTACAACCTTAGGTAAAATCATAGTCAGTAAATGACTTTATAATTTTAGTAAATACTTGTAATTTACTTTAGTAAATAACTTGTAATTTACGTTTAGTAATATTTGTTTATTTGAAATAACTTAATTTACTTCGTAATATACTTGTTTAATTTTAACTCCCCCGTATTTTGAAAAGTCGTAGCATTGATTTTCGATCTCGTAAAATGAAAAATAGACCCCAATTTAAAACTCTAGTATCATCGATTCTCGTATAATCGATGTCGTATAACGGGAACCTCCCTGTAATGTTTATCTTCGGAAATGTTTGTTTATAATATTATCAATAAAAACCGTAAATACAACTAAATAACTGCCATTATGAAAATCAGAAATATGCATGAACTTAAAATTCTATAACTTCGCATTTATCTTTGCGAAGAAAACTTTTACATGGAGAATGGATATAGAGCGGAATTTCACTAGCTTTCATGGAACACTTCGTTTTTTGATAACTGAATTAGTAGGCAGGCATAACGTAGCGTTACTAAAAATAACACCATCAATTGGGAAAATTACCCAATTCGTCTTTCTGTCATCTAAAACTCTTACCTTGCGTTCTTACACTGAAACTTAGGGATTGATGGGCTATCAGATGGCGAGACCGCTTGTCAATCGAAGGGGATTCCAAAATATGAGTCCTGAAGCGTATGGTCAGTCGGTCGGTCGCCGCTATCCCGGAAAAATCCAAGTGATGAGGACTCACAGCGCTTTCGCCTGCGTTCCGTAACATTCTTATCCTAAAATGTAATGCACCAAATTACATGTAATTACTTCTGGCCTAGGGTAGAGTGTGGTAAATATGTGTGTGTATGACAAGTTCTGGACACATAAGAAGGTTTATGGTAATATTATTTTCCTGAATTCACAGTTAGTACAAGGATTACAGTTTTTGTGAGATGCAATGATTGTATATTCTTAAGTTAATGAGAGTTGGGTTCTTCAGGTGATGTGTTAGCTTAAATTATTGATTCTTATTAATGTTTGTGTGGCGTAACATAGGGATTGGCTGAAGGGAAATTACCATGAGCAGAGTACCTATTGCCTTGTGATGTCGTGATGTAGGTCGGGGTCTTTCTTACTCATTAATTTTAAAGAACTGCATTGGCCAATGATCTTATTTTTGTCTCTCTCAAATTCCTTGGCACCAATAATTGTATACAGTCGACCCTCGGTTTAGGGCTCCTTTCTTATACCTATATCTTAATATCTGATACATTAAAACTCCTTAAAATCCAAGCATTCCAAAATATAATGAGAAAAATTATGTTGAGTTGAGGATTGGAGCGGCAGTAAGCGGCCCGGCAGCCATTCTTGCCCACACATTTGTCTAGCGAATGGAGTCCGTTAAATCCGATCCGTTAAACTGAGGTCCGTTCAAAAATCAAGAGTCTACTGTACATTTAAAATAATTGGTTGTCCCTTGGTTTGGGGTAAATTGAGAGATCGGGAACTCGAAATGCCAGGGGTCGCTGGCAGTTTTAACTCACTTTTTTTAATAAGTTGGTCTACTGGAAAACAAAATATGGGCTTATTCCACTGCACTTAAAACACAAAAAGTATAAAATTAAGAACGATTTTCTTCTATATGTATATTGTATAGAAGCCTGATTCTGTAAAACATTGTATATAACCAAATAACCAAGGAGGTTATAGTTGAGGAGGCGAGGTAAATGCTACTCTATGATATTATATAGTCAATAACGAATGTTTAGAAGTTATCTATACCTAGGCAGTCATATTTTCCTGTTATTATTGTGTATCAATCAGATAGAAGGCCTGGAAGTGCAATGAGTCGACGCGTGAAGCGGCAATGTTTTGATTCAATCTCCCCGCCACCACTCCCCGCCGCGGCATGTCGCCTCCACAATTATAACCTACATTGTCGCAGCAACAAGCCAATTTTGGCATTCTTTATTCTTCGTTTTTCCAAGGCATTGCTTATTGTATTTTGACAAGCGTTTGCCAGACGCAGCAGTACGGTCTTAGAAAACAGTGTGAACATTGCCCAAATTTTACATGCCACAATATACATGTAAAAAATATATTAAGCTTTGCTACTCGAGGCGAGTAATTTGCATTAAATTGCTATTATAGAACGTTCCATCGTAATGCATGTCATCCATATAATTAGCAGAACAACAGAAGAACCATATTTTTTGGTATTCAGATGCGGTGCATCAATGTTTATCGCGAAATTAATTTATGAAAAATATTAGTCGCGGAGCCAAAACACAGTAGACCAACCTTTGAGTTAAAACTGCCAGCGACCACTGGCATTTCTCCAGTTTCAGATCATTGGAATTGACAGGCAGTCATTAATTCCATGGCATTGCCTGACTTCACTTCATCAACATCTGTCCTGTTCAAGAGTTATTTATTTCAATTAAATATTCAAACACTATAAGTTATTCATAAGTCATTGATGAGTTATGTATTGTTTTGGTTGTGTCCCATGGTTGCACAGGCCTTCACAAAGCTGTTCCCTCACCCAGCACTGAGCAGCGAGTAGGCAGTGTTGTGCATCTCTTAACCCCTTCACATCCAGAGCTTTCCATTGCTATAAAAAATTGTCTTGTGGAGCCATAAAATTACAAAAAGTAACTGAATATACCAAATTAGTTAGTAGACAAGGACATGTTAGTAAACAGGTCATATCTATTAAAACATTGCTTATAGTCACTAAACATCGTCTAATGGTACCCAAATTACAATGGAAATTACGTTCTGGGCCTCAAGGGGTTAAGCAACTCTCTTTAAGTTTGTCTGACAAGGAGCACTTATTGAATTCCCATGATTTAGCTGTCAGTTCCCCAACCCAACCAAGCTTTATAATTGCGGCAAATAAACAGAGTATTACGATGAGGCAGTGTTGGCATCCCCGGAAACAGATACAAATATAGGCCTTTTCTATAATTATTGTTAATACTAGTAATCTGATTTTTATATTTTTCCTTCATAACTTCACATTGACAGTTTACTATATTTTTCACCTTCAATACTGATGTAGTAGGCAGAGCATTTTATCTAACTATTAATACTAGTAGTCTGATTTTTTTTTTTTATTATAAGTGCAATTTTTTTTTATGATACATATATTTCACTGGTTGGCTGTGCTTGTGTGTGTTTCCCGGGTGGCTTTGTCGCCTGTACACCGACGACTCTCTAGGAACCGTTGCTCCTCAAACAGAAGCAAAAAAGAAAATGATAATGATAAGTGGTTAATACTAATACTGAAAATACTAATACTGATCATTGTATTGAAGTAATGATTAATCTAGCAATGCCTATCATATTTTTATGTCTTGTAGTAAGTTTTGTCTAATTTGTGATTTTTAAGGAATATCTGGAAGTATCATGTCATTGTGAATTGGCTGAAATAGGGACTTCTAATTATTGTACCTGAAAACTGACTCCAGATTCGTGTTCAGCATGCCCGAGAACTGCTAGGAACTAATTTTCAAACAAATTATTTTTCAAGAAATATTGCAAATTTTGGAGAAAATTTCACCCCTCAGATTCTCATGAAAATGTGTGGCTAGCGGCTTTGTCCTGCTGAACACGAGCCTGGCGTCAGTGTTGTGATGGCCCCAAGGCTGCACACTATTTACCCTTGTGAAACCCTTGGGAATAGATCAATAATATCACTAGAGATTTACTACTATAGCAACATCAATACAGAGGCACTGAGGTCATGAACTGTACTGCAGAGCATGAGAGAGAGAGAGAGAGAGGCATGGCAGGGAGACAGTTACTCTATTAGTGTTTTATAATCATTTTCATTGAACTCAGTCTCTCATAACTCACTTTCATTCATGTCAATACCAATGCCTGACATTTCTTTTATCACGGAAGAGGAAAAAAACTAGAAAGATCACAAGTTCATTTATTCAGGTACAAATCGATAAAAAATGTTCTCATGTTGACATTATTTCTGTTTATTTTGTGGGAGAGAAAGAGGGTGGTAAATGACTGGAAGGGACTCAGTCATGGGCATGGGGTAGTTAGTGCGGAGTCAATAGGGAGTTTTAAAAGGAGGCTGACAGTGTTATGGATGGGGATGAAAGGTGGATGTAGGTAGTGTTAAGTAACAGAAACTACCACGTGTAGGTCTCCCAGCCTCTTGTAGCTTCCTTATGTTCTTATGAGAGAGATGAAGAAGGTAGTAGTAGTGGTGGTGGTTACATGTAGGGGAAAAAGGTTAGAGGGAAAAAGATGAGAGAATGTTTAGCAAAGTCTCATGTGGAGTTTGTCAGGGTGGAGTGGACTGGAAGTGGAAGAGAAAATATATAATGGAAAAGGTTAGCAAAAAGTTTAGGTGGAGTGGACTAGAAGTGGAAGAAAAAATATACAATAGAATAGGGTAGCAAGGAGTCTAGGTGGAGTGGACTGGAAGTGGAGGAGAAAATAGACAATAGAATAGTTTAGTAAAGAATATGTGGAGTGGAAGGAAAAGTACACAATGGAATACTAGGTTAGCAATAATCCCATGTGGAGTTTTGTCAAGGTGGAGTGGACTGGAAGCGGAATACATCAGTGACCACCTTCCACTTGTCGTCCTTGACTGTGACGAGGAAGGACTGGTGGAAGGGGTAGCGGCGGTCCTTGAGCATGACCTGACCTGCCGTGCTGACCTGGATGGTGGACTGTTGACCCACCGCCTCGACTGGGGGGGGGGGGGGAGAACATAAGAAAATTTTCTTAAGGAAGCTACAAGAGGCCGCGAGACCTACACGTGTAGTTCCTGTATTTAACTCCTTCACACCCAGATCTTTCCTTTGCTATATAAAATTGTCTGTTGTCGAGCCATAAAATTACGAAAAGTAACTAAATAAACCAAATTAGTTAGTGGCCAAGGATACTAAACAGGTCATAATCTATAAAATATTGCTTATATTCACTAAAAAATGTCTAATGGTACCCAAATTACAATGGAAATTACGTTCTGGGCCTCAAGGGGTTAACCGCCATAAAGACTGAAATTCGACACACAGTACTTAAACACCCCTGAAAAACCGCTCTCCGTCACGACATGCATAAAAAACCGCAAATAATAATCACCGAAAGTGCTAAAAAGATGGAAATCGGACACAAAGACTTCCCGAAACACCCCTGAAAAAACTAACTGAGGTGGAGAAGTGAGGTCGTAATCATTATACCATTATTTCATGATTCATCTAAACTAGAATACTAGCACACTAATTATAACAATCTATTTATTTCATTTCTTAATTACGTATAGTCCTCTTACATGTCTTAACTAATTCATTACTACAGCCTCTCTTTCTCTCTCTCTCTCTCTCTCTGGTCTTTTCTTACTACTGTATTTCCATTAAATCACTCGCCCATTCTTTCCCTCTCTCACACTCACACTCACACTCACACTCACACTCACACACATACACTCTCTCTCTCTCTCTCTCACACTCACACTCTCTCTGACTCATTCCGTTAATATCACTCACCCACTCTTCTCCCCCCCCCCCCCCACACACACACCTACACCTACACACACACACCTCTAACAGGCTGGGCGTCTAGGCAGTACAGGGTGTGGACGCTGGTGGGCAGGTCTTCATAGAACTTTTGTATCTTGGCGTTGCCCGTCACCTGGTTGCCGTTCCAGACCAGGCGGCCAGACTCCAGGTACAGCTTGGAGAGTTTGTGCCGCATCTGTGGGGGTTATAGTAGTGGTAGTGGTGGTATTTTTTTTATTTTTTTTTTAGTAATAATGGTGGTGATGGGGGTGGTTAATGCATTGGTATTTGCAGAGCTGGGCGGTCCACACCTCCACAACTTGCAGAACTGCCATTTGGTTGCGGAATCCGTTGCTCAAAAAGTTGCGGACCACTCAAAATTAAGGTCCACTACCGCTACTTTAAAAAAAAGACGAAAACGACTGTAGCCGCAGACAAAGCAGCTATAACATAAATTGAAGTGGCTAATCTTAGTAATCTATAACATAAATTGTATTGATTAGTTGTACATAAATGTAAAGAAACGTGTATATGTTCGTACATAACGGTGAATAGTTTTTGAACGCGAAGTCATAGCTATGACGTCACGGTTACGTGACTTACGTCATCGATGACGTGGCCAATGGCCGCTTGATAGACAACTGTGGAATGATGAACTACTGGCAGTTGAGTTGTCAGTTGAGGACTTCCCTGACAGCCAAGAACTTTGAAAAGCTCATCTTCATGAAGGGCAACCAACCTCAAGATGTTTTTAGCATGAGGAAGCTGAAGAGGCAGGAGGAGGAGGAGGTGCCAGACCCAGACAATTAGTGTAGTGGAGCTGTTTTTGGCCTTTTATTAGCATTTTTTGGTGTTTTGTCAATATATAATATAAAATAATAAATATTGTCTAATTATTAAGCCATTTTTTGTTATTTATTAATATTTATTAAATTAATAGTTAGTTATTAAGTTATTGTGGACTTGTAAACAAAAAAATTGGGTTGCAGACCTAGTTCCACTACTGGTGCGGACCTTTGAAATAGGTGCGGAACTACAGTTGCGGAACCTCAAAATGCCAAAAGTTGCGGAGGTGCGGAATGTGGAACCCCCGCCTGAAGGTTGCGGAGGTGCGGGGTGCGGAACTTGAAAAAAAGGTGCGGTGCCCAGCTCTGGTAGCAGTAGTGTTGGTTGTAGTAGTAGTACACACAAACCTCGATTTCCCGGACTAATAGGGGGGAGCACTGGTCTGGGAACCGCAAAAGTCCGGGAATCGCAAGTATAAAAAAATATATATATATATATATATATATATTTATATATATATATATAGTCCGATGCCATTACCCACCCCCGGACGTTTATCCTACTCTAGTATTTACTGTCTAGCAACTGACAATATCAACTACCCCGCCGCGGACTTTTACGTCCGCTGAGCATTGAGCCACCTGGCGGGAGGCAGCAGAAAGTGTTCAATAGTCTCAAGAGACGTTCCTGCACCAGGGGCAGTGGGGGTCAGGGGACTAACGGAGGCTGTGCAGGCGAACCGTGAGTGTCATGTGCCCAAATGTAAACAATACGACCGTTGAGCATGCTGCCACCTGGCGGGAGGCAGCAGAAAGTGTTCAATAGTCTCAGAAATGTTCTTGCACCAGGGGCAGTGGGAGTCAGGTGACTGACGGAGGCTGTGCAGGTGAACCGTGAATGTTGTGTGCCCAAATGTAAACAATACGACCGCTGAGCATGCTGCCACCTGGCGGGAGGCGCGGACACTGACCAGGGGTGACAGGAGACGCTTGGACCACCGGACAACTTGGTCAATTTACGAACAGGACCAGGCATTTCAACGTAAAAAAAAAAAAAAAAATTGCCTGAGAGACTGACATATCCCCGGACCTCGGATTTTGTCCGGCAAATCTGATATCCGGGAAATCGAGGTTTGTGTGTATGTAGTAGTAGTAATAGAAGTTGTAGTAGTAGTAACACTATAAACATACTCATTCCTCATGCTATATATATATACCTATATAATTTATATCAACATATACGTACATCAACATAAATATCCACAATTTTTATATTTTCATTAGTACTACAGGTTGAAGTTCCCAAACTCAGCAACCTCGGGACCAGTGCCGAGCCGAGTAATGGAATTTTCCGACTTTTAGAACGTAGATATATTAAGGGGAAAAAAAGCATGAAATGGTCAATTTTCTCAGAAATAGTTAAGACATTGTTCTTCCTTTTCTTTTCCCTTGCACCAGTAGGTGTTCCTGGACGTTTGGGAGCCATAATACCAATAACAGACCTGTAGAAGTACACAAAATAACAGTGTACACAACTCTACAGTCACAACACCACTGAACAATAACAACAAACAAATCGGCGGGAGAAACCAAGCGGCCTAGTGTGGTGGCACCTAGCGGCCGACCCGGCAACCACGCGCCGGGTTTTGTGTGTTCTGCCGGGTTTTGGAAAATCCGGAACCATAGCCGAGTTTTGGGTGTTGCCGAGTCTTGGGATGCCGAGTTTGGGAACTTCAACCTGTACCATCAAATATCATGTATTCTTTTTATCATCAATCTTGGCAAACATCCATTTCCTTGTATAATATTACAAGCAACAAACAATAACTTCAGCAACTTCACTTCAACCTCTCATAACTTCAGCAATAATTCTTTACAAGCAACAAGCAATAATAACTTCAACTTTTCATAACTTCAGTATAGTCTATTTTATTTATCATGGTCAAAATGCACTACCGTAGATAACAGTGAAGTCGCCAGTTCTACATTTCTTTGTTATTTACAGACGTGTGGTGGCGTTAATACTTACATTTCTACATCCATGATTTCAGGAAAATTAGAAGGGGCTATCTGGAAAGTCTGTGTCATTTTGTGTCTTCATCTGTGTCATATTAGGGCTATAAATGAACAAATGACAAAAATAAAACCGAGTGGCGACCTCACTATACCTACTACAGTAAAGTCGCCAGCTAGTATTTTAACCCAACAGTTGAGTCGCCACTCTGGGGAATTCAGGGAAATTAGAGGTAACGTAAAACAAGTCTCTATATATATTAGCTGCGGAAGAGGCTTGGATATATAAAAATTCCTCTGCCAACGTGAAAATAAATTCTATTCAAGTTTGAAAGATCTGGCAAGTCTGTGTCCTGTCGCCCGAAAAGCTACTGTTTACTGTCTGTCATCGCGCGAAGAAAAACGTGAGAAGCAAAATGCGCAACAGTTAAATTTGCAGATACAAAGCATAAAACAACGCTGAAAGGTTACGCGGTTAAGTAGTGAAGATATTGTGATTGGTAATGATGATACGAGGAATGCACCAATCAGCTGCCCCGTAGAATAGAAGGGGAGGCAGGGGGCGTGGCTTCCTTACTGCATTTTGACCATAATAAAAAAAATAGACTATAACAACTTCCACCCGTCACCCACCTTGTCAATATACTCATAGTAGAGCTTGGTGAAGTTCTCGGCCGCCTCACAAGCAAAGGTGATCTGGGTGCGTTCCTGTAGGGAGATGAAACACATATCACTACATCATTGTATTACTTCAACGACCCTTATTTATTTATTTACATTTACTGGCTTGGTGGTGAGATAGTAGTAGTATAGTAGTAGTAGTAGTAGTAGTAGTAGTAGTAGTAGTAGTAGTAGTAGTAGTAGTAGTGGTGGTAGTAGTGGTGGTACCGGTAGTTAATCCATTGGTATTTGGTATTAGTAGCTGAAGGTGGTAGTAGTAGTAGTAGTAGTAGTAGTAGTAGTAGTAGTAGTAGTAGTAGTAGTAGTAGTAGCAGTAGTAGTAGTAGTAGTAGTAGTAGTAGTAGTAGTAGTAGTAGTAGTAGTAGTAGTAGTAGTAGTAGTAGTAGTAGTAGTAGTAGTAGTAGTAGTAGTAGTAGTGGTGGTGGTGGTTAATGGATTAGTATTTGATATTAATAGCTGGAAGTGATTGTGGTGGTAGTAGTAGCAGTAGTAGTAGTGGTGGTTAATGGATTGGTATTTGGTATTAGTAGTAGGTGATTGTGGTGGTGGTGTAGTAGTAGTAGTAGTAGTAGTAGTAGTAGTAGTATAGTAGTAGTAGTAGTAGTAGTAGTAGTAGTAGTAGTAGTAGTGTTGAGTGAATTAAAGAGCGATTTTGATAGTTTATAATGTGTAGACACTGTAGAGTATGTAGAGAGGAAAGTTACAGGGAACTATCATGTGTGTGTGTGTGTGTGTGTGTGTGTGTGTGTGTGTGTGTGTGTGTGTGTGTGTGTGTGTGTGTGTGTGTGTGTGTGTGTGTGTGTGTGTGTGTGTGTGCGCTTGCTATGACAAACTAGAAACTCCACCACAAGTTCAGCCTAAGGTCAGAAGTTCACTCAATGCCACCTGTCAAAAAAAAATGTACGAACCACTTACCGTCTCAGCAGCCATGATTAACGCTGACTGTCAAATACCACCGCTGTTTCTGCCTCTGTTACGCCACTGCCTGAAATACACAGCCATCATGAATAACACACGTACACACACACACACACAGTAGTAGTTATAGCAGTAGGCCACAAGAGTAATATAGTCTCATTAAAACATTGTGCCCGGATATCATAGTCTACAGCCCAGCCGATGCGCACTTGTACACCCTTGCATCATCTGTCCCCACGTAAAGATAGGGCACTTTAAGCCTTCCCAGACCCCAAGCATTACTATAACTCCCATATACAGTTAGTACTACCGTAGATAACACTATAGTCGCCAGTCACTTGCCACTGCACTAATGTCGCCAGGCACAATATATTACGAATTTTAGCATCACTACAGACTTTTATGTGCCACTGAAGACATGTAGTGTGATGTACATAATATAAACTACAGTGCATGCCTCTTCATTGGCACATAGGGGAGGCGGTAGCGGAGTGGTTAGCGTCACCGACTGGCGTTCTCGGTGACCCGAGTTCGATCCCCGAAGAAAACCAAAACCTTTCTGCACCGTCAAGTGGCCTAAGAACACCCACATGCCCTGCCCATCAACTCTAACTTCGATTGCGAGTGCATCGGAGGACACAGGGGGGCAGCATGAGCCTCTACAAGCGTCACTATAAAAATCCTGCCTGCGCCACCACGGGCGAGGACCAACCATCAGAGCCCTCAAGTGAACCTCCAGAGACTACCATCCAAGCCCTGGATCACCACTGCCTGCCTACAGGCGCTATAGGCACAAATGTAAAAAAAAAAAAAAAAAAAACATAAAAGTCTGTAGTGATGCTAAAATTCATAATATATTGTGCCTGGCGAGATAAGTGCAGTGGCAAGTGACTGGCGACTATAGTGTTATGTACGGTAGTAATTATCTATATCATTCTTGGTAACTATAATTAAACACTCCCTCAGCCTTCCTTCTTTTAGACAATTACAGGAAGTTTCGACGGAATGCACTTTCGACGGTACCGTCGAACTCCGTTGAAATTTCCAATATGTCTATCATAGAGTAAAACCTAAAGGTATTTTGTCATTGAGAGGATTAATATAAAATACAAAGTTACTAGATCATTGCCCACCAAAATTAAAGTGAAAAGCATATACAGCAATGAGTGTCCTCCCGCCGTCGTCGTCGCCCGAAAAAAAACAGAGTAGCGAAATTTGAAACCGTATATACTTGCAGATACAAAGCATAAAACAACGCTGAAACAGGGTAGATTATACAGTCATGATATAAACTACTGTGTATCATCTTCAGTGGCACATACAAGTCAGTAGTGATGCTATAATTCGTAATATATGGCGCCTGGCGACATTAGGGCAGGTGGCGACTAAAGTGTTATCTACGGTACATAGTCTACTAGTCATTAGTCCACTAATCATTCTACCATAGTTTATATGGTACAATATTAATAATACTTCCATACTCTCTTAGCCCCCCTTCTCCCCCTTGTTTTTTGCACTACGCCTCGCCCCCTTATGAAAAACAGGGTGATTTAGACCAAGAAGTCATTAGTGAAGACACAAACACATCAAAATTTATTAGAAAATAAATAAAAGGTTGTTTTTATAATAGCGGAAAGTTTTGAACCCAGAAATACCCCATTTTTACCCATTTACCGTGCATATATTGCCTCTACTTGGGTGTTATATCATGCAATACAGCCCCACACCCTTTCTTACCCCTTACATAGCCTTGAATATTGCAAGGGAACCCGTAAATTGAGGTAAACAGCAGAAGAAAATAAGATAAATAAAGCCAGAAATACCCCATTTTTACCCATTTAGCGTGCATATATTGCCTTTGCTTGGGTATTATATCATGCAATACAGCCCCACACCCTTTCTTACCTCTTACATAGCCTTAAATATTGCAAGGGAACTCGTAAATTGAGGTAAACAGCAGACGAAAATAAGAGAAATAAGATAAGTGAAGCCAGAAATACCCAGTTTTTACCTATTAATCGTACATATATTGTCTTTGTCAATGGGTAATATCATGCAATACAGCCCCACGCCCTTTCTTACCCCTTAAATAGCCTTGAATATTGCACGGGAAGCCGTAAATTGAGGTATAAATGTAAGAATAAGGTTAAATATCCAATATGGCCGCTGTGACGTCATTAAGAGCTGGATCAGAGCTCCTCTTGATCTTGACATGCAACTCGAGGCTACAACTATTACCTTCATAATCAAAAACATCAAATAATGAATAAATCAACACGGATAAAGTAAAATAATGATAAATAGGACTCAATAAGCCTTAAAAAAACAATGAAATAACGAAGAATTAATTAAATATTGTATTTCAAAAGATGGCCGAAAAACCTTCAAATTTACCATAACAAAAATCGACTTTTTACCCAAGGCTCAATAATTCGTGAAAAAATATGAGCAAATAGTATATGATGTGTGTATCTTATAAACAGTAACAGATCCTCGTTCAGTGTTGAAACCATGGAGTAATACATGTTTTGGTTTTTCGATAATTTTACCCTTTCAACCACTGAGTCAGACGTATTCCTCCAGTAAACACGTGAAAAACACGTCACATAGGCACACACAGACACACTGCGCCTGTAGGCATAGCTAATAATAACACACAAATAACCTCACAGCTTATTTAGAAGGAGGAACAAGTTAGACGTTAAAATGTAAACAAAACCCGCCTAAAATAAATAAACAAAATACAGTCACCAGGCGCGCGATTAATACATAAAACGATGCGGAAATATTGAAATATATTAAAACACACAAAAATCCCCTGTATTTAGTGTATAAAAAGAATTATCAACAAAATATCGCAAAAATCTACGATTACTAACTATTGAGTCATATTTCTTTTACGTAGGCCTTAAACTCAGACTTTACATGGGTAGTCATAAAAAGAGCTGGGGTTTTCATTAAGGCTATACAATCCATAATCGGTCCACGAATAAAAGTGACTATTCGTTTTAAATACGTAATTGGCAACTCGTAAAATGGCGGAGGCAGAATTCCCTTCAGCCAATCAGCGGCCTTGCTCTGGTCTCAGCCAATCACGTTCAGGAACCACTGGGCGGCCGTGTTTAGTGTTTATTCCCGATATATAGACCCATAGACCACTGTATACCTGGACTGCGCACGAGACAATGTTTTGAATTGCGGGGCTGCATAGGGGCCTGCGGGGCGCCCGACAAAGAGATATAGTGGTCTATGGACTATCATATAGACTGGTTTATCAGTGTATATGATATACTGTAATCTTCGTAAATGTTTGTTCTATAATATTATCAAATAAAAAACAGTGAAACACGCTAAAGAAATGCCATTTCGAGACTATGAAAAAATATGCATGAACTTAATATTCACTTAACTCTTCACCATTTAAAACTTTGCGAGTAAACTTTTATAATGAAGAGTATCAATAAAGAAGCGCAATTTTATTAGCTTTCCATTGCTATATTTCGTTATCTGATACATTAATTAGAACCATGTATAAATTAGCGTTAAATACATAAATAAAATCATCAATCGGGTAATTTTCCCGATTGATGATGTTATTTATTTACTTATATATTTCGTTTCCTGATAAATGAATTAGTACCATGTATAAATTAGCGTTGACTAAATTAATAACATCAATCGGGAAAATTACCCGATTGATGATTTTATTTATTTAGTTAACGCTAATTTATGCATGGTTCTAATTAATTTATCAGATAACGAAATATAGCAATGGAAAGAAAGCTAATAAAATTGCACTTCTATTGATACTCTTCGTTATAAAAGTTGACTCGCAAAGTTTTAAATGGCGAAGAGTTGAAGTGAATATTAAGTTCATGCATATTTCTTCAGTCTCGTAATGGCATTTCTTTAGCGTGTTTTATTGTTTTTTATTTGATAATATTATAGAACAAACATTTACGAAGATTACAGTGTATCATATATACTAATAAACCAGTCTATATGATCCGTATATATATATATATATATATATGAATCCGAGCGGCCCTCCGACTTCAGCCCCTTGTGCGACAGGCCGATATTCCGTGCACAGTCCAGGTATACAGTGGTCTATGATAGACCTTATTTAATGGAAAATAAGGTGAAATTTACCCTTAAATACCTTATTTATGGCATATTAGTGATACTAAGAGTATTGTTAGTGATAGGTGGACGATAATACATTGCCGCCATATTAGCCTTTCAGCGTAATATTCTTCCTGAAATATGACATCATAGTTTGATGCCGGTAAATGGAATATTTTGACGTGTTTTCGCCAAGTGTCTCCCGCTGAATACTACAGAGATGTACCCAGGGTATACCTTGATGCGCTGATCCTAGGTTCGAGTCCCGCGTGCCCGAGATTAGCTTCTATGGACCACTGTGGCCCGCGCCGTACCCGTGGCTGCGGCGGTACGGGCTGACGCCGTTATAGTGGACGAGAATTGCGCGTTCGCTCTTTAGGTCAGACACACACACTGGGGGGCTAACACCTCACTCTTAGCCTCTCGCTTTACCACATACACCACACCTGTACGGCCTCGCAACACACCTGTCGCCTGTGTATCACCGTAAATAAATAACTTGGAAGGCTCGAGTTACCCTTTTAGACGACTACAACTTTGCCGCTGTCCCTCCCACGTATAGTTAGGCATTTTAAGCTTTCCCAGACTCCAAGCATTACTATAACTCACAATATAGTAAGTCCTAAAGGTGTTCTGTCCCTTAGTATGCCTTAAACACGTAGTAATTATCTGTATCAGTCTTGGTAGCGATAATTAAACACTCTTTCGGCAGTAACACTTTTCCTCCTCCGCCATTTCGTGGTGTGTTTATTTTCGATCAGCTGGCGCGCAGTACTGCCTCAAAGATAATTATATATAACACTCTAATTACTCTATATACATGCTTTTAAAGACATATTAATTAAATATCAATCTTTTATCTCTACACTAATAGCCTAGTAATAGGTTTTGAATAAATTAGAAGTGTATTAATAGCGATTTCTTACGTCATTCAATCCATCACAGCTTGTCAAAATGCATCATTGTTCTTAAAAGCGAAACAGGTTTAGATCATGTCTGGAAATTACGTTTTAAATTATTATTATGGGTTTATTTATGGTTTAGGTGGGTTTATATGCAGGGGATGGCCAGTTAAGTCATTTAGTATAGTTCTAAAAGGTGAAACAGGTTTAAATCATGTCTGGAAATTACGTTTTAACTTAGTATTATTAGTATTATTGGTTTTTTATGGTTTAGGTGGATTTATATGCAGGGAATGGCAGTGAAGTAATTGGTCTGTGTAATATCGGTTATTTGGCCTCAAGGCTCCAAAGGGTTCACGCGTATCCTACTCCTCCTCTTCCTTCCTCCTCCTCTTCCTCCTCTTCTTCTTCTTCCTCCTCTTCTTCTTCTGCTTATTCTACTACCTCCTTCTTCTTCCTATATTCATCATCTTCTTCCTCCTCCTCCTCCTCCGTTCTTCTTCTTCCATGCATTCCATCACCTAGCTTCCTTTTCCTCCTCCTCCTCATTCCTCCTTCTCTTCCTCCTCTTCTTCTTCGTTCTCCTTTCTCTTCTTCTTCCTCCATGCATTCCTTCTCTTCTCAATTCCTCCTCCTCTTCCATCATCCTCTTCTCCCCCTCCTCGATCCTCCTCACTTCTTCTATTCTTCTATATAATCAGTTCTTCTTCTTTTAACTATATATGTATAGCCTACTATTCCTATATGCAACAAGGGTAATATATAAATAAGAGGAAAATGCGATAAAAAAAGACCGATCGAGAAAAAAACGCTGAGAGAGAGAGAGAGAGGAGAGAGAGAAGAGAATATCTTTACCTGCACTCTCTCTCTATTTCTCAATCTCTCTCTATCTCTCAATTTCTCTGTATCAAAGTAAATGGCCATGAAAGCTTTAAATATACTGATGCCATAGAGTCGCCATAGTACTATTAAAAGGCCCAGGAAATGGCTAATTACTGAAGGGAGGAAGGGAGATTTTAATTAAGGAATGTCGCCTTTTATATATTGAAATAAATGGCCATGCTTAGTAACTAGAGTATATTGGAGGTCATAGAGTAAAAAATACAATAAACAGGCTGCTTAAAATGGCCTATAAGGGGTTAAAAATGGTCTCAAATATAGATTAAATATAGATTATAATTATTAATAAAGTCATAGTAATTGAAAAGGCTACAAAATGGCTACCAGAGAGCTGAGGAATTCATGTGTTTAATATAAAATGTAGATTAGTTGATAATGGAGTGGTAATTGGGGTCATAGGTCATAGGTCAGGTCAGAATAGGGTCAAAAAGCCCCCCAAAAACTATAGCCGGAGTTTAACCGGAGTACCATAGGAGTGAGGAATAAATTTCTTTAATATAAAATGCAGATTGATGGATGATAGTATGATAGTGGGGGTCAGAGGTCACAGGTCAGGTCAGCATAGGGTCAAAAAGCCTTAAATAAGCTATGGTGGAAGGGGGGCGGGATGTAAAATGTAGATGGATAGATAATGGCATGGTTGTGGTTCAGAGGTCACAGGTCAGGTCGAAATAGGGTCAAAAAGTAAAATAAAAAAAGCTATAGCATGAGTACCATAGGAGTGGGGAATAAATCTCTTCAATATAAAACGTAGACTATAGTTGATAATGTAAAGGTTGTGGGGGTCAAGGGTCACAGGTCAGGTCAGAATAGGGTCAAAAAGCCCTCAAAAAGGTTTAGTCGGGTTGAGGAATTAATGTTATCAATATAAAATGCAGATGGATATATAATGGCATGGTTGTGGGCTTCAGAGGTCACAGGTCAGGTCAGCATAGGGTAAAAAAGTAAAAAATAAAGCTATAGCGTGAGTACCATAGGAGTGAGGAATAAATCTCTTCAATAGAAAACGTAGATGGATAGATAATGGCATGGCTGTGGGGTTCAGAGGTCACAGGTCAGGTCAAAATAGGGTCAAAAAGCCCCAAAAAAGCTTTAGGCGGAGGGGGGCGGGAGGTCAAATGTAGATGGATAGATAATGGAATGGTTGTGGGGTTTAGAGGTCACAGGTCAGGTCATAATAGGGTCAAAAAACCCAAAAAAGCTATAGGCGGAGTTTAACCGGAGCCCCATAGGAGTGAGGATTGAATGTCCTTAATATAAAATCTAGATTAGTTGTTTATAGAATGATTGTGGGGGTCAGAGGTCACAGGTCAGGTCAGCATAGGGTCAAAAAGCCCCAAATAAGCTATGGCGGGAGGGGGGCGGAGGGGGGGCCTGAGTCTCGCGAGTCTCGCGTTTTCTCGTCTTGGTCACGTGACTCTTAGAGGTTTATTTTTCCCTCAGCAATGGCGCCAAGGTGTACATGTCCTGTTATTTGTGGCTGTTACGCGCTTCAGGGAGCCCGCCAAGCCCTCGGACGGGTGTGCTAGAGGGCGGGAGATGCGGCGCACGGCAAGGACGTGGCCTGGACAGGATAAACGTAAGGCAAAACCTGGAAAATGAAGGTTAAATATGGACGTTTTGTGGAGAACTACTCGGGGTGTCAGTTTTCGGGTGTTATTTCGGTGGTTTTTACGGCTTTTTAAGGGGTTTAGTGGGTCGTGGGTTGTGTGACAGGTGTGTGGGCGTGTGTGGGCCATGGGGCGTGGGTGATAAGTGTCTGGAAATGGATAGAAATGGGTGAAATAGTGGAATATGTGAAATAGTTCGGGTTAATGCTGACCAGTGCTGCCATCTATGACCTACTAGTGCTTGGTCGCGATGGATTAATGCCTTTTTTCTCTGGTTCTATATGGATTTAAGGGGATTTACCTACATATGGATGAAGATAAAGGCCTCAGGGTGGATGTGCGTATAGTGGAGGCTATGTGGAGGCGTGTGGATGTGAGATATGAGGTGTGATAAGTAGCTTTGAAATCCAATGTTTACTTTTTGCAACATTGATTTTCATAACTAACTGGTATTTTAAGTGTTTTATCCCCCCCTGTGTTAACCCCGGGGTGGTTATGGGGGCTGGGGGGTTGTGCGGGGGTGCTGGGGTTGTAAGGGGGGCTGGGAGGGGTTATTGTGTGTGTTTGTAAGTTTGTGTACGTTTGCGTGTGTGTGTGTGTGTGTGTGATGCGGGGGACTGTGTGTGTGTGTGTTTGTGACTGTTTGTTTGTGGGGGTGGGGGCTGTTTGTGTTTGTGTGTGTATGTGTGTGTGAGGGAATGTGTATATATATATATATATATATTGTGTGTGTGTTGTGTTGTGCGTGTGTGTATAAGGGGGCGGGGACTGTTTGAAGGGGGGGGGGGCGGTATGTGTGTTTGAAATGGGCTGTGTGTGTGTGTGAAGCTAGGGGACTGTTTGTGTGTGTGCGTATGTTTGTAGGGGACTGTGTATATGTATAATGTATGTGTGTGTGTGAGGGGGCAGGGGACTGTTTGAGGGAGCGGGCGGTGTGTGTGTAAAGAATGGGGGCTGTGTGTTTGTGTGACTGTGTGTGTGTGTTAAGGGGTGGGGGCTGTTTATGTGTATGTATATGTATGTGTGTAGGGGCTGTTTTTGTATGTGAGGGGCAGGGGGCTGTGTGTGTAGGGTGTGGGGGCTATGTATGTGTGTAGAGGCTGATTTTGTATGTGCAAGGGGCAGGGGGCTGTGTGTGTATGTTAGGGGGTGGGGGCTGTTTTGTGTGTGTAGGGGCTGATTTTGTATGTGTGAGAGGCAGTGGACTGTATGTGTAGAGGGTGGGGGCTGTTTTGTGTGTGTGTGAGGGGGCTTTTTTTTGTGTGTGTAGGGAAGTAATTGAATTTGTGTCCTAACTAATAATTCTGCATAAGCAAAACCCTAAACTTATAATAACATTGCAGTAAATCTATAGAACAATTCAGATAACCTTTTTCTATAGTTAGCTAGGATATTCTAATTAACTGCATATAAGGATGTTGTAAGGATGCAAGGACACTTAAGTCAATAGGATGCATGTAGGATATTGTGATAGCATTATGGGGGAGATAGGACAAGTAGGATATTGAAGAAATGATTAGATAGTTAAATATAATGCAATAAGAACATTAGATTTTTTTTTTCATAGTAAGAACATAAGTAAATTCATTATATCTATCAAGTGTTATTGTAATTTTGATATAAATGATGATAATGATGGTAATAATAATGCTAGTGATAATAGGATGCTAATGAAAGTACAAATAATGAAAAATAACAAATTAATAGATAGGTAAATAGATGATAAACATTGATAGATAGTATATAGATTGATAACAAATTAGATAGAAATAGCAAATGGATAGATGATGATGGTAACAATACTGATAGTGATAATGATAATGATAGAATTAGCAAAACGAGTAAAATAATAAAAAAAAACACAAATGATTAAATTAAGATATAGATAAAATATTAAGACATAGATAGAAGATATAATGTCAAGATAAGAATAATTTGATGTTTAAATTGAAGGGAAAAAATCTGAAATTGAATCAGAAAGAAGTGAGCGAGTGAGAGAGAGAGAGAGAGAGAGAGAGAGAGAGAGAGAGAGAGAGAGAGAGAGAGAGAGAGGAAAAAGATAAGAGATGTTGATAAAATGTGTGAGTAGCAAGACAGGATACTTGTGGAGGAAAATAAAATAACGCAGAGAGAGAGAGAGAGAGAGAGAATAGGTAATGAACACTATATATACAAAAAAATCATAGTATAAAAAAAGACCATTCATTAGGAAAATCAATAGAAAATAGTATTATGGTTAAATTTTAGTTTTTGGGTGAATTAAGGTTACATTTTAGGTTTATAACATGAAATGTGGATATTATTATAATTTTTGATGTATTTTTAGCTGTTATAGATTAGCTCATGATGTTATTATTATTATTATCATTATTATTATTATTACATACATATCACTATTATTATTGCTAGTTTTATTATTAGTGTTATTATTATCATTATTATTATTATTGCTAGTTTTATTATTAGTGTTATTATTATCATCATCATTATCATTATTGTTATTATTAGTGTTATTGATTTTATTGCTAGTTTTATTATTAGTGTTATTATTATCATCATCATTATCATTATTGTTATTATTAGTGTTATTGATTTTATTGCTAGTTTTATTATTAGTGTTATTATTATCATCATCATTATCATTATTGTTATTATTAGTGTTATTGATTTTATTGCTAGTTTTATTATTAGTGTTATTAATAGTTGTTGTTTTTGTTGTTTCAGACTCCCCTGTTGAGGCCCAGAGAAAATAATGACTAAGGTGAAGAGGAGACAGAAGGAGTAATAAACTAAGCTAATAATATAAGACAGAGGGAGAAGAAAAAATAAATAGAGGGAAAAAAGAAAATATAATATAATAACCCCACAACGCAATACAAACCCTCAAAAATAAACACGCACACACACACACACACACCAACATGTCCACACGCGTTAAGAGGCAGCTCAGTAAGGGCGGCAGCGGCGGCGGGCCTCCGGAGGGCTCGGCGGGGGTCCCTGCGGCCGCCCCCGTCGTGTCCGCCAAAGCCGCCTCAGCCAAAGCCGCCTCAGCCAAAGCCGCCTCAGCCGCCGCCGCCGCCGCCGCCACAGCCAAGGCCGCCACAGCCAAGGCAGCCAGACGGAAGCGGCGCGTTGAGAATTCTGGTTCGGACGATGAGGAGCGTTCGGTGTGGACCCCCAAGCACCTGGGCGACCTCCGGGCCTACAACCGCTCAGCCTCTGAAGCCCCCGCTGAGGTGCGTACAGTGTGTTCTGTCCCTCTGGCATGTCTGTTCTTTATCCAGCTTTTATCCATCATCCTCATTATTCATTATAAATAGCTACATTTAAAAACAGACTGGACGCGTACTTTAACCCCTTGAGACCCAGAACGTAATTTTCATTGTAATTTGGGTACCATTAGACGATTTTTAGTGAATATAAACAATATTTTATAGATATGACCTATTTAGTATCCTTGTCCACTAACTAATTTGGTATATTCAGTAACTTTTCTTCATTCTATAGCTCGACAATATACATTTTTTTATAGCAAAAGAAAGATCTGGGCGTGAAGGGGTTAATAGTAGGTAATGTGTTCTGTAGTAATAGTAATAATTAGTTTTGATAGTAGTAATAGTAGATAGTGTGTTCTGTTTTATTGTCATAGTTGTTCTTTTTTTATCCAGCTTCTATTCATCATATTTCTATTTAGTATCAGAGTTTTTGTATGTAATGTTTTATGAGTTTAGAAGGACCATGTTCCGCTGAGGTGCGTAGAGTGTGTTCTGTTCCTCTGTCATAGCTGTTCTGTATCCACCTTTTATTCATCATTCTGTTTAACGTCATATTTTCCTAGCGTTCACTACTAGAAGAGTGTGTTCTGTCCCTCTGTCATATCTGTTCTGTATCCAGGCTCTTATTCATCCTCATCTTTCTATTTAACATCAGAAATAACGGCAATCTCCTTACTCTCAGCACTGCACTCAGCTCCTTCAATCCTCATCTTATTACCACCTCTTCACTGAGCCTCCCATACCCCATACATGTACTACAGTAAATACAGTCACCCATCACCACAGCATCTTACACTATAGTCTACTTTATTTATTAGGGTCAAAATGCAGTAAGGAGCCCCTGCCTCCCCTTCTATTCTACGGGGCAGCTGATTGGTGCATTCCTCGTATCATCACTACCAATCACAATATCTTCACTACTTAACAGCGGCGTGACCACTGGACAGAGCAATCTTCACTACAGAGGGTGACAAAATCGAAAATCCCTCTGTAGTGAAGATTGCTCTGTCCAGTGGTCACGCTGCTGTTAACTAGTGAAGATATTGTGATTGGTAGTGATGATACGAGGAATGCACCAATCAGCTGCCCCGTAGCATAGAAGGGGAGGCAGGGGGCGTGGCTTCCTTACTGCATTTTGACCCTAATAAAAAAGATAGACTAGTTCATTTCAAGTATCTATGGTTATATGAGGGAAAAACTGTATTTCTTTTGTATTATTCAAGCATCTTCCTTTTCTTATTCATACACTTGTAGCTTCTTTTGCACACCTATTGTACCTATTTACACATTCACCCACCACAACCATCACCACTAATTTACAGGAACTACCTCATGTAGGTTTCACGGCCTCTTGTAGCTTCCTTATTTTCTTATATTCTTATGTTCTAACCACCCCCTCCCTCCCTCACCACTAACCACTATCACCTTCACCACTAACCACTATCACCACTACCCGTCACCACTAACCACCACCTTCACCACTAACCACTATCACCACTACCCGTCACCACTAACCACCACCTTCACCACTAACCACTATCACCACTACCCGTCACCACCACCACTAACCACTATCACCTTCACCACCACCATCACCACCACCACCACCACCACCACCACTACTACCACTACCCATCACTACCACCACTAACCACTATCACCTTCACCACCACCACCACCAGTAACCACCACCACCAGTAACCACCACCACCACCACCATCACCACTACCTACCACCACCACCACTAACCACCACCACCTTCACCACTAACCACTACCACCACTACCACCCACCACCACCACCACCACCACCACCACCACCACAAATTAACCACTTCTACCCCCACAGTTATTCCGCAAGGACCTCATCTCGGCCATGAAGCTAGCGGACAACGAGCCCCTCAGTTCCGAAGACTTCTGGGGCATCGGGGACCCCTGGCGCCAGGAGTGGGAGAGGGGGGTGCAGGTGCCCGTCAACCCCGACTCCCTGCCAGAGTCATCTGTCACCGTCACCATTCACAAGGCCGTCAAGGAGCGCGAGGCCAACTTTAGGCTGTGAGTAACTAAGTGTTTGTGTGGTGTGTGTGTGTGTGTGTGTGTGTGTGTGTGTATTGTGGTTATGTGAATTGTAGTTTGCTATGGTCAGTAAAATATCCATCTATCTATCTGTCTGTGTGTGTGTGTTGATTTCTAATTCTTAAGCTTTATCTGGCTCTAGTCAGGCCTCACCTAGACTATGCAGTTCAGTTTTGGTCTCCATATTACAGGGTGGATATAGCCTTGTTAGAATCAGTACAGTGAAGGATGACCAAAATGGTTCAAGGGATGCGTAACTTTAGTTATGAGAAGAGATTGAAGCTATTAAAGTTACACTCACTCGAGAGATGCAGAGTAAGGGGCGATCTGATAGAGGTTTTTAAGTGGATAAAGGGATTTAATAAAGGAGAGGTAGGAAAGTTCTTACGGCTTTTAACCAGGGTAGAACAAGAAGTAACGGATTCAAGCTGGAAAAGCGTAGATTTAGAAAGGAAATAGGGAAAAACTGGTTCACAAATAGGGTGGTGAATGACTGGAATGGTCTCAGTAGACAGGTAGTTAGTGCAGAGTCATTAGGGAGCTTTAAAGAGGAGCTGGATAGGTTCATGGATGGGGATGAAAGGTGGATGTAGGTAGTGTTAGGCGACAGGAACTACCACGTGTAGGCCTCGCGGCCTCTTGTAGCTTCCTTATGTTCTGATGTTTTATGTTGTTATGTCATTTAGTTGTTAGTATACAGGGCATTTCAAGTCTCTATGGCTATGTGAGGGCAGCACTATTGACTGTGTTATTGAAGCATCTGCCTTGTGTCACTTATATACTTGTACTTCATTCACTCACTAGAGGCTATTTGTTGTATTAGGGACAAAATGCAGTAAGGAAGCCACGCCCCCTGCCTCCCCTTCTATTCTACGGGGCAGCTGATTGGTGCATTCCTCGTATCATCACTACCAATCACAATATCTTCACTACTTAACAGCGTGTGACCACTGGACAGAGCAATCTTCACTACAGAGGGATTTTTTATTTTGTCACCCTCTGTAGTGAAGATTGCTCTGTCCAGTGGTCACGCCGCTGTTAAGTAGTGAAGATATTGTGATTGGTAGTGATGATATGAGGAATGCACCAATCAGCTGCCCCGTAGAATAGAAGGGGAGGCAGGGGGCGTGGCTTCCTTACTGCATTTTGACCATAATAACAAAAATAGACTATAACTCATTCACTATTGATTAAAAGTCTAAGTTTTCATTATTTTCTATTGGTCATCACATTATTCTGCACAGCTAAGAAGTGTTACTCTTGCACTGCCTGTAACCCCTGCACGCCCAGACCTTTCCTGGGCTATATAAAATTGTCTGTTGTTAGCCATAAAATTACGAAAAGTGACTGAATATACCAAATTACGTAGTGGACAAGGATACTAAACAGATCATAGCTATAAAATATTGCTTATAGTCACTAAAAAGGGTCTAATGGTAGCCAAAATACAATGGCAATTACGTTCTGGGTCTGAAGGGTGAATACTTTCTTATAGTACTCATATACTTCATCCATGCATTCATCCCTCCCTCCTTATATTATACAAAGCATCCATTCACCCATTCATATATCCCTTCCTCCTTCTTCCTTCTCCCATCGCAGTGCCTCACCCAACCTGTCACCCGCCCACAGTACGAGGGAGAAGTTCATCCGGGTGAACCACGATGAGTTCTTCAGTAATGAACACCACATTCTCAGCAACCTCCCCACCAAGGCCGAGAAAATGTGTCGTTATGATATGGACGACCTGGACGACAAGTGGCTCTCTGCGTACAACGGGGAGCGCGCCAGGATGGGTGAGTGTGTGTGTGTGTGGGTGTGTGTGTGTGTGTGTAATTGTGTGGTCCTTTTTCTCTTTAACTTTTTCTTTATCTCATCGCAGTGTTTCTAATTTGATACAGTCCCACATTACTAGGGTGAAGTGTGTGGGTGCCCGTGGTTTGTGTATGACCCCTTGTGTGCCTGCCCAGGCCGAGTGTGTGTTGTGTATGGGCCTGGCGACAGTGCTGTGTGTGGAAACGGGTGGTGTGCCTGGTGGTGTGTGTGTGTGTGTGTGGTGTGTGTGTGTGTGTGTGGTCCTTTTTTCTTCCTGTGACTTTTGTAATTTATGTGCTTGTGATTTTTGCTTGTTTGTTTGATGTGTTCTCTGTTCTGTGGTGTGTGTTGTGTGTGTGTGTGCTGTGTGTGTTGGTGTGTGTGTGGGTGTGTGGCCTGTGTGTGTGTGCCTGTGTGCCTGTGGGTGTGTGTGTGTGTGTGTGTGCCTGTGTGTGTGTGTGTGCCTGTATGTGTGTGTGTGTGTGTGTGTGTGTGTGTGTGTGTGTTTTACAGGGTGTGAGGTATACTCGTGTGGACCTGTTTTTCACTTGTATCTCAGTTTTCAGTTCTCAGTTTTTTTCTTATTGATATTGATGTACACCTCCTGCCTTATTGCTATTGTCTCTTATTCTATTCTGTTTCAGAGGTCAATATGTAACAAGGGCTTGCATGGGGGGAAGTTGTCAGTTTGGAGGGTGGGTGGAGGGTAGAGACGTCTTTTTGTTAGCCAAGTGTCGCCTTTTTATTCAATTTTCCCTATCACTGCCTTCTCCTCCTCCATCATTATCTTTTTTCCTCTACATCTCTTCACTAAACCCTCTTTTCCTTCCTTCCTTCCTTCCTTCCTTCCTTCCTTCCTTCCTTCCTTCCTTCCTTCCTTCCTTCCTTCCTTCCTCCTCACCATTTCCTTCCCTCCCTACTTACAACTACTTCATTCTACCCTCCTCTCTTTCCTCAACTCCCTCTTGGCCTCTTCCACCAAAACTCCCCCCTTCCACCCAATACCACCCCCAAAACTCCCCCCTACCACCCAATACCACCCACCCCAAAACTCCCCCCTACCACCCAATACCACCACCAAAACGCCCCCCCTGCCACCACAAGCTAACCATGTCCCCCCTTCCCCCAGGCGCGGCCCCGGTGCCCCCCCTGATCTTTGAGATGATAGTGGAGCACCTGGAGGAGGCCTGCTGGGAGAACATACACAAGATGCTCAAGACAGAGGAGTCACTCTCCATCGAGTTTGACGAAGACGTGATCTGTGACGTCTGCCGATCCGTGAGTGTCTGGGTGGGGGTGTGACTGTGTGTGTGTGTGTGTGTGTGTGTGTGTGTGTGTGTGTGTGTGTGGTGACTGTGTGTGTGAGAGAGAGAGATAGTTCTAAAATGTGTGAGAGAGAGAGAGATTCAGATTCAATGCCTTTATTCACAATTTACAGTGAGAAAAGGACGTTTCTTCCAGGAAAATAGACTGATCACAATATAGTTAGTATATATAATAGTTCAATTAATATAATGGTGTGTGAACTAATGAAATAAGAATAGAAATACAGCAATACTATGATTAATAATAGCGAACAGTAATTATTAGAAGGATGCTAGGAGTAACATTGTACAGTAGTTTTTAAAGTAATAGTACCAGTGACCCAAGGGTAATTGTAAGGGTGTAAGAGGAAGCAGTAAGGGTGTAAGAGGAAGCAGTAATGTCACTAGTTTTGGTGTGTCAAGGGAAGATAATGAAAGAGAAGGGATTGACTTTGTGTGTGTGAGAGACAGACCGCTGGATCAAAAAGGACCCGTCAGAGAGAGAAACTACCGTAGATAACACTATAGTCGCCAGTCACTCGCCACTGCACTAATGTCGCCAGGCACAATATATTACAAATTTTAGCATCACTACTGATTTGTATGTGCCACTGAAGATGATACACAGTAGTTTATATTATGTACATCACACTACATGTCTTCAGTGGCACATAAAAGTCTGTAGTGATGCTAAAATTTGTAATATATTGTGCCTGGCGATATTAGTGCAGTGGCGAGTGACTGGCGACTATAGTGTTATCTACGGTAGAGAGTGAGAGAGAGAGAGAAAAGCTGATGGTGTGTTTGAGAGAGAGGGAATAAATCACAAACACCCCTTACACACACACACTGTCCCTCACTCCTCCCCCCCACACACTACCTCCTTCCCCCCACACACTAAACACCCTTCAAACAACCCACACACACCACCACAACACCCCTAACACCCCTCCACAACCTCCCACACACTTCCACCTCCACAATCCCCACACACTTCCACCTCCACAAACCCCCACACACTTCCACCTCCACAACCCCCCACACACTTCCACCTCCACAACCCCCACACACTTCCACCTCCACAAACTCCCACACACTTCCACCTCCACAACCCCCAACACACTTCCACCTCCACAAACCCCACACACTTCCACCTCCACAACCCCCACACACTTCCACCTCCACAAACTCCCACACACTTCCACCTCCACAAACTCCCACACACTTCCACCTCCACAAACCCCCCACACACTTCCACCTCCACCAAACTCCACACACAATTTCCACCTCCACAACCCCCACACACTTCCACCTCCACAAACCCCCACACACTTCCACCTCCACAACCCCCACACACTTCACCTCACAAACCCCACACACTTCCACCTCCACAACCCCCCACACACTTCCACCTCCACAAACCCCCACACACTTCCACCTCCACAACCCCCACACACTCCACCACAACCCCCACACACTTCCACCTCCACAACCCCCACACACTTCCACCTCCACAACCCCCACACACTTCCACCACCACAAACCCCACACACCACCACCACAACCCCCCACACACTTCCACCTCCACAACCCCACACACTTCCACCTCCACAACCCCCCACACACTTCCACCTCCACAACCCCCCACACACTTCCACCTCCCACAACCCCCCACACACTTCCAACCTCCACAACCCCCCACACACTTCCACCTCCACAACCCCCCACACACTTCCACCTCCACAACCCCCCACACACTTCCACCTCCACAACCCCCACACACTTCCACCTTCACAACCTCCACAACCCCCCACACACTTCCACCTCCACAACCCCCCACACACTTCCACCTCCACAACCCCCCAACACTTCCACCACCACAAACCCCCACACACTTCCACCTCCACAACCCCCACACACTTCCACCTCCACAAACCCCCACACACTTCCACCTCCACAACCCCCCACACACTTCCACCTCCACAACCCCCACACACTTCACCCCACAACACCCCACACCACTTCCACCTCCACAACCCCCCCACAACACTTCCACTCCACAAACTCCCACACCCACCACCACAACCCCCACACACTTCCACTCCACAACCCCCCACACACTTCCACCACCACAAACCCCCACACACCCCACCACAACCCCCCACACACTTCCACTCCACAACCCCCCACACACTTCCACCTCCACAAACCCCCACACACTTCCACCTCCACAACCCCCCACACACTTCCACCTCCACAACCCCCACACCTCACCTCCACAAACCCCCACACACTTCCACCTCCACAACCCCCCACACACTTCCACCCTCCACAAACCCCCACACACTTCCACCTCCACAACCCCCACACACTTCCACCTTCACAAACTCCCACACACTTCCACCTCCACAACCCTCCACACACTTCCACCTCCACAAACCCCCACACACTTCCACCCCACACCCCCCACACACTTCCACCTCCACAACCCCCACACACTTCCACCTCACAACCTCCATAACCCCCCACACACTTCACCTCCACAACCCCCCACACACTTCCACCTCCAAACCCCCACACACATTCCACCACCACAACCCCCACACACTTCCACCTCCACAAACCCCCACACACTTCCACCTCCACAAACCCCACACACTCCACCTCCACAACCCCCCACACACTTCTACTCCACAAAACCCCCACACACTTCCACCTCCACAAACCCCCACACACTCCACCTCCACAAACCCCCACACACTTCCACCTCCACAACCCCCACACACTTCCACCTCCACAACTCACACACCTCCGACCTCCACAACCCCCACACACTTACCACACCACAACCCTCCACACACTTCCACCTCCACAAACTCCCACACCTCACCTCACAAACCCCACACACTTCCACCTCCACAACCCCCCACACACTTCCACCTCCAAAACCCCCACACACTTCCACCTCCACAAACTCACACACTCACCTCCACAAACCCCCCACACACTTCCACCACCACAAACCCCCCACACACTTCCACCTCCACAAACTCCCACACCTCACCACCACAAACCCCCCACACACTTCCACCACCACAAACCCTCCACACACTTCCACCACCACAAACCCCCACACACTCACCACACAAACCCCCACACACTTCCACCACCACAAACCCCCCACACACTTCCACCACCACAAACCCCCACACACTTCCACCACCACAAACCCCCCACACACTTCCACCACCACAAACCCCCACACACTTCCACCACCACAAACTCCCACACTTCACCTCCACAAACCCCCACACACTTCCACCACCACAAACCCCCCACACACTTCCACCCCACAAACCCCCCACACACTTCCACCTCCACAAACCCCCCACACACTTCCACCTCCACAAACCCCCACACACTTCCACCTCCACAAACTCCCACACCTCACCTCCACAAACCCCCCACACACTTCCACCTCCACAAACCCCCCACACACTTCCACCTCCACAACCCCCACACACTTCCACCACCACAAACTCCCACACCTCACCACCACAAACCCCCCTAACACCCCTCCTCCCCACAGCCTGACAGTGAGGAGGGCAATGAGATGGTGTTCTGCGACGCATGCAACATCTGTGTGCACCAGGCCTGCTACGGCATCACAGCCATTCCCTCAGGCTCATGGCTATGCCGCACATGCTCCCTCGGCATCAAGCCCGACTGTGTTCTCTGCCCAAACAAGGGTAAGTGTTTGTGCAGGGCCTTAGAGGGGGTATACAGGGCATTAAAGTACACTAATTTCTTGTCCTGTCTCAGTTTCTATGATTTTTTCTATGTTTTTTCCAGATCAAGATTTGTTTTAATTTCTTTCTAGTTTATTTCAGGGGTTTGTTTACTGTGTGTGTGTGTGTGTGTGTGTGTGTGTGTGTGTGTGTGTGTGTGTGTGTGTTGTGTGTGTGTGTGTTAGAACCTTAGATGTGGATATATAGGGTCCTAGGGTATGCTTGGTCCTGTATTCATGTCTAAAGGGATCCAGATTCTTTTTCTTTTCTTTCTAGTCTATTTTCAGGGGTCTATATTGTGTGTGTGTGTGTGTGTAATATCTTAATAACATACTAAACTACTTATATTGATCTAGATTTGCCTTTCTATCTAGTCTATTCCACTTTCAGGCTTCTCTACTGTGTGTGTTATTAGTGGATAAAGGGATTTAATAAAGGAGAGGTAGGAAAGGTTCTTACGGCTTTTAACCAGGGTAGAACAAGAAGTAACGGATTCAAGCTGGAAGGGCGTAGATTTAGAAAGGAAATAGGGAAAAACTGGTTCACAAATAGGGTGGTGAATGACTGGAATGGTCTCAGTAGACAGGTAGTTAGTGCAGAGTCATTAGGGAGCTTTAAAGAGGGGCTGGATAGGTTCATGGATGGGGATGAAAGGTGGATGTAGGTAGTGTTAGGTGACAGGAACTACCATGTGTAGGTCTCATGGCCTTTTGTAGCTTCCTTTCTTATTTTCTTATGTTCTTATTGTAAGTGTGTGTAAGTGTGTACCTCCTCCACAAACTCCCACACACTTCACCTCCACAACTCCCACACACTTCCACCACCACAACCCCCCATACACTTCCACCTCCACAAACTCCCACACACTTCCACCTCCACAACTCCCACACACTTCCACCACCACAACCCCCCATACACTTCCACCTCCACAAACTCCCACACACTTCCACCACCACAACTCCCACACACTTCCACCACCACAACCCCCCATACACTTCCACCTCCACAAACTCCCACACACTTCACCACCACAACTCCACACACTTCCACCACCACAACTCCCACACACTTCCACCACCACAACCCCCCATACACTTCCACCTCCACAAACCCCACACACTTCCACCACCACAACTCCCACACACTTCCACCACCACAACCCCCCATACACTTCCACCTCCACAAACTCCCACACACTTCCACCTCCACAACCCCCCACACACTTCCACCTCCACAAACTCCCACACACTTCCACCTCCACAACCCCCCACACACTTCCACCTCCACAAACTCCCACACACTTCCACCTCCACAAACCCCCCACACACTTACTAAGTGTGTAAAGCTGTCATACTTAACCCTATGTTGTTGTGTCTCCCCAGGTGGAGCAATGAAGTCTACTAAATCCGGGCAGAAGTGGGCTCATGTGGCGTGTGCCCTGTGGATCCCCGAGGTCTCCATAGGCTCCGTGGAGAGGATGGAACCCATTACCAAGATCCCTAACATACCGGTGAGTGTGTGTGCATTGATGGTCATGATAGTGAGGGTGATGGTAATGAGGATTTTTTAATGTGTGGTTTATAGTGATTTTTATTATGTGGTAAGTGGTTTTTATGTGTGTGTGGTTTTTATGTGTGTGTGGTTTTTATGTGTGGTAAGTGATTTTTATGTGGTAATAGTGATTTTTATGTGTGGTAAGGGATTTTTATGTGTGGTAAGGGATTTTTATGTGTGGTAAATGATTTTTATGTGTGGTAAATGATTTTTATGGGTGGTAAATGATTTTTATGTGTGGTAAATGATTTTTATGTGTGGTAAGGGATTTTTATGTGTGGTAAGGGATTTTTATGTGTGGTAAGGGATTTTTATGTGTGGTAAGGGATTTTTATGTGTGGTAAATGATTAACAACCCGTCTCCCTCTCCCCCCCCCCAGCAAAGTCGTTGGGCCCTGGTGTGTGTGTTGTGTCGGGAGCGGCGAGGGGCCTGCATCCAGTGCTCCGTCAAGACCTGCAAGACGGCCTACCACGTAACCTGCGCCTTCAAACACTGCCTGGAGATGAAGGCCATTATTGAAGACGAGAGTGCTGATGATGGCGTTAAGCTGAGGGTGAGTGTGTGTGTGTGGGTGTGTGTTAGAGAGAGAAATAGTGTGTTTCTGTGTGTGTGTGTGAGAGAGTGTGTTCCTGTGTGTGTGTGAGAGAGAGAGTGTGTTTCTGTGTGGTGTGTGAGAGAGAGAGAGAGTGTGTGTGTAGTGTGTGTTAGAGGGGGAGAGAGAGAGAGTGTGTTCATGTGTGTGTGTGAGAGAGAGAGTGTGTGTGTGTGTGGGTGTGTGAGAGAGAGAGTGTGTATGTAGTAGTGTGTGGTACTGTGTATGAGTGGTAGTGTGTGGGTGTGGGTGTGGTGTGCACTTTCAAGCACTGCCTGGAGATGAAGGCCATTATTGAGGATGAGAGTGCCGATGATGGCGTTAAGCTGAGGGTGTGGGTGTGTGGGTGGGTGTGGGTGGTGGGTGTGTGGATGGGTGTGGGTGTATATAAAACGTCTGAGCTAAATCTTACTAACTATATTTATTTTTTTATTTTTTTTTTCATTATAAACTTTTTGCCACTATAACCGGCTTTTTTGTTGTTGCATATTAAGCGTCTGTGTTTGTATTATGAGGTGTGTGAGTGTTTGTTTGTTTGTATTATGAGGTGTGTGAGTGTTTGTTTGTTTGTATTATGAGGTGTGAGTGTGTGTGTGTGTGTTTGTGTGTGAAGACTACTTTCATCCCGGGCTCACTCTTAATATTTGATCCATTTTCCAATGTCAATGTGTTTTTCTTATTTTTCTTTGTATGTGTTTGCCAAGACTCATTTTCCCACTCAAATCATCACTTAGCCACCATAAATCAGGCGCCTAGAACTGAAACGGCACAAGCGCCACTTTTAAAACACTTAGAAAAATGCGCTTAAAGTTTAATCTCTAATAAAATCAAGATACGAAACGCACAAGCGCCACTTTTAAAACACTCAGAAAAATGCGCTTCAAGTTGAATCTAAGAAAATCAAGATATGAAACGGCACAAGCGCCACTTTTTATCAATGAAAAAAATGCACCTAAAGTGTTTTCAAAGTAAATCACCAACAAATGAAGATATTAGTTAAACTTTAAGCGCATTTTTCTCAGTTTTTTAAAAGTGGCGCTTGTGCCGTTTCAGTTCTAGGCGCCTGACATATAGACCGCAATCAATATATATTTTTAAACTCAATCCAAATCTCAAAGCCTTATGTTCCCCTCACAACAAAAGCTTCCTCTCCTCCTGACCCATCCTCTCGAACCCTCTCCATCATACCACCATTCCTCACCCTATCACCTCATTCCCTCCTCACACTCACACTCACACCCTTCCCTCACACACTCAACAGTCACACCCATCCCTCACACCTTCACATCACCCCCTTCCTTCTCTCATCTAACCCTCACCCCCTTCGCTCCCCCCCAGTCATACTGCGAGAAGCACAGCGTCTCCAACAAGAAGCTGGGCGGCGCGGAGGAGGCGGCGGACAGCGACGAGGCGGAGGAGGAGACCGGAGGCTCACCCAAGCGTAAGAAAGACTGGACCTCCGAGCAGAAGAACCAGGCCAGGGCGGCGAAGCTACGGCAGATCGAAGCGGAATTTTACAAGCACGTCAATGCGAAGGAAACGGCGAATTTTTTAGATATTGACCAGGAGACCACGGAGACAATCTATAATTACTGGAAGCTGAAGAGAAGGGTGAGGATTTTTTTTTCTTTTTCGGAGATTTTGTTTTTGTTTCGGAGATTTAATTTTTTTTGTGTGTGTTTGTTTGTGTGTGTTTGTGTGTGTGTGTGTGTGTGTGTGTGTGTGTGTGTGTGTGTGTGTGTGTGTGTGTGTGTGTGTGTGTGTGTGTGTGTGTGTGTGTGTGTGTGTGTGATACCATCTATAACTACGGGAGGCTGAAGAGAAGGGTGTGTGTGTGTGTGTGTGTGTGTGTGTGTGTGTGTGTGTGTGTGTGTGTGTGTGTGTGATACCATCTATAACTACTGGAGGCTGAAGAGAAGGGTGTGTGTGTGTGTGTGTGTGTGTGATACCATCTATAACTACTGGAGGCTGAAGAGAAGGGTGGTGTGTGTGTGTGTGTGTGTGTGTGTGTGGGTAAGTGTAGTGTGTGTGGTTATTGGTGAACTGTGATATATTTATTCCACACTTTTATACCAATACTAATCCATCTCTCTCTCTCTCTCTCTCTCTCTCTCTCTCCTCTCTCTCTCTCTCTCTCTCTCTCTCTCTCTCTCTCTCTCTCTCTCTTCTTCTCTCTCTCTCTCTTCTCTCTCTCTCTCTCTCTCTCTCTCTCTCTCTCTCTCTCTCTCTCTCTCTCCCCCCCCCCCCCCCACACCCACACAGGCCACCTTCAACAAGCCGCTGCTGACGCCCCGCAGCGAAGAGGTTGACCTGTTCTCCCACCAACAGGAACACGACATTGAGAACATGAAGATGTGTGTGCAGCTTAGACAGTACTTGGAGAGGGTAAGTGTGTGTGTGTGGGTGTGTGTATGTGTGTGTGTGTGTGTGTGTGTGTGTGTGTGTGTGTGTGTGTGTGTGTGTGTGTGTGTGTGTGTGTGTGTGTGTGTGATATGGCCAGGTTTATATCAGTGTGAGTTGAGAGGCCCCTCGTTAATGCTGTGGGATGATAGGGTTAATGATAGGTATGCCAGGGTATGTCAAGGATGAGAGGGAGTGGGTGGAGTGGCAGTGTGGAGGTGGAGGAGGACTTGGGCTGTGTGGAGAGGGAGGAGCTTGGGTGTTAGAGTGTGCCTGTGTGTGTGTGTACCTGTGTGTGTGTGTGACTGTGTGTGTTTGCCTGTGTGTGTGTGTACCTGTGTGTGTGTGGCTAATCCCCTGCCCCCCTCCTGCACAGGTGAGGAACCTCTGTTACATGGTGAACCGTCGGGAGCGTCTGTCTCGCTCCTTCATCAAGACCCGGGAGCAGACCTTCAGCAAGCAGGCCAGCCTCCTGGGGGGCGGCGCCCTCAGTCCCCCGGAGGCCGCCGCCGTGCTGCAGGCCAACCATGGTCCCTCCGTCTACGACCGCATGTACTCCCACCCCGCCGCCCCCAGGCACACACACAAGCAGTTTGAGCGGCTGGCGGCCCTGATGGCGGGCACGCTGGCCGTCGACAAGCCGCGGCCGCCCAAGAGGCCGCCGCAGCGCAAGGACGTCAACGGCCTGGTTCGGCCCAAGAAGGAGCGGCCCTCGGAGAACCCCTACAAGCGCAACTACGTCAACGGCGCGGAGCAGCGGCGATCCCGCTCCTCCTCCACCGCCACCACCACCGACAGCGACTCTGACTTGCCGGCCACCAAGTGGACGCTGCCGGCCAAGGGTCACGCCCAGTACTCCGTGTACACCTCATCAGAGGAGGAGATGAACAAGGAGAACTTCTCCCTCAAGGTGGAGCCCACCACGCCCAAGGCCATCAAGCTCTTCCCCTCCCCGGACCACAAGGACGTCACCGAGACTCCCGCCGCTGCCTGGGGCCGGCCGGGGCGGCGGCGGCGGGGCTCGGGCCGCCCCAACGCCCTCAAGACCAAGGGCTTCCCCCAGGCGGGGGAGGACGCCGCCGCCCGGGACTTTGACGCCCTGCTGGGCACCAGCCCCGTCAAGATGGAGGTGGAGGCCCCCGCACCTCCCCGCCAAGACACCTCGGAGGACGAGGCGGCCAAGCCCCCGCCACCCCCCCAGCGCCGCCGCAAGAAGAAGGTCACGCCCCCCAAGGTGGAGTCCAGCGGCAGCAGCGGGGAGGACGCCCCCCTGCCCCGGTGCTGACCCCGGTCCCCACCCCCGCACCCCCCACCACGCCCTCCCCCACCCTCGCCAAGGAAAAGAAACAGGCCCCACGGCGGGGCAGGTGGGGCAGGGGCGGGGTGGGCAAGGAGGAAGTGGCCCCCGTCAGCCCCGTGCCAGTGGGCGGGCCCCCCAAGCTTGAGCTGAGCGACGACGAGGATCTTGCCCCGCCCACCTACCGGCTGTCCAGCGACGAGGACGACGAGGAGGAGTCCGGGGGGCGGCGGGGCGGGGCGAGCAGCGACCCCGGGGAACACTCGTCCTCGTCCGCCGCCTCCGCCCCGGTGGCCCCGGCCCTCAAGGGTGCCGAGGCCAGCAGCAGCGAGGCCGACAGCGAGGGCGAGGGCGGGGCCGACGGGTCCGCGGCGGCGGCCACGCTCAAGACCAAGGCGGCCAAGAAGGAGTTCACGCCCAAGATTGAGGCGCGGGTGGAGAGGATGAACAAGCGACGGGGCGGGCGCGGGGCAGGGCGGCGGGGCGAGGCGTCGGAGGCTGAAGCTGAAGCGGCTCCGGCGCCCCTCCTGGTGCCCCAGAGGATGGCCGCCAAGAAGGCCTCCGAGCGCATCACTAGTCAGAACACTGCCGCCCCCGTCACTACCCCCGCCATCCCGGCCACTATCCCCGCCCCGCAGGACACCCCCGCCCCTGCCCAGGACACCCCCACACCAGAGTCCAAGCGATGCTCTGCCAAGCCCGCCAAGGAGGAGGCTGAGGAAGGAGAGAAGGAGGAGGAGAAGAAGGCCTCCCCCACCAAGGGCAGGAAGGCCAAGGCTCGGCCGCCGCAGGACGAGCCGCCGCCGCCGCCGCCCTCCGAGGTGCCCAAGAAGGCCCTCTTTGAGCCCCCGGAGATCCTGCCCTACGTGCCCATGCGCCAGGCCGCCCGCAAGGCTGCCGAGAACCTCAAGGGCGGCACCAGTAAGGGCCAGGCACCCGCACCCCCGGAGCCAGAGGAGGCTGCGCCCCCCACCAGCCCCGCCCAGCCCCCGGCCAAGGTCAAACGCGCCTCACGCCAGGAGACGCGGGGTAGCGGCCGAGCCAAGTCCAAGTCTCCCCGTGCCGCCAAGCTGCCCCCCACAGCCACCCCGGCACCCTCCCCCGCCCCGGCACAGACCCCCACCCCCACCCCCGCCCCCGCCACGGACACAGAGTCAGAGAGTTCCCCGGAGAGCCCCGCTGCCCCCTCCCCGCCCCGCCTCCAGCCTGCCAGGGAGCCCCGAGACCTGCTCAAGGCCGCCAAGTCCATCTTCTCAGACAGCGAGGAGGAAGGCTCGGCAGCGGGGCGGCGGGAGCGACAGCCTCCCCCCGCCGCCGCCGCCGCCCCGCCGGGCCGGCCGGACCCCCTGCTGGAGGCGGCCAAGGAGGCACACCCAGGGGAGCAGTTTTTTCGTGGGGAAGTCTTCGTGCGGGAATACCAGAGTTCCTCCTCCGACGGGGAGTCCGGGGCGGCGCGTCCCTCCACCCCGGGGCGTCCCCAGGGCGGCCGCGCCCCCCGAGCCCCCCACCAGCCCTTTCGTGGCTCCCGAGTGCCCGGGGACCTCCGGCTCACCTCCTCCTCGGACAGCGAGGGGCGGGAGGTTGAGAACCAGGCGCCTCCCTCCGGCCCCGGCCCCGGCGCTGGATCCCGCAGGACGGCCCCCGACAAGAAGCTTAAAACTTCCGACGGGCGGCCTGAACACGGGTTTCAGCCGCCGTCTGCTGAGAGAGGTGAATCCAGAGTGGCCGCGGAGGGAGGGCGAGGCCGGGCGGGGCCGCGCCCCCTGCGTCACGGTCGGGCTCAGTGCCGACCGCGAACTGCTGGTGGTAACGTCCCACTGCAAGCCGTCCCGGGTCACCCTGATGCGCCACCCCCCCGCCAACCCCCCGTCTCCCCGCGACAAAGAGACTCGGGGAGAAGAAGAGAGAGAAAACCTGCTAGTGGGCCCGTCTCCCCCCCTGGCCCTGGGGCGCCCCGCAGAGAGGTACAGCCTCAGGAACCACCACCACGCCCCGCCCTCCCCCCGAGGGTGCCGCTCACCCCCGCCCAAGAGGCGCCGCCACTGAAGAGCAACAAGGCCAGGACGCCAGACCTCCGGGAGGCCGAACCAGTACAAAGGCGGGGCAGGGAAGCCCCCGAGCCCCGCCCGGCCCCGCCCAGCCCCGTGTGCAGCGGGGAGGAGGAGGAGGCAGCCCCCTCAGCCTCGCCAGTCCCCGCCCGGCTGGACACCTCCAGGCTGAGTCCCCCGCCGGGCCCAGGGGACAAGGAAGATCAGGAGCAGCAACAGCAGCAGGAGGAGACAGTGGCCGTGGAGGAGAAGGAGGAAGAGAAGCGGCCCAGCCTGCAGCGTGCCAAGAGCCCCGCCCCGCCCCACGGGTCCGGCCAGGGCCCCGGGAAGGGCCGGCCGCGCCTGCCTGCCTTTGGCTACGTGGACGGGGAGGAGGTGAAGGTGGAGCGCCTGGCGGACATAGTGGACACGTCGGACACGGAGGCCGAGGGCAAGCGTGTGAGTGTGGCGGGTGACAGCGAGGACGAGGTGGTGAGCGTGGGGGGCGCGGCGGAGGCCACGGAGGCCGCGGAGGCCCGCGTGGAGCAGCCCAAGGACAGCGGCTACAAGAGTGCAATAACAACACCGGAGCCCCTGGAGAGGGCCGCCCCAGGACCTGTACATACTAGTGTTGTAAATACTTTTATCTCTCCCGAAGATGCTGATTCTAGCAGCAGCAGCAGCAGCAAGGCCCCGGCCCCCGCCCAACCTCCGGTGCCCACGGCGGACCCCGTGCCCGTGCAGGCCGGCCCCAGCGAGGCCAAGCAGCAGCAGCAGCCCCTCAACAAGTTCCTCTCACCCTCCAAGAGGAAAAACCTGGAGGATGTGATTGGCGAGGTGAAGCGCCAGGCAGAAGCTCACCTGGAGCCCCCCGGCCCCTCTCCTGCCCCCACCCAGGCCCCCGCCTCAGCCCCTGACTCACCCCCTGCCCCTGACTCTTCTCCTTCTCCTTCTCCTGCCCCACCCTCCCCGCCGGCCCCTGACCCGGCCATGCCTCCCAGCCTGCCCCTGGCCCCCCTTGTGCCCGGCTCACCCCCAGTCACGGAGGGGGGTCCCGCCTCCGCCTCGTCCTCCTCCGCCTCCAGCTTTGTGGAGCAGTGGCGGGGGCAGTGGAAGAGTCCCCCGCCGGCGGAGCGCCAGGACCCCCACCTGCCGCCCCTGAGCCAGCTGGACATGAACATGGCAGCGGCGTCCATCATGGACCTGCAGCGAGCCATGTACACCCCGGACTACAACCCCTTCATGCCCCTGCACCACTCTGGCGCTGCCCTACTCAAACACCTCTCAAGGTTTGACCCCATGTTCAACCCCCTGGCCTACCTCCAGCAGCACCAGCAACACCAACAACACCAACAACAACAACAACAGCAACAGCAACAACAACAACAACAACAACAACAACAACATCAACAACATCAACAACAACAACAACAACAACATCAACAACAACAACAACAGCAACAACATCAACAACAGCAACAACAGAAGCACCAGCAGCAGCACCACCACCAGCTACAACAACTGCAACAACATGCATCCGCACAAGAGCTTGCCAATTTCATGCAGCAGCAGCAGCAGCAGCAGCAGGCAGTAGCGGTGGCAGCGGCAGCAGCAGCAGCAGCAGCAGCAGCCAGCGGAGGGAACAAGGTGCTGAAGGGTCCCCCCCAGCCCTCAGGTCACAAGGTGTTGGCCTCGCAGCCCTCGCCGGGCCAGAAGGTGGCCGCGCCCCAGCCCTCCCCAGGCACAGGCCAGAAAGTGGCCCCCTCCCAGCCCTCTCCATTGCTAGGAGCCAAGGTAGCCCCCTCCCAGGTGTCCCCAGCCCTGGGCCTCAAAGTGCAGCCCTCCCAGCCCTCCCCAGGGGCAGGGCACAAGGTGGCAGCCCCCCAGGCCTCCCCCAAGGCCGCTGCCTCCCAGGGGCTCAAGGTGGCTCCTCCCAGGGTGTCCCCCGCCATGGTGCCACCTCAGCCTTCACCCGGGGTTGTGCCTCCACTGCCTTCCCCAGGGACAGTGCCCCCTCACAGACCCTCATCACCCACCCCTTCCCCCACACAGCCCCCGACCCCCTCCCCCGCCACCACCAGACACCCCCCAGTCCCCGACGCCCCAGTATTACCGCCCCCCCACACATCCCCGGCCGGCGACGTGTCAGTATTACTGTCCCGCCCCGCCCCTTCCCCCGCCAAGGTCGCCGCCCCCCTGCCTTCCCCCCCCAACGCCGTGTTACCTCACAAGAGGGACGCAGCCCTTCAGCCCCCCGCCAGTCCCCCAAAGGATGCAGTGATCGAGACCATCACCCTGGAGGACGGCGACAGCACCCCCAGGGAGGAGGCCGTGGAGGCCGGGGCCGCCGCACACAAGCGCGTGCCCATCTACATGCAGGAGCCGCCCAAGGGGGGACCCAAGGTGGCGGAGAAGCGGTCTCCGCGCGCCCGCACGGCATCCCCGCGCTGGAACAAGGAGCCTTCAAAGCCCAGGGAGAAGAGGCCCGCACGTCGGGGCCACAACAAGGGTCGGGGACGCGGTGGGGCGGGGCGGGGACGCGGCCGTGGCCACAGCCCGCGCCGCTTCAACTCCGCCTCCGTGCCCAAGGAGTTGGTGGGCACCGTGTACGACTTTGACTTTGACAACGACTTTGACGACGACGGCCCGGCGGCCAGCACCACCCTGGACGACCTCCGACGCTCCAGGGAGAAGCGCCAGTCCGTGGACGCCGCGCCCCCGCCCGCCCCCCAGCCCCCCACCCCCGCGCAGCCCCCCGCCCCGGAGCCCCCCCGGGAACAGTCCCCGAAGAAGGGGGGCAAGAAGACTAAGGCCAAGGACAAGGACAAGGAGAAGGTCTTGGCGGCGCCCGTCAACGCCATCGTGGCCGCCGCCGCCGCCCCTGTGGAGGCAGAGGAGCAGGACGACACGGTGGCCAAGATACTGCAGGACTACCACAACATGCAGAACTCTCAGCTGCGCCGCAGCGCACACTCCCCCTCCCCACAGCGGCCACAGCTGCCTCCTGACGGGCCCGCCGAGGCGCCGCAGCTGCCGCCCTTCGCCCCGGGCGTCATGGAGGACATGCTGGCGCTGTCAGGCCTGTGTGACGCACGCAAGGAGGCCCACACGGAGGCAGACGTGCCGGCACGCGCCACCGAGGAGCTGGCCAAGGCCACCGTGCCCTCGGCCACGCTGGCCGGGGATGAGCGCACCAACCAGCTCAAGCTCAAGATCAAGGGTCCCTACGCCAACTCTTACTCCAGCAGCAGCGTGGTGGCGCCCCCACCCCCTGCCTCCTCCACCACCTCCACCCTCAGGCGCATGAGGAAGAAGGAACTGATCCGTCAGTACTGCTACCAGGACCAGCTGCCCCCCGCCGAGGAGCCCGGCGTGGCCCCCCACAGTGCCCCCAGCCCCGCCCCGCACGTGCGTTCGGGCATCACCATTCCCAAGGCCGTGGCCTCCATGACCTCCATCCCCACCAGGGAGGACTACAAGATGTACACCCAGGACGAGGCCGGTGGGCGGCGCAAGCGGCCCTCACGTGAGCTGCGCCACCTCAAGGTCTGGGCCATCAAGGAGGACGGCAGCGGCGGTGCGGGGGTCGCGGGCGGCGGCGGCAAGCGCAACTCCGAGAGCGGCGAAGGCGGCGACCCCAGCAGGAAGCGGCCGCGGGGCGCCAAGGACGCCGCGGGAAAGACGGGCCCACCAGAGGACGGCGTCGCCGGCGTTGCCAACGCCGTGGCCGTGGCCATCATCGCCAAGCCGCCCAAGCTGCGGATCAGTCTGGGCAAGAACAAGACCGAGGTGACCACGGTGCCCGCCGAGCCCGCCCCCGAGGCAGACGCCGTCGCCCACCGCCACCACCGGCCGCCCAAGAAGCGTCTGGCCGAGGACAACCCCATGTCCAAGATCAAGAGTGATAACCTCAAGTTCCGGGAGCAGATCATGGCAGACTTTGACAAGCCCGGCAGGCGGGGCGGCGCCGAGCGTGAGCGCCGCGCCAAGAAGCGTCGGGTGGTGGGCGGCGGCGGCGGCGGCGGTGGGGGGGGCGCGGGGTCGGGGTCTGAGCAGGAGGACCGGCACGCGGTGAAGGTGATCGCCGGGGACAGCACCAACGCGCCCAAGCTGGTCATTCGCCGCTTTAAAGGCAAGAGTGACAGCCCCATCGCCCCCACCGCCGCCGCCGCCGCCGCCAACGCCACCACCGACACCACCACCGCAACCACCACAACAACCTCCACCATAGCAACCACCAACAACAATAACAACAACAACAACAACCACAGCACCTCCGCCGCCGCCGCCGCGTGTCGCCTGGCCAAGGCGGAGGAGGTCCCCCTGCCCCGCCCCATGCCGCCCTCGCTGAAGATCAAGCTGCCGCTGCCCAAGCCGGAGCCCGAGGACGCCGCGCCCCCGCCCAAGGTGCCCCTGCGCCTCAAGCTGTCCCGCCGCCCGGACGGCTACGTCGCCTCAAACTCCCACCGGCGGCCGCCCCCGGGCATGCTGGACCAGGGGCCGGGACCCCCACAGCCCCCCAGACCCCCAGACCCTCCCCGGGACATGCCCCGCACCCCTGACCTCCACAACGCCACGCCCCACCAGACCACGGCCTCACGCCCCGCCTCACACCCCTGCCTGGAGGACCGCCTCACTCCGCCCTGTACAGTCCCGGAGCCCCGCGTACCCCCCCCACACGGCAGGCTGCCTCCCTGTGGTGCCCTGCCTCCACCCCACTCCCCGCCCCCCTACCACCAGTATAGTGGCGCACCCCCCTCCGCGCCTCCCCCCTCCCTGGGGCACGAGCCCCTCGGCCTAGGCCCCCTCGAGTACGGCTTGGGGGGGCTGGGACCCCCGCCCCCCCGCGGCGACCACGAGCAGCATGAGGAAGTGTTACAGCGGCTGGCGGCGGCGGCGGCGGCAGCGGTGCCCCCCGCCCCCTCCGTGCCGCCGCCGCTGCTGGACGTGGGCGCGCTGCGTCACCCGCTGTACCCCTACAAGGAGGGCTCGGACTGCAGATGATAGGAGGCGCGTCCCTCTAGTACTAGTGCCACTAATACCGCTACCTACCTGCATAAGGACCGCTACCCTACAAGTAAGTCATAGTTATGTACTACTAGCTACTACTACTAGAGAGAGAGAGAGAGAGAGACAGAGAGAGAGCCGTAACCATGTACAAATGTAGACAGTGTTGGTAGGGGCGGGGCGGCAAGGGGCGCGCCTCATCACAGCATCTTGTTCATCACAGCAACAAACAAACAAGCAAACAAAACCTTTTATTGAGCACTGTTCGTTCGTCTGTGTGTGTGTCCGTCTGTCTGTGTGTCTGTTGTTTCATCCATTGGCCGGGTCGCCGAGGCCCGCCACCTTTTTATATCTTTTTGTACCATTGTAAATAGGACCAATGTACAAATTAATGTATTCGCATTTTTTATTCTTTTACTTTTGTACAGAATTGTTCCTTTTTTTATTTGATCTTCTCAATGGTTTTCGTCGGCACGGATCAGCCGCCTTGTCTCTGCGGCAGAAAAGGTCCTGAATTATTTATTTGTCTCGTCCCTCAATCACGTCTGTCGGGGTCACAAAAACTATCGTAAGAACGGGAACGCAATCGCCATTACGTCTTTCCAGTGTCAATAAGTATCGTAGCTACATACATACATAGTACATAATACATACATACATACATACATACATACATACACATCCTTCGTATTGTTTACACTTAACAAACAACATTATTACTATTAGTTTCTTCACTCTCGCCTGTGTTAAGTGCAAGGTTTTAGTGCAGCGATTTGAACAAAGTGACGGAAGGAAGGGTGTTGTTAGCACTCTAGATATGGTGTTATTAGCAACCTCAAGAAACTTAAGAAAGGTGTTAAGAATGGTGTTAGCCTCAAGGAACTAAGAAAGGGTGTTATTAGCAACCTCAAGAAACTCAAGAAATGGTGTTGTTAGCACTCAAGAAAGTGTGTTAAGAATGGTGTTAGCCTCAAGAAACTAAGAAAGGGTGTTGTTAGCCTCAAGAAACTAAGAAATGGTGTTGTTAGCACTCAAGAAAGGGTGTTAAGAATGGTGTTAGCCTCAAGGAACTAAGAAAGGGTGTTGTTAGCCTCAAGAAACTAAGAAAGGGTGTTGTTAGCCTCAAGAAACTAAGAAATGGTGTTAAGAATGGTGGTGTTAGCACTCAAGAAACTAAGAAAGAGTGTTGTTAGCCTCAAGGAACTAAAGAAAAGGGTGTTATTAGCAACCTCAAGAAAAGGGTGTTATTAGCAACCTCAAGAAAAGGGTGTTATTAGCAACCTCAAGAAAAGGGTGTTATTAGCAACCTCAAGAAACTCAAGAAAGGGTTGTTGTTAGCCTCAAGAAATGTTGTTATTAGCAACCTCAAGAACCTATAAGTGGTGATATACATGTGTTAAGAGGCTTTGAAAATAACACTATAAAACATGCAATCTACCTAGTGGCCTCAGTGGCAGCCAGAAGGGCGTGAGAGCAGGGTCACGTCTCGAGTTCTCCCTGTACCTGGACGATATTATGTAAACTATATTAGAGAGAGAGAGAGAAAGCGAGAGAGAGAGAGAGAGAGAGAAAGTGAGAGAGAGAGAGAGAGACAGCCATGTGTCGTCTGCTTGTCGACGGCGGCGCCAAAGTCAAAAACCGGTGATGTAATAAAGTGTATTTTATCGTTTTTTTATTTTTTTTTATTCAATTTTATGATGACATTAGTATTTATATTTCGTGTTTTTTCATGTTCCTCGCCCCCTTCCTACCCTTTTTATTATATTTTATACTGTGCACTTCTCAGACATACATACGTACACACACACACACACACACACACACACACACACACACACACACACACACACACACACACACACACACACACACACACACACACTCATTTTTAGCAATATTTCTTTGTACTAGACAGGGCGGGGGGGGATAGGGGGATACATACACACACACACACACACACACACACACACACACACACACACACACACACACACACACACACACACACACACACACACACACACACACACACACACACACACACATTTTTAGCAATATTTTGTTGAACTGGACAGGACAGGGCGGGGCAGGCAAGCGGGGCGGGGCGTTCTAATGACGTGTTGAGTGGACTTAGTAGTGTAAATATAGGTCATAATGTACATATATATAAAACCAGCTAGACAGTTAAGGCCCTCTCCCCACTGACCTACCTGCGTGAGGCCAAGACGAAGAAAAGATAGTCTTGTAAAATCTTTAGTGTCATGTGATAACAGTAAAATTATTGAAATATAAATTTTTTATGTTATATACAAGTTGTTTTATTGTGTTCTAAAGGGTGTCTGTGGCATGCTACTACTACTGCTACTGCTACTTCTACTACTACTTCTACTACTACTTCTACTACTACTACTACTGCTACTACTGCTACTGCTACTACTGCTACTGCTACTACTGCTACTTCTACTACTATTACTACTACTGATACTACTATTACTAGCTACTACTATTACTACTACTACTACTGCTACTTCTACTTCTACTACTGCTACTACTATTACTACTGCTACTATTACTACTGCTACTGCTACTATTACTACTGCTACTGCTACTATTACTACTGATACTATATACTAATGCTAATTCTTTCTACTACTAGTACTTTTTTAATATTGAGTTTTTTTAATATTGAGTTTTTTTAATATTTAAAAACCTCACTATTAAGAAAGCTCAATATAAAAAAAGCTATTAAAAAACTAAAAAATTCAATATTTAAAAAAAAAAAAACAACAACTAAAGAACTCAATATAAAAAAAACTCATTAGAAAACTCCATATTAAAAAAACAGCCTAGAGGTGTCTTGCACGTGACGTCACAGCCCTTGTTGTGGGTGCGACAGGCGCGGGAAATGCGAGCTGGAGGACCAACAAACTCCACTTGCCGCCCGTGTTTGCCAGCTTATGGTAATTTCCACTACCAAATATATGTTTATCAGTATAAAAGATATACTGTTGTCTTCGGAAATGTTAGTTCTATAATATTATCAAGTAAAAAACCGTAAAACACACTAAAGAAAGGCCATTATGAGACCCGCAAGAAATATGCATGAACTTAAAATATTCACCAACTCCAGCTCCCATTTAATATTTTGCTCGAAAACTTTTTACATGGAGAATATCAATAGAAGCGGAATTTCATTAGCTTTCCATTGATATATTTCGTTATCTGATAAATGAATTAGAAGCATGCATAAATTAGCGTTAACTAAATAAATAACATGAAATCGGGTAATTTTTCTAGATTGATGAGATTATTTATTTAGTTAACGCTAATTTATACATGCTCCTAATTCATTTACCAGATAACGAAATATATCAATGGAAAGCTAATGAAATTCCGCTTCTATTGATATTCTCCATGTAAAAAGTTTTCGAGCAAAATATTAAATGGGAGCTGGAGTTGGTGAATATTAAGTTCATGCATATTTCTTGAAAGTCTCATAATGGCCTTTCTTTAGTGTGTTTTACGGTTTTTTACTTAATAATATTATAGAACAAACATTTCCGAAGACAACAGTATATCTTTTATACTGATAAACATATATTTGGTAGGGGAAAATTACCACGGGCGGCAAGTGGAGTTTGTTGGTCCTCCAGCTCGCTCCGACGGGCGGCATTTGGCTTGAAGACGCTAGGTCGTGACGTCAGTGCAAGACACCTATGTGTATGTCTTCAAGCTATTGCTGTCGATGTGTATGTGTATTTATGAACGTGTCCTTGCATTATTTTATTCTTTATCTATGTTGGTTTCATGTCTGCTACTACTACTGCTACACTACTACTACTACTACTACTACTACTACTACTACTACTACTACTACTACTACTACTACTACTACTACTACTACTACTACAACCAGTGGCGTACCCAGAAAATTGAAAAGGGGGGGGCCAATATATATACAGTATATATATATATATATATATATATATATATATATATATATATATATATATATATATATATATATATATATATATATATATATATATATATATGTATATATATATATATAATATATATATATTAATTATTATAATTTATTCTTTGCCAAAGGGGGGGGCCATGGCCGCATGGTCCCCCCCCCCCCCCCCGGTACGCCACTGACTACAACTATTACTACTATTGATCACGCATTGGACTCGTGATCGCCACCTGTCACCCTCATCACAAGACCTTTCACTTCAAAAAATAGTAATTTCAAACTTTGCCGCCAACATTACAATCTTGCTCTTCTGACAGTTCTAATTAGCGTCATACAAATTAATACCATATATATGACAGCACCCCTTAAAAACACCAATAATTATAATATACCCACACACAGAAAAACCAATAACACACACTACTAATGCATAGAAAACTGATTAAATAAACAAACACACAAATTGCTTCGAGTCTACTTCCAATGACTTCCTCTCTTCTTTTTCGTCTCCCCTACCACAGTAACCACAGTAGGCCTACCACACACGTCCACACTTATAAAGGAGTATTTTGTGGTTAATAAGTAAGGAACAGTGGGTGAGGTAAGGTGTTACTTATTTCAAGGCGTTACTTAATATATGCAACACCCCGAAATCAAGACGGTACTTCCTTGCTCCGCTACTTCGAGGGAGAGAAACAGGTGGTTGCTTACTCTCCCGTCACCACTTATTTAACCACTTTTTCCGTGTATTTAAAGTGTTTCCCGGCGTGTGGAGGTACTGGAGTAAGTGGTAAGTATTCAGGCATCTTTAAAAGTGCATGGTATAGTGTGTTAATGTTTTATTCAAGTGTAATTTTGTGTTTTTGTGATGGCTTGAGTGGTGGTGTTTACATGTGTCGGGGAGGGGGGGAGAAGGAGGGAGGAAGGAGAAAGGTGGGGAGATGAACGACCGGAGAGGGAGGGAGGGGGGAAGGGAAGGAGGAAGAATAGGAAAGGAAAGGAAGAGTGTTATTTCAGTTATTTTATTGTTATTTCGTGTTATTTCGGTATTATTTCAGTTATTTTATTGTTATTTCGTGTTATTTCAGTATTATTTCAGTTATTTTATTGTTATTTCGTGTTATTTCGGTATTATTTCAGTTATTTTAATGTTATTTCGTGTTATTTCGGTATTATTTCAGTTATTTTATTGTTATTTCGTGTTATTTCAGTATTATTTCAGTTATTTTCTTGTTATTTCGTGTTATTTCGGTATTATTTCCGTTATTCTATTGTTATTTCGTGTTATTTCAGTATTATTTCAGTTATTTTAATGTTATTTCAGTATTATTTCAGTTGTTTTATTATTATTTCAGTATTATTTCAGTTATTTAAGTATTATTTCAGTTATTTAAGTATTATTTCAGTTGTTTTATTGTTATTTCAGTATTATTTCAGTTATTTTAATGTTATTTCAGTATTATTTAAGTTATTTTAATGTTATTTCAGTATTATTTCAGTTATTTCAGTATTATTTCAGTTATTTAAGTATTATTTCAGTTGTTTTATTGTTATTTCGGTATTATTTCAGTTATTTCAGTATTATTTCAGTTATTTAAGTATTATTTCAGTTGTTTTATTGTTATTTCAGTATTATTTCAGTTATTTTAATGTTATTTCAGTATTATTTCAGTTATTTTAATGTTATTTCAGTATTATTTCAGTTATTTCAGTATTATTTAAGTTATTTTAATGTTATTTAAGTTATTTCAGTATTATTTCAGTTATTTTAATGCTATTTCAGTATTATTTCAGTATTATTTAAGTTATTTTAATGTTATTTCAGTTATTTCAGTATTATTTCAGTTATTTTAATGCTATTTCAGTTATTTCAGTATTATTTCAGTTATTTTAATGCTATTTCAGTTATTTCAGTATTATTTCAGTTATTTTATTGTTCGTGTTATTTAAGTATTATTTCAGTTATTTTATTGGTATTTAGTGTTATTTCAGTTATTTTATCGTTATTTTGCGTTATTTCAGTATTATTTCAGTTATTTTAATGTTATTTCGTGTTATTTCAGTATTATTTCAGTTATTTTATTGTTATTTAGTGTTATTTCAGTTATTTATTGTTCGTGTTATTTCAGTTATTTTATTGTTATTTTGCGTTATTTCAGTATTATTTCAGTTATTTTAGTTATGTTAGTTATATGTGGCGGGGAGGGAAGGAGGGAGGTAGGGCAAGCTAGTAGAGCTAGGAGGGACAGCGGAGAGAGAGAGATAGGGAGAGAGGAGAGAGAAAGAGGGAGAGAAGAGAGAGAAGGGAAGGAGAGCGGAGAGAGAGAAAAAGGGAAGGAGAGCGGAGAGAGAGAGAAAGGGAAGGAGAGCGGAGAGAGAGAGAAAGGGAAGGAGAGCGGAGAGAGAGAGAAAGGGAAGGAGGAGAGAAAGAGAGGAGAGAGGAAAGAGAAAGGGAAGAGAGAGAGAGAGAGAGAGAGAGAGAGAGAGAGAGAGAGAGGAGAGAGAGAGAGAGAGAGAGAGAGAGAGAGTGGACTAAACAAGCTTAAATAAGTGCCTCTGAATACTATAAATGAGAGAAGGAAGAATTATAACATGAAGGAGAAGGAATTGTAGAGGATATGTATTTGTTTTAACTTATAAATATGATGTTATATAAGAAAAAGAGGGAAAGGTATGGAAGGAAGGGTAGAAAGATAGATATAGATTGGTAGATAGATAGTTTTCCATATTTCCTCTTATTTTTGTTGTGGTTTCTCTCTCTCTCTCTCTCTCTCTCCTCTCTCTCTCTCTCTCTCTCTCTCTCTCTCTCTCTCTCTCTCTCTCTCTCTCTCTCTCTCCTCCTCTCTTCTCTCTCTCTCTCTCGCTCATATGTTCTTGTCTATCTCTTTTTCTCACTTTTCTTTCTCCTCTCTCTTTCTTCTCTTCTTTCTCCTCTTTCTTCTCTCTCTCTCTCTCTCTCTCTCTCTCTCTCTCTCTCTCTCTCTCTCTCTCTTCTCTCTCTCTCTCTCTCTCTCTCTCTCTCTCTCTCTCCCCTTCTCTCTTTCTCTCTTCTCTCTTCTTCTCTCTTCTCTCTCTCTCTTCTCTCTCTCTCTCTCTCTTCTTTTTTCTTTCTTATCTTTTTTCATCTTTCTTCTCTTTCTTTTTCTCTTTTTTCTTTCTCTTTTCTCTTCCTCTTTATTTATTATTTATTTATTTTTTTATTTATATGCCTCTTACATGGTGTACATTATTACAAGGAAAATATTTTACGGGTTAAGGTTGTATTGTGAGTACCCACCTATCTTAAAACCTAACCTTAACCAATACATTACTTATGATTACGTCAATGCTAACTATTTACATGTTTACAATTAGATCTCGTGACTCCTGCCAGCACTCACAGAGCCACACTGTACAGTCACTTTAAAACTCTGCGCCCGGCACACAGCAACACTAAAGTCGTCAAGTAGGTGGCCAGGGCTGCAGGTGCCACGGTCACGGCTCTGTAGTTGACCTCTGCGCGGCATGGCCAGGGCTGCAGGTGCCACGGTCACGGCTCTGTAGTTGACCTCTCCGCGGCAAGGTCAGGGCTGCAGGTGCCACGGTCACGGCTCTGTAGTTGACCTCTGCGCGGCATGGCCAGGGCTGCAGGTGCCACGGTCACGGCTCTGTAGTTGACCTCTGCGCGGCATGGTCAGGGCTGCAGGTGCCACGGTCACGGTTCTGTAGTTGACCTCTCCGCGGCAAGGTCAGGGTAGCAGGTGCCACGGTCACGTTTCGAAGCTCCCTCTCAAAACATCCGCGCCGTATCATGCTGTCGCAGGAAGGCATCGCCGTATCCGTGCGACGTAAGTTGCGGCGGGAAGCTCGTCACTTGGGGGTGTTGGAGGTGGTAGGCGTAGGGTCCCTGGGGCAGGGTTGTTGGGGGTCCCCAGGTGGCGGTGTAGCTGTGTGAAGGGGGTCGCCAGGTAGCACCGCCTCTGAGGACGGCTAGTGTCTCCTGGCTGCCTACCCTGACAGTCTCAATCAGGTCCTGGTGTCTCTTGTCCGCCAGCCGCTCACGACAGGTTTGTATCGTATGGAAACGTCCCTGGCAGTACTCACAAGTAAGCCTCTTCGGGCAACGCTCTTCAGAGTGGCCCTGACGATGGCACCAAGAGCACTTGACCTGACGTGGCCTCTCTTTGAACGCTCTGGTTACGTCTCTGTTTCCGTCCCTCTCACTGGCACGCCTGTCCCTAGGCCTTACGGGATGATTGCTCCGACCTTGATTCCGTCCTTGACTGTGAGGCGGCTGCCTGCGTCCCAGAGGTGGTTGTTGGGTCACGTCTTGAAGCTTGGGTCGCGGGCGAAAAATAATATTCTCACGAACTGCCTGGGGTTGCACTGACTGGGGTTGCAGGGGCGCCACCTCAAGGTCAGATGAAGGTCGACGGGGGTTGGCAGGGTGAGGGCGTGGTGGGATGTTACCTGCATTGTCGGAGACGGGTGAGGAAGTGGAGAATTGCTGCGTGGGGTGGGAGGACTAGGTGGGTAGGGACTAAGTGGCGGGAGGGTGTCGGGCGGGTAGGCAGGTGAGCCGCCAATCTCTATTTCGTCCTCACCTGCGCTGTCCTCACCTCCGCTGTCTGTCACTGAGGCCCACCACTCGCGAGCTGCCGCGTTTGCCCTTATGTGATCGTCCCAATCCTTTTCTATTTTGTCCGGTCTGGTTGTGCAGTAAATAGTTATGTGCTCTGTGTTATCACTTGCAAGGTTTCTCAGAGCGAGCAATGTGTCCACTACAGACAATGCTTCCACCAACACTCTTCGCTTTTCCGGCAGCTCGTCTACTACTTCACTGTAAGTCTTTATCTGGTCCTTGCTGGAGGCAAGTTCCCGCCTGAGGCTTATCACCTGGGCCACCAACTCCTCGCCGGAGAGGTCGCCCAGATCTTCCCTCTCTGTTGAATCATGGAGGGGCTCGGAGGGGTCGTGGCGAGGGGCGTGTGTCAGGTCCTGCGTGGTGAAGGTCACGTGGTCGCTGATGCTCGCCCGCTCACGAAGGTGCCCTGTGGTCAGTGGCGTCACCGCGGGGGGGCTAAGGGGGACTTAGCCCCCCCAAGTCAAGGACTCAGCCCCCCCCAAAATTGCTGCTAGTAGCCTGCTACCCAAAAACAATAAAAAGGAATATTTATCCAATTTTCCATGCCAGAGCAAAACCTTATTTTTCACACTTTTACAGAAAAATTGGTTTGATGTTTCATTTAAATGTTGAAATATGTTTGCTAACAAACCTTGAAATTCACCTTGGCAGGTTAACACAGTGGTAGGCAGGTTAAGGCAGTGGGAGCCAGGGTAAGGCAGTGGGAGCCAGGGTAAGGCAGTGGGAGGCAGGGTAACACAGGACGGGAGGCAGGTTAACACAGTGGTAGGCAGGTAAAGGCAGTGGGAGCCAGGGTAAGGCAGTGGGAGGCAGGGCAACACAGGACGGGAGGCATGTTAACACAGTGGTAGGCAGGTAAAGGTAGTGGGAGCCAGGGTAAGGCAGTGGGAGCCAGGGTAAGGCAGTGGGAGGCAGGGTAACACAGGACGGGAGGCAGGTTAACACAGTGGTAGGCAGGTAAAGGCAGTGGAGCCAGGGTAAGGCAGTGGGAGGCAGGGCAACACAGGACGGGAGGCATGTTAACACAGTGGTAGGCAGGTAAAGGCAGTGGGAGCCAGGGTAAGGCAGTGGGAGCCAGGGTAAGGCAGTGGGAGGCAGGGTAACACAGGACGGGAGGCAGGTTAACACAGTGGGAGGCAGGTTAAGGCAGTGGGTGGCAGGGTAACACAGGACGGGAGGCAGATTAAGGCAGTGGGAGCCAGGGTAAGGCAGTGGGAGGCAGGGTAACACAGGACGTGAGGCAGGTTAACACAGGATGGGAGGCAGGTTAAGGCAGTGGGAGCAAGGGTAAGGCAGTGGGAGGCAGGGTAACACAGGACGGGAGGCAGGTTAACACAGGATGGGAGGCAGGTTAAGGCAGTGGGAGCAAGGGTAAGGCAGTGGGAGGCAGGGTAACACAGGACGGGAGGCAGGTTAACACAGTGGGGGGCAGGTTAAGGCAGTGGGTGCCAGGGTAAGGCAGTGGGAGGCAGGTTAAATCGGCTTTTAGTTACTTTATCATGATCATGTACTTTATTCTGTTTAACTACAGTATCCCATGTACCTGTTTTTGTGCAATAAGGGAAATACCTTGAATATATTGTAAGTTTATATTTATATATTTTTTTCATTATCAAGATAGAACCTTACTGAGAAACAAACCACAAACATACATTGTGCAATTCCTTTGTGTTTGTTAGTGGAGAGAGAAAAATGGCAATTTTATTATTTTGTATAAACAGAATAAAATTTTTCTTCAAATTATCAAATTTAGTTAATATGGTATGATGCATGGTATAACTCTATTAATTTATGTGTCATGTAATTAAAGCTTAATTCCACTTTCTTCTCTTTTTTGGGCCTCAAAATTACCCTGGAACTGATCAATTTTCAAAATTACCCCCCGACCCCCAAGCTGGATAGGCTCGCTGCGCTCGCCCATCACCACCCCGGGGCTAAAGCCCCCCAAAATTTTTTTTCCTGGTGACGCCACTGCCTGTGGTGCCACAATTGTAGTCAGCTGTCCCGTCATGGCATCGCGAGTGGCACAGGTTGGTGCACTGCCTCGGTGCAGTGCAGGTTCAGCCTTTCAGCTCAGCCTTGCGTCCACATACTGCGCACCTGTAGGCTGGCCTATACCCAGGGATCTCACTTGGCCTCGCGATCTGCCTGTGCGTGGGCTCCTCGATGACCATGCATGTTCGCTTGATTCCCACACTTGTGTCAGTTACAGCCACACTGACGACGGCATCTTTTACATTGCCGTAACGGGGTGGCAGTGGGGCTGTTAGGCTGGACGAGAGAGGAGGAAGTATCTTCTTTCTTTATTCTATCTTATCCTTTCTTTTTTTTCTTTTTCTTTCTTTTCTCGTATTTTCTTTTCTTTTCTTTTATTTTCTTTACTTTATTTTCTTTATTTATCCCTTAACCTTCATTTTCTTTCTTTCTCTTTCTTTCTTTCTTTCTGTCTGTTTCTGTCTGTTTCTTTCTTTCTCTCTTTCTTTTCTTTTTTTTCTCTCTGTCTATCTCTTTTTCTCACTTTCTTTCTTTCTACCCTATTTTTTAAGCATTATAATAATCAATCAATCAACTTTTCCTCCTTTCCCTTAACTTTCTGTATTCCTTTATTTGCTTTCCCTTTTTTTTTCTTTATTTTCCTTTCTTTTTCCTATATTTTCTTTCTTTTTCCTTTCTTTTTTCTTTCGATTTCTTTCTTTTTTCCTTTATTATTTATCTTTTATCTTTTTTCTTTCTTATATCTTTTTTTCTTCTCTTTTTCTTTCATTTTTCCTTTATTTGCTTTCTTTTTGCTTACTATTTCTTTCTTTTTTCCTTCATTATACAGGGTGTAACACTAGTTTCTGCAAATATTGATACAGGTGAAAGAACATGTAATTCTAAGCACAATATATTCTATAACCATATGCTTTTTGAAGCTTCCTTTACACGTGAGATGAAGTTAGAAAAATTAGCGCGGCCAGTAATTTCCCCATGGCAGGCGTTTGCCGCTCGGTGATATTTTGAATGATTTAATCCTAATGTTTAGTAGTAATGGAGCATTACATTATCTTATAAGAACACAATTGGTATTAATGGACATGTTATTACTAAATAAGCAGTACATGAGAACAGCAGGGCTGTAATAAACAATACTGTAAAAGGCTAAAGGATGATTCACACTGGCGTTTTTTCGGCATTTTGATCTGACGAGAAGGGGTCTGGGGCTGGTGTCATGATCGCAATAGGTTTTCAACAAAAATCACACACCGATCGCTCGGTCTTTCAAGAGACCGACTTCTCGTCAGATAAAAATGCCGAAAAAACGCAAGTGTGAATCAGCCTTAAGTTGCAACGCGTCGGGGCGGGGGAGGAAGGAGGGACTAGGCTGCGAGGCCTCACGCCGATCAGCTGAGTCACGTGTTCCATCCTACCCCTCCCCGACACAATGCCATGTAACCTTTTACAGTATTGTTTATTACAGCCCTGCTGTTCTCATGTACTGCTTATTTAGTAATAACATGTCCATTAATACCAATTGTGTTCTTATAAGATAATGTAATGCTCCATTACTACTAAACATTATGATTAAATCATTCAAAATGTCACCGAGCGGCAAACGCCTGCCATGGGGAAATTACTGGCCGCGCTAATTTTTCTAACTTCATCTCACGTCTAAGATAAAGAATGCTTCATTAATATTGCATTATGTTTAGAATCATATTTGCAGAATTACTGTGCTTT